>JAVRXN010000002.1:25624803-25984803 GCA_033556935.1 Timema podura | reverse complement strand
TAACAAATTAGTGTAATTAGTACGTAAGCGGACAACCCGAACAGGTAGTAAGACGCGATGTTAAAAAATATATAATTTATCTTGGACTGAAGGAAAAGGATAACGTGTGAAATTTCGAATGCGTAGTGAAATAACGATAGGTTGAACGCACGATTGCCGGTATTTTTTTTATTGATACTTTATTATTCTATTATTTCTGAGAGGGATATGAAACAAGGTTCAAATCCCGGTTCTAATCCTACTAATCTGATGAAAACAATATTATATGCACGAGCTGTAAGAAATAAATATGTGTACCTCTCCACTTTTTTTAAAAGAGTTTTTCAAAATGTTCGCCCTGATTCCGGTTGCACTGGAATGTTTATTTATTTTTATTTCCCTATCTAGCCGGTAAAGTCGTTAAGTTGTAATTGACGAGTCATAATAGTTTTAACCTCTGTTTTAAAATACATAAGAATAATAATAATAAAGCTTAGATAAAATATTTTCTACACGTATTTTATCTTTCATAAACAATATTTTACTGTAAAATTAACACTATAGAATGCACGTTGAAATTTTTCTTTATATTTTATTTTTATTTCACCTGATGTAATATGATGTAGTGTTGAAGTGAAACGTGAAAATAATCTGGCTTTCGTATTTATATTTATTTACCTAAATATGTTTTACCGGTAAATTGAAAAAGTCACATAAACACGAGATTCGGAACCAGGACTCATGGATTAGTGCGTCACAGCCCTACCACCGAGATAGCTATCCAGGATTCGTCCTGTCCTCAGGGTCATCCCTCACTCACATTTTAAGGCATAGTTTGTTTTAAACTCATTTTGTATTGCCAAATAGATGGGACTAATTGGATCTAATTAGTAATTTGTATTGTTACAAATTTGTTGAGTTGGTTCACTGTGTTTTTTTTATTATTCCCTCTGTCAGCCAGCCAACCACACTCGACTATTCTCCAAACGCCAATTTGGCACCCATAGCCAATGCACCTATTATAACTATTATAATTGTGTGTATTGTGGACGTTTTGTTAATTATTTATGGGAATCTAACTGTGAACTGTAAAAAATATCTTTCACAAGCCACCAATAAAGTATATGATATAAAAAGGCCCATGAAAATAGCGGGCATTGAAATGAAAATTATTTAGGAGTGGGCAGATCTCGTTGGTATCAATTGTATTTATTGAGGCATCAAGAGAAGCTCAATGAGAATATGAGACTGGGAGGAAGAGGGCATAAAGAGGAAGGGGGGAGGGCCTGTCATTGGACACACAATATCTAATTGGCTGGTGAGTTTCACTGAAATGTGGGAGAAAGAAACATATATATTATTTTAAAGAGGATTTTAAATGTAAACGTTTGTAACTGTCATAACTTTCCTCTGGCTGCAAATAAAAGTGTAAACTTATACTAAGTGGCATTTGCTCTAAAGAATGGCTGGTTTAGTTTAAATATTACAAATATTGTTGGTTTAGTGGGTTCAGTCTTATATACGGTGTAGAGCTTCTGACACACTCTTATATATGGCTCTTATCTAATGGATTTAACTAAAGCACACATTATTACGTGGTTAATTTGTTTATGGAGATCACAAAAACTACTGTTGTATTATTATTAAAACTACTTTTTGTATTTACCCCTCAAAACTACTAATAATATCTGCACATGACCTACAAACCAGCTTAAGTATAGAACATACAATACATCCAGTCCTTCAACCGTCGTTAATTCATAATTATGGAAGGGAAGCCCTAATTTAAACATTGAAAAATATTTTGACGGTATTAGGAAACAAATCCGGGACTCTTAGCTCAGAAGACATACGCGCTTCTGACTAAAAGTATGATAAAGAAGACTCTAGACGTGTGGTCCAGAGGAGTAAATAAATTAGTAGCTTAAACATATATTAAATTGTGTAGTACCAAGTGTGCATTTAATTATTTTAATTAAAAGAAATCTAAATTAAATTTGACTAAAAGATATTAGTAAAACCACTATACAAATAAAATTATAACAAGTAGGTGTCGTAAATAAATAGTGTTAGTATTGGTTTAGTGTAAAAGGTAATATTTATTATATTTGTTCAGAATAACTTTAATTCCCTGATAACTATGAGGGGTAGGAAGACACTATATCCTCAATATGTGTTAACATTACCGCAAAATAGTTTTTCACACCGAGTTTTTCCTGTTACATAGTTAAAATTTGAGTAAATGTCGTAGTATTCATTATACAGGATGTATTTTAATTGGTGTCAAATAATCTAGAGGTATATTCCTACTCACCAAACACTAAGAAAAATTAATAAAAACATTGGTCTAGAAACGTTTAGTTTCTGAGATCAGAGGAATTTTATTGTTCAATTAGTAAACAATCCCACAGAAAACATAATGCGATTAGATAAGACAAAGCTTAACAGAAACAAATAAAATCACAAGACAGAACATTTTGTAACCAAAATGGTTAAAAATTATGTCCCTCTGCTTCTATGCAATCTCTAATCTGGGTTCCATGCTTTGTCCTACTCTGTTGAATACACCTGAGGTGTTAAGTGTTTGCTCACATCCATTTACGATCCGTTCTCTTAAAACCTAAACATGAGGCACGTGAGTTGCGTAAACAATGGACTTTAAATGTCTTCAGAGATTAAAAAAAAATCCATTTGGCTTAAATTTGTGATCGAGTAGGCCCTTCACTAGATCCCCCAACGACCAACCAATCTTTGAGGAAAACCTTCAATAACTCTTAAAACAAAAGCGTTTCTAGACCCATGTTTGCATGGAGTTTTCTTGATGTTTGGTGGATGGGAATACACCCTTAGAATATTTCACCATTTAAAATACCCCCTGTATATCAATGAAAATGTCAGAGAAGATCCAAAGCAATGTTTATTTTAAAGCAAAATATTCAATTCAATTATATGAAATATTCTCGAAGCATAATCCAAGTTCTAATAATTTTTGTTGGTTTTTTTATGATTGAAAAAAATACTATACGTACTGTGTTTATTTACATAACTTTATGATACTAAATGGAAAATGTTTTATTGAATAATTGTTTGTCAAATTTCATTCTAATCTGATAAATAAACTTATTTCACAGCTTGAAATTCGATTACTTTAAATTTTTTCTATCTAAAGATGAATTTGTATTGTATATAACAGCTTATAATAGCAATGATTGAACATAAATAGAGTATTTTAGCTGTCAATAGATTTATTGGCAGAGAAGCGTAATTGTCGACTCTGGAATTATTTTTGAAACTAAGTCAAGCTGATATTTGTTTCGAAGTCAAGTAGAAGTTTCACAAACCCCTAGAACAAAAGTTTACTAATCTAGAGTAGATAAAAAGTTAACCAACCAAAATATCTGAACGATAAATATTATATTCATAACAAGTAAGAACATCCACAATGAACGTATTTCACTAACTTTAACTAGACTTAGAGAAAATAAATTGCAATTATTGTTGACATCCTCGTTAAGGGGTGTAATTAATTGGTGTTAGAGGAAAGGGGTACATACTAATTGGGAGAAGGCACACATTTCCTCCCGGTCAACTCGTAATTAACTACCCTGGCGTACCATGACTCTCTCTACCCACCCAAAAGTAATTTCGCTTTTATTTTTGTATTTAATTGAGTAAAGTCAGTGTTCCTCAATGTTTTGGTAATGGAGGGACCCCAAATGGAAGTTATGTGCACTGAGAGACCACCGGGGCCCTGGGAGAATGGGGGGGGGGAGACGAAACTATGCAGGAAAAACATAATTTAAAGCAATTACAATATAGGAGAATAAATAAATACAAGACAAAAATATTTTTTATCGCCGTGTCTTACTACACGTTGGGTTTTACGTTTATGTAATAATTACGCTAATGAGTTGAGGATGAGGAAGGTTGAATTTAGAGGAAGTGTACCTGTATTTGTGGGGATAGAAAGAGAGAGTGGGAAACCAATTAGGAAAAACCACCCTCACTCATACACCCAACCTGGATCAAACCATGATATCTACGTAATCGGCAGTCTAATCAATTGTGAGAGTAGCGCCTTTACCATGTGGCCACCGAAGCGGCTTTTATTAAGTTAAATGTTGGAAAAAATATATCATGTAGCTATTGAATTAGTAGGTAATGGTTGTTTTATTAATTAATTTTAACATTTTAAACCTCATAATTTTGTTTATAAATAATTGTACAGATTTGTTGTCTTAAGGTTGGTACAGATTTCCTTTTCTATGTGACTTTTATCTACTGACGAAATAAATATAGAATAGAATGGATATTTCATATTTGATCTTTTTCCATTTCAAGTTTGCGTATTATATGTGATAGTAATAATATTGCGCGTCTGGGCTACATCAATCTTAGCCCAGTGGTAGAAAGATAAGCCAGTACTGTTGTACCGTTGCCCAGGGCACTTCCGAATGTTCTAATCGTACATCTTTCAGTGGAGGCTCTTTCCATGTCTCGATGAGAGGAGGTGATGGTGTTAGTGAGTGTGAGGGTGTGGAACCGGTGGAAACATTTAAGCATAACTTAAAATTAATTAACCAAACCCTGGTGATCATTGGGGTAATTCCCCTTTTGGGAAAAGTACCCAAGGTACCAGCCGGGAATTGAACCCGAGACCCCTAAGCTTGTAGACAGGTGCACTGACCCCTACAACATGGGGCCGGTTAATATATGTGATCAACATTATTTAATTAATTATTACTACTAAACTTGCTGGGATCCTGCGGACCACTTGATTGGCCACCGCGAACCACCCTTTGAGAAACACTGCGTTAATTGAATTTATATAAGCATTTTTTAATTCTTTTGCCAGGAAAACATTCAAAGTTAAAGCTTTTGTTTTATTTGGTCTTAGAGTTTCCACTCATAGAAACTCATTGAAAAAATTATTTCAAACATTATTGGAAGCACACAAGTGCTTTTTACGTTTTATAAAATGTTACAGGCCTGAAGATAATATGTATCCGTCCTTTAAAAAGATTCTTTCCCAGTTACGATGCTGGATTCATTACTAGAGGACACACATTTCTAGTAAAATTAGTTCAACGTTTCTTTCTTACAGACCCATATGGCTCTTTTTCTACATCTATAATAAGATACAGAACCTCATCTTGAATTTGCTATTGATTTTCTCTCGAGGGGATGAGGAACAAGCATGGAAAAATATTATTCCTGGAAGGCTACAGAGGAAGGTATAATTTATAGGAAGTTTACACGAGTTTTCTTAGAAAGAGAATGGGAAACTATTTAGATAAAATCACTTCAGAATACCTGAATCCCGACCTCGCGTCACCGGTAAAACCACCTGGACGAGATTTGTATATTGGCCCACTGACGTGGGTTATATATATATATATATGATTTAATATTTAGCTAGCACTATGGGGCCGTCTTTAAATTAATTAATGTTTTATGGGGTATTTTGGGGGGGAATCATTATTTTCCTACGTTTTCTTATGAGGAGGGAGGTGGTGTCAGAATCCATCTTACGTAAGGTTTTTTTTATCAATGTTCACAGTGAAAAAAATTTGTCAGAAATGGATATATTGATCATAAAATTTCACTTATATTTCATTCACTTATGATGTGCTACACCTAATTTTACTGCAATTAAAGTAGACCTTATTCTAAAATTTCAAAACCCTCGCTCTACTACCAATTCTTATGTATAAAAATAATCAAACGATTAAAAAAAATACAATTTACCAAATCTTAAAAAAATTACCTACGTTAGATAGAGGTGATGGAAAATCTTACGATTGCTTACGTGGATAAGGGGGGGAGGGGAAATTATGAAAAAAGAACTTACGTAATTTAAGGACGGCTCCACTTTCTATAAAATTCAACCCTCCCAATTCCTAGCCCATTAGCGTAATTAGTACATAAGCATATAACCCGAACGGGTAGTAAGACGCAGTTCTAAATAATAATAAATAATAACAAAGCTTCGCCATTCAAGTTTATTCTCTGCTTCTCTTTTGATTTCGTCCCATGACTTTCCTAGTTTTCTGCCTTCTTTCATCGACGATCCTCCGCCAAGTCATTCTTGACCTACCCCGGCGTCGGCGTCCTTGCAGTTTACAGTCCAGAGCCCCTCTTGAGACGTCATCATGGTCTCTCCGGAGAGTTGGGCCAACCCATCGCCATTTCGCTGTCTGATCTCCAGTTGGCTGAGCTCCTGATTGGGCTTGTTCCCCAGCTTTTGGTTTGATATTAAGTTTGGCCACCATATCCCAAATATGTTCCTGAGGTATCTGTTTATGAACGTCTACAATTTCTAGGTCAGGCGTCAAGCTACTGTCCATGTCTTGCGTCTGTAGAAAAGGACAGACTTCACACTGCTCTGAAAGATCTGCAGTTTGGTATTTATTCTTAGCTCTCTTGATCTCCATACGGTGGCTTATAAATACCCCTCTAACTTTATTTAGTCGTCTATACAATCTGATTAACCTTTTTTCTTTTCAAGTGCCTAACTTTGGATCCGAAACCAAATTACTTGCAACCTTTCTGTCACTTCCCTCGTTCTATTGTCACATCTGGTACTAAACTGAATGTTAGTAACTTTTGTTAAACTCTCGAAACTTTCTTGCTGTCACTGATATATGTGCGAAACTAAGAGATCGTGCTTAAGACAAAAACAGATCTACACGCCTTTCTAAACTACTTCGTCATTTCTAAAACAGTTCCTTTCAAAATCTGGTTCGTAACCTACCAACTACGTGTTGCTTATAAAACCCACACAGAGTTTTTTTTTTCACCATGTCTCAGTTTCAATTCAGGCTATACGCATATATTTTAATTATATCCTAATCGAATGAAAATGAGGAAGGAATTTTAGAACAATTGTACCCGCATTCTCATGAGGGAGAAAGTGTTAAACCGTTCGGGGAAAAACACGGTTTTATATTGCATTCAAGGTAGGAATTACTCTCTGAAAGGTCTTTTTTCCTACCAAAATCCTACTATATAATAGCTTTCTGGTAGGGGAAAAAGGCCTTTCAGAAAACAATTCCTACGCTGAACAGACTTTAGCCCATATCTCCAGTAATTCAGTCTAGCACGAGAATGACGCGTCAGACCACGTGCCCACCGATGCGGTTTACGACACATTAGGAGTCGGTAGTGTTTAATATCTAATTTCACAATAGCTTCACTTTGCCATTGCGAGAACAACTTCATTGCACCCGGTTTCTGTTCGTACCCCCTTAGTGTTATTTTATAATTACTGCATACCATGTTTCAATAATACTTGTGCCTCTACATTCTGTAGAGAGGCGGGCGGCGTTGTTTTTAGTAGTCCCGCACATTGTAATTGTTCTGCGATGTAATTTAGCCCAACCCAGATTATTTGTGGTCAAATATAAAAGGCATGTTACATTTACTTAGAGCAGAGAGAATTTTGTTTCTCTCTCTCTCGCCACGTAAATGGGAGTAGCCTACACCAAGGGCGTAGAGAGCTAATTTTTCTAAGGGGCTCTCTAAAATCTTGAATGTATATGTTGATATATTTTTATATAGCTATATATGTATATGGGAGGAGAGTAAGTGTATGTATTCCTCAAGCACAATCTTACAGGCCTTTTTTTTTTATAATGGCTTCTTGCTACCCGTTCGGATTATACGCTTATGTACTAGTTACGCTAATAGTTTTAGGGATTAGGAAGGATATATATTTAGAGGAAGTGTACCTACATTTGCGTGGAGAGATAGTGGAATACCATTTTTGATAAACCACCCTCAGTACACCCGACAGAGTTTCGAACCTCAATCTCCCTATCATCGGCGGTCTAGTCCACAGCGAGAGTAGAGCCTTAGACCATGCGGCCACCGAAGTGGGTAACCTTACTGTTAGTATCAAAAATGTTTGATTCATTTTCTCAGACCCACTATCCGATGCAATAATGGATGTATCAGAAACAATCTGTTCATTTTTATTAATATGTTTAGATCTTTCAAGTAGTTATAAAAAAAATTGGAAATATAAGCATTTATTAACACTTTTGTTCAATAATAAAGTATTAATAAGAAAATAATAATTATTTTAACATAGGCTAACATTAGTAACTTTTAAACAATGTTAGCAATAAGAATCCTCTGTTTGCTGTCATTTGCAACTACTCCTACGCTGGATGGACTCTACAATTAAATACACCCCAACAGCTGTAATCAATGTCAAAGCGTTAAGCGCTTCCTTTATATATATATATATATATATATATATATATATATATATATAGTTTGTTTTAAACTGCGCGTCTGCTAAATTTCCTTCCAGTTCGGTACCCTCCCACTATAAGCTCTACTCCCCCGTGGTTATATGTGCTCATTGCGCTCGGCGATTCAAATTTGCTCTGAGTGGGGAAATAACAATTATTCACGGCTACAGTCTGAAGATTTTTAACGAGTCCGGTTAAAACCCTAGCAACACTTCGCACCTCCCCACTGCTTATACGTTTGTTTGTTTTGTTTTTAGTCCCTCTAATGTGTTAGGGAGGAGGAAGGTTAAATTTAGAGGAAGTGCACCTACATTTCGTGGGGGGGGGGAGTGGATCTAACACCGATCTACCCATCATCATCGCCAGTATAGTCTACTGTGAGAGTGACGCCTTAGACCATGCGTTCACCGAGGTGGGATGTATGTTTATTCATCGGACTAGAATCTCGTGTGGTTTCGTTTGACCGGACGAGGTGTTTCCAGTTTGTCGTCAGTGGTAAAGGGTTGTCGAACCACTAATTAAAGACAAATGTTGTTTCATGGTTATGTTTATTTCTGATTCAACTTTGCGATTAGTAAAGTTCAGTTTTACACTATACTCTGTTTCATATTATTTTAGATGTAAATTAAACAAAGATAAAGGGAGGGAAGTGCCATAGTGGCCAACAGCTCCAAGGGAAAAATAACACTCAGCGCTAATCTAGCTATCTTGATTCACACGCTCTCTGAAAATAGAGAGTAGAATATGCTTGAGTGTCGCAACAATTCACACACCAGATTAAAATGTATGTTGAGCCACGATTCTTTGCGAAACAAACTAGAAATAACTAGTTTCCAACGTGACTTATTAAATTACCTAAAAGATATAAAAAAAAGTTTTCGAATTAAAGAAAAAACTACTTAAAATTTAAACAAAAAGTTGTAATAAATACACAAGCCTAAATTAAACAGGCACTTCACAAATGAAAACTAAAAAAATGCCAATCAATAAAAATAATCTTCCACAAGTAAACTTTTGCATTCTGGTAAATATAACATTGATTTACAAATATCTGTTTTAGAAGTAATAGCTACCACCTTTACTCGCAGTCCTTTCCAGGCTAGTTGCAGTCTCACCGGGAATGTTTATTTTACTACCAAACAAAAACAGAGGATGCAAAATAAATGGCCCACACTATATTTTCATTCCGATAACGTGTGATTAAAAAGTTTGTGTTTGAATGTTCATGCATCTATAAAATATTAATATTGTTTAAAAATATATTTATCCAACGTAAATGACTAGAAATTATTCAATACTACCTGAAAATTACACAAAAATGACACAAACCAAGAAAATATGATCTAAAATGCAAAATTACCAAAAAATAACCTAGAGAGACCCATAAAAAACGTTTTCACAATCAAGGGATCATGAACAGAATGTATGTAGACATACGTATGATCATAATTTAAAACAAATGACATATTATCAAAATCTGGAACCTGATTAATGTATTATTTCATAGTTAGCTTTACTAAACTATCATAAAGGACAGTTGCAGTTCACATAACTTGATGTATCATGCATGAATAAGTGAATGTAGTTTTTGTAACGTTTGAAACTTTTGTTTTTAGCACCAGATATTATTACCCGTTTGGGTTATACGCCTATGTCTTAAATACTTTAACGGGTTGAGGGATGGTAAGGTTGTATTTAAAGAAATGCACCCGCATTTGCGTGGAGGGAAAATGGACAACCATTTTAGAAAAACCACCCTCTATGCACCCAAACGAGATTTGAACCTCAATCTCCCCGTCATTGGTAGTCTAATATATTGCGAGAGTAGCGTGTTAGACCATGCGGCCACCAAAGCGGGTTTTTGTAACTGCCAGTTTTTTTGTTTTTTTTTTAGTACCGTGTCTAACTAGCTGTTCGTATTATACATACTATCTATGTACTAATTTCGCTAATTTATTAGGAAGAAGGAAGGTTAAATTTATAGGAAGTGTACCCAATTTTGCATATATATAGGGTGGAAAACCATTACAAACACACTTTCAGTACACCAAACAGGGATTTGAACCCCAATCTTCCAGTCATAGGCAGTCTAGCCTATTGCGAAATAGATGACTTATATGATTCGACCACCGAAATGGATAGCAGTATTGCTCTTTTTACAGTGTTCCGATTTTACATAAAGGGCATGTGTGCCTTTTGTGGGGACGTTTTATGCTGTGGAAGTGTTTCTTATCATTTGAAGCAAAGTAACGCCACAATCATATTATTGTTTACTCACCAGTTGAGATTTGGAGATTGTCTGAGTGGAATAAAGAGTAAGGCTTAATCACGTTCATTTGTCTCCGCGCTTTGGGATTAGAAGAAGACAGCAAATTGGATATAGGAACGCAATTAATTATATTTTCCACTAAATTAATATGAAAAAATTGAGATTTCTTTAACTCCCTCTTGATGAAAATATGGAGTGCACTCCAGTACGTGGAACAGTCATCAAAACTGTTTTATTAGCTTTTTTGAATCTACTAACAATTTTGTTAAAATATTCCTCTTTACCTACTTCAATGGCTGCAATGTCTTAGGCGTTACTTTTTCAATAGACTAGAATGCCGATAGGAGGGAGATTGGGGGTTCGAATCCCAGTTGGGTTTACAGAGGGTGGTTTTTACTAAATGGTTTTCCCCTTTACCTCTACGCGAATGCGGGTACACATCCTCTAAATCATCCTTAACTTATCAGCGTAATTAGTACATATACGTACAACCTGAAAAGGCAGTAAGAATTGGTTCTAAAAATAGAAAATAATGTTTCTCGTTTACTGTTAATTTTATTCACACGTGTTTATCCTAATGGAGTTGGGATGAAAAAGTTAGGATCTAAAGGAAGTGTACCCGAATTTGCGTGGGGAAAGTTTGGGAGATAATTCACGTAAAAGCATCTTGATACACGTGGCCCGGGTTCAAACTCCAAACTGCACTTCACCGGCAATCATAACTAGATGAGACTGACGCCTTTACTATCGCTCCCACTGATATGAATAACTGTTAGCTTGATTGTCTGTTATAAAAAAATTTACTATTTTTTTTTGTCCTAGTAGGGCTACATGTCTGCATCAGTGGCTATGCGGACAAAGGCATCAAACTTGTCTTGTGCTGTTTGCCAAGGACGGAGAGGTTGGAGTTTAAATCCTATCCTTATTTTTTTAAGTCAAACTAAGGTTGATTTTTCCTAAACGATTTCCCACCCTCATTCACGGAATATGCGGGTACATTTCCTCTAATTTATTAATTCCTTACCCGCCTCGGTGGCGTAGTTGGCTAACGCGCCAGTCGTGTTGAGTCAGACCACCGAGGACGGGGAGATCGAGGTTCGAATCTCGGTCGGGTGAACTGGGGGCGGTTTTTCCTAAATGGTTTTCCACTCTCCCTCCACGCGAATGCGGGTTCACTTCCTCTACATTCAACCTTCACCATTCCTAATCCATTAGTGTAATTAGTACTTAAGCGTATAACCCGAACGGGTAGTAAGACGCGGTTCTAAAATTAATTAATTAATTAATTAATTCCTTATTAATAACCCACTTATTTAATGAGGATATCCCGGATGGTTTGTAAGACACGATGCAAAAAAAAAATATTTCCAAAATAAATTTGGAATTTTAAATGAGCTCCCTTTTTCTTATCCCTCTAAAGAGGTTTGAAACTTTTCTGCTTGCCTGTCACGTCCGATAGTTGTCTCTCTTAGGAAGTTGAAGATCAGGAAGTGGATCGCCCGTCGAGTTGGTTTTATATCAGCCTCCCTATTCGGATTGTGACCTCCCGCGTTAGTTAATGCTCAGAAAACGGGTCATGACTCCCTTTTTTGATCGTCCTGTAAAATGTTTTATATGAACCGCTATACGATTTCAAGAGAAGTCATATTGGTAATAATAGCAGGAGTAAATTACGGTCCCACCGTGTTTTCCAACAGGATTGATAGTGTAGGGGTTTTTGATGAGGTCTTTGCCTTGGCTCTACTCGAATTACATATGGGTTATCTTGGTGGTGGGTGGAGGAGGATGGTTAGGGGGGTGGGTGCTCACACTATGATTTTTAAATTATTTTTTCGATATTTACTACAGACATATTCTAATACAGTTCCTTTTATTTATTCGCTTCAATATTCTCCATTTGGAATAAATATAAGTCATCAATAACTTCTTTTTTTTTTCCTCCGTTCGAGCTATACGAAAACATTAACTACGTTAATTAATTAAATATGAGGAAGGTAGAATTGTAGAGGAAATGTACCCGAATTTTTGTGTAAGGAGAGTGGCAAACCATTTAGGAGAAGTCAACCTTATTACGCCAGACTGAAATTCTAACCCCAATATTGCAGTCACTAGCATTGGAGTCTAACATGAGATGTAGTGTTAAACCATGTGACCACCGATTTGGGTAAGTTTTGTGTTAAAAGTACCAAAGGTTTAAAAATATACTCTCATTGAAGATATATTTGTTGACGTGATTGGTATAATTTGACTGGTGTTTTTGAAATTAACTACTATATATAATCCTGGTGAACAAAATGAGTTGTTAGAAAATGCATCCACATAAAAAAATAAAAAATAAAAACACTAATTAAAAAATATTTAACACAAGTTATACTAATCGTTAGTACAAAGGGGAAGGAGGAGGAAGCTATTTAATAGGAAGGGCGCCCGCATTTACATGAAGATAGAATGGGAAAATTACCGTGAAGAGATACTTCGGAAATGGATAACACTTATATTAATTACGACCGGACATGCGAGACAACGTGCTTGACTTTAACTTGGAAGGTATGTTTGATTTATTTTAGTTATACTTCCCGTTAGCTTAGTTTGAATTTCTTCTTGTCTAGCGGAAACTAATCGAACTCCATTTGATTTTGCTGAAAGTGCTCGAAGACCGTCTTTGCCTATTGGAAGTGGTTTTATTCCCCAACGTGCTTGCTACCCTTATGCCAGGATCACGATCAACTTAACGTTAACTTAAAGTTAACTTAACGTAACTTAACGTAAAGGACCTCCTCGTGTGTTTAAATGGAGGCGATCACGATGCAGTTAACTTAAGGTAAGAGATGTACTGGGAGGTCTTTTACTTTAAGTGAACGTTACTTGAAGGGTATCACGTGATCTAGCCAGCCAATCATTATGCGAGTGACGTCAACAGGGCTATTTAGTAACTCATTTGTTTGGTATTATGACCAATGTTTACTCTTTAGCGTAAGTTCTAGTGATCAGACATTGAAACAAAATAATTAAACTAAAATAGGAAAGCTAAATTTATCAAAAATGTTTTATAATAAATATTTATTATATCGATTGAAAACTGTAAACATTCACAGATCATCACTTTAAAAATAATACAAATCACAGATCATACTCGAGATTGCCTCGAGTTGTTACGTTAAGTTACGTGAATCGTGATCACACATACGTTAAGTTAACTTTAAGCTAACTTTAAGTGAACGTTACGTTAAGTTGATCGTGATCCCTGCATTAGCAGTGACCATATGGTTTAAGATCTTAGACTCTTATTGAATTGGATGGAGGTTGTCAAGGAGGCCCAGGTTCAAATGATGTTCAGATTTTGTCTCTATCTCTATGGTAATGTGGTTGCTTTTCCTCTAATATTCCTTCCTCATCCCAACGCTTTTATCTAAGTCGTTAACAACCTTGTGTTAAACGTGCACTTTTTAATGTTTCTCCTGTGTCGTTCGTTATATTTATAGTTAGATTCAAAACTACCCCCATCGGTGGTCTTTTTGACTAAGGCGTTATCCTCATCTGTTATGGTTTTACGGTTGGTGTTCGAAACTCGGATGGGTGTAATGAGGGTGTTTTTTTATCCTAAACAATTTCCCACTTTCTCTCTCATTGTGAATGCGAGTACATTTACTCTAAAAAAAACTACTTTCCTCACCCCTATCCCATTAGTGTAATTAAATGCATATAACCTGAGTGGGTAGTAAAACGCAACGAAAAAACTTAAATTAAAATACATACATAATCAAAATTCAAAAGAAATAATATCCAAGTCGGTTCAACATAATAAATTTTGAGGGCTGTATACCAAAATGTGAACAAATGTTTTGATCAAAACGGAGTTATACCTTACTTTCTACCTCTGACTATACACCTCCTACGAGTGTTCCTTGTCATTCCGTTAGCTCCATGTTCTGATGGTTGCCATTGGCAACATAACATAATTTACCCTGACGTCACTACAAGCCATTGTGTCGGTCCGAATCAAACTCGCAGCTATCGCATATGCTTAGCTGATGCCTCTCAATGGAAGACTAAATATCAATACGTGGATCTCAGGTGGCGTCAATTTATCCCTTTTTTTTATATTAGACTCTATAAATATAATTCTTTTTTTTAAAGCGGATATAAGGCTTCATTCAAATCGTTCAAGTAATAAAACATTATTTTATGTGCTCCCATTATTGTAAAAGTTGAATTAAGATGAACAATACTGATATTAAAATATATTATATGGCAAGTCATTCAAATAATTATTATAGTAATAAATACTAATAACATATTTGGGTGATAAATGTAATTGTAATTGTGTTTAAATTTATTATTATTATTATTATTATCTTGTAGAGGTTATGCCTATATTATTTAATACTATTTAAGTTTACATTATTTAAGTTTACAATATTCTGATCTATTTTTTGCATAATGTTACTGCTTTTAACCACTATTTTGTTATTTATTTTTAATGTTACTTTTTATTCTTATCATTATTAACTACTTTTTTGTCTCGTGGTTGTTTATCGGTATATGGCATTATTTGGCCATTTTTTGTCTATCATGTTTTCTTATGTAAATGTATGTATTGAAGGGTAAGTACTTGTGTGCTTTTCAGTGCTGGCCTGTTATAGGTCTTACGACTGTTGGTCGGCACTATAATAAAGGAAATTGAAATTGAAATTGAAATTAAAGTAATATATGACTATATTTTACAGGACAGAAATCTTGGAATTTTTTTTTTAGCATCATGTCTTACTAACCGTTCGGGTTATACGCTTATGTACTAATAACGCCAATGGTTTTAGGGATTAGGAAGGTCATATTTAGATGAAGTGTACCCGCATTTTCTGGAGGGGAGAGTGTAAAACCATTTTGGAAAAACTACCCTGAGTACATCCGACCGAGACTCGAGCCTTGACCTCCCTGTCATCGACAGTCTAGTCTTCTGCAAGAGTAGCGCTATTGTCACATATTAATATTTTAGAATCTGTCCGACACTATAACTCAATCTGTAGAGTGTCTTTATACTGAGATGAAGGTCCAGGGTTTGATTCCCCGTATCACTGAAAAAAATGTATGATTATTGAAATGAAGGTTTCCTTCTTTCACAGTGTTGAATTAATGGCTAGGGGGAGGGGGGAGGGTCTTTTGTCTGTTTTACATTGATGTTAGTTTATAAGTTTTGCTGATATAATAAATCGGTTCAGAATGTGCAAGTTAAAGATTTCAAATAAATAAAAATAATTAAATTAAATAGTAAAAAAAGCTAAATAAAAATAATAGGCCTATGAGATATAAAATATTCATTAAGAGGCAAGAAGTAAAACAGCCCATTTACAAGTATGATGATTACACTCTCCCTAAAGTTTATGGTTTTAATATATCCTATATTTAATGTGCATTTTCTGAATTCATATTATACAACTTAATTTAGTACCACATACATAAACACTGAACGTACCAATACTAGCTTCAATAATTATAAAATTTAAGTGAAAATTTAAACAAGTACTAAAATATTGTAGGTACTACCCAGGATTTAAACTTGGCTTCCTTGACAATTTGTGCTTGGAGGTAGATCCCATTATTTTAGCTAATTACAAAATTCTGAAAATTGAAAAATGACACTGGACACGGGAATTGAACCCGGGACCTTTGGCTTAGTACGCCAATGCTCTAACTACTGAGCTATCCAGTATTCGTTCCGTGGTGTACTAACCCAAAGGTCCCGGGTTCGATTCCCGTATCCAGGTGTAATTTTTAATTTTTCAGAATATAATATCTAG
Organism: Timema podura; assembly: GCA_033556935.1. NCBI lineage: Eukaryota > Metazoa > Arthropoda > Insecta > Phasmatodea > Timematidae > Timema > Timema podura. The sequence continues at coordinate 25,968,499 of JAVRXN010000002.1, read as the reverse complement.
ATGGAGTAATCCTCACTAAAATCATAAATAATAGCTTTGGCTATTTAATTCCTAATTACAAAATATTGACCAGGTATCACCAACTATTCAATACATTGAAATAAAAGCCTAAAGAAAATGTGTGAGTGTAAAGTGTATATACATACTTACATTATTATAAATAAAAGTGTAATGAACAAAGTCTAGCAACTACTGAATTAAAATGTAAAGAATAATTTATGAGAAACTAAAATAATGATTACAGGAAAATAGGGAGCTATGAACATTTTAACCGTAGTCGATTCCCTTTAAAGGTTCTTTTATTCGCTTACCCCTTGAAAAAAAAAAGAATAGTTGGGAATTTACCCAACTTTATTAACTATCTTAACATAAGGATGAACCACAGTAAGCTGTGAATTATAAGCCGAACTATAAACATAAAAACGACTGTTTCTTATAAACACAATATTTTGAAAACATTTGCTATTGAGTAAGGAGAGAGAGTAATTTGAAATATAAAAAATAATAGGGTCCAAGTTATTTCAAGCATATCAGTTTAGAGCTGGTTTTAACCTTACTTTTTTAATATATTATTATTTATTCTACAATAATATGTAATTTATTCCGTCTCATTAACTGTTTTGCATATTTCTCACTTCAAATGTAACTGTTCAATACATAATTAAGTTGTTGATTTAAGGTCTAATTTTGTTTTATTGGGTTTTCTTACACTTTACGAAAACTATTTCTTATATTTCAAATTATAAATATAAATTATGTTTTTGCACCCTAACAATGTATTTGTCATGTCACATGAAAAGTACTTTCGCCTATAAATATTCAATAGCACTTGTTTTACTCTCTCAGTTTATTATTATTATTATTATTATTATTATTATTATTATTATTATTATTATTATTATTAGCACCGCGTCTTACTACCCGTTCGGGTTATACGCACTTACGCTAATGTGTAATGGTAGGGTGATTGTGAGATGAAATGGAGGACCTACAGTTTAACGTGGAATCCGAACCACGGTGGAGACCTGGCATTCCTCACATTCACAAGTTGTGATTAATACACGTCTTGTCAGAGGTGAAGGAAGGGTTTGGCAATCAGATAAATCTGTGCCGGGACCCGGGATTGAACCCCGGACCCCCATTTTTATTATTAAAAGTCTTAAAAAAGTCAGCATCAACAAGAGCAAAAAGCTCATTCGTTAAACGTGGTCATGTAATCGTAGACGAGCAATAATTCAGATAAAAATGATTTACTTCTTTTGGGTATTTGTGCATTTATAAAATATCAACAGTATTTAAAAAAAAATTTATTCAAGATAAATTCTTAGAAATGACTAAAAATTATGCAAATAAAAAAAAAGGATTACATAAAGATCCAAAATGATGAGAAATTACCAAAGAATGACCCATAAAAAAGTTTCCAAAACCCCGGGATCATGAACAGATTGTATGTGCACATGAGTATTGTATTTGATGTACCAACAAATATGAGATGTAATCAAAACCCAGGCCCTGCTTATTACTGTACTCTCTCATAGGCATTAAAGCCGAAAGCACCAATTAGCGAGTGGGGAGCGGTTAATTTCCTTGAAACGCACCGGAAACGGCCAAACTAAGCCTCACCCCACCATATCAATGCTCGGCCAGTTAATGTTGTCAAGAGTAAGTGGCCGCGTGCAATCAAGTACGTAATAGATTGATTCCTCATGCATGACTAAAATTTGAAATATTAAGGGGATGGATCACCATGAGAGATGAGCGCGGCCGGTTTCTAAGACGATTTCTCTGTACATGATTACTAAGAAAACTATTATACATATTTTAATCAGATTTTTACTACTGTAAAGATCAATTCATTTACATGGTTTATAGTTTATTCCTATCCACCCAGCCAATTCAAATTTAAGTTTTAAAAAATAATTTAAAGATCACTGCATGAAACAAACTGGGCTTGTCATTTAAATGTGGGAAGACTTAGGCTAAAACGGTTTTCATTGTATTACAATAAACACATTTCTCTATCATTTAGTACAATTTAACGCCAGTTAAAAGTTAAATATTTGTAAGCAGCTTTGTTTAAATAATTTTTGCATGATCGTATTTTCTTGGTTTAGTGTTGTTTTAAAAAAAATCTACAGACAAAGTATAAACCGAGTAAATATGATTGAGAATAATTATCATTTCATTTTTCAACATACATATTGTTCTAAACTAAAATAAAGTGGTACAGTTTTATTTTGATTCAAAAAAGTGTTGTGGTGCAGTAGCCTGTGACCTAGCGGTGTAAGGTTGAACAAAATGAACCTCTCGAGAAAACTCATGGCAGTGATGCCAAGCGTTGCACGGTGACGAGCAGATGTTCTCAGGAAAAATATCAACTCGTCTGCGTTCATTTATTAAATCAGTTGTGTGAACTGTGACTACCACGTGTTTTGCAATGGAAGCCATTTCTGTAAAAAGATATCGAAGAAAATAAAATAAAAAACTACTTTATCTCTCAACCAGACGAAAGAAAAATAAATGTTTTACTCTTGTGAATTGGATGAAAAAAGTATCATGAATTTATTATCATTTCTGCTTGAAAAATACAATTTTAATACTGTAGTTTAAAATTCATCCATTAATTTCAAATCATGTGTGTAGAATAATATAATTACAGGACCCGCTTTGGTGACCTCATGATTTAAGGCACTACTCTTGCAAAAAACTGGACTGCCGAGGACGGGGATTGGTGTTCGATCCCAGTTTGGTGCTATGAGGTTATTATTCCTAAAATGTTTTCCACTTACCCTCCACGCAAATGTGAGTGTAAGTCATCTAAAAGCAACCTTACCCTTCTCTGACACATTAGCTTAATTAGTACATCGGCGTAAAACCCACACGGGCTCGGTTCACTTTGGTATACCAATCAAACACTTTGGCCCTACCTTTGGTAATCTGATCTGTAAACAGAGTCAATAATTTGGTATTGATAATACGGGGCTAACTAAATCATTTTGGACTATTGGTAATTTGAACAAGAAATACACTTGTCACAATAGATAAATGTCTTGAAACTATTTTGCTATTGGGACTATTGAACATGCCTTGACCACCACTCTTTTAAAATTAATAACATTAACACAGATACATATTTAATTTTGACAATTATTATTTAACAAAATAGTTTCATCACAAATATCATTTTTACTTTCTCGCACCCCTCGCGTGCCATAGTCAAAGATTTGGAAATAACGTAAGCTTTAGAGAGGAAGGGAAGGGGGGAACACAAATACTAAGAGGAGGATGTTACTCAACACATATAAGAGTGTGCAGTGTAAAGATTATTTCCATGTCTTTTTTTTTTTGTTCTTGTGATATTAGAAATGCTTCACTTCTTAATATTCTTCGATGTTATTCGTAAATTTACAATAATAAAGTAGGGTAGATAATAAATACGGTAATTAAGAGAAAGTGTTCCCACATTTGCGTTGAGGAAATGAGCAATCACGAGGAAAAACACCTCAATTCACGTGGTAGGGATTCAATCAAAAATTGTAGCACAGGTCCCTAATAAAATTAAAATTAAAAACGTAATATTAAGTGTGTTCATTGCAGAAGTTTTGATTAAGGACTTTGAATGTATAAAGTTGTAGAATGGATGTATTATTATATACTGTGTGTAGCAAAAATTATAAAATAGCTAGTGATGTGTATAATATATTATGAACGTCCCTGACACAAAAGTGATTGATAAGGGAGAAATAGATTATAAAATGATCATGCTTCAATGTAAAACTTGTGTTCAAGCCTATCAAATTTGGTCAAAATCGATGGATAGATATTTTCTATACAATTGGGTGAAAAACCTTTTCTGGCAGCATATTTCTTTATGTTTTATTGTAATTTCAAATACTTATTTTTAGAGTTAGTGTTTATAATTTTTGAAGTAGAGGCAATAAGTGTAATATTTATTCTATAAAAAATATACATTTTTAAAAATAAAATATTTATTTTTGCAGAAAATAGTTCTATATGCTATCTTCAAATTTGAATATATATATTTATATATATAATATTTATTTATTTAATTATATTATATTTTTATTTACATTATAATATAATATTATATTATATTTTGATTTACATTATATTATATATAAATATATATGTACAGCCCGAACGGGTAGTAAGACGCGGCGATATAAATAAATAATAGTAGCGTGTTTGGAACCGTTTTAAAAAACACCCTCAGTATACACTACTGGGATGTGAACCCCAAAATATTTTCTTTCAGTTCCCGAAGTAAATGGTCAGATTAATTTTTTTTTTTCAAATAAACAGAGAATTTGTGAATAGATTTTGTTTTTCAAAAATTGCTTTAGTGGTTTTAGGGATCAGGAAGGTTATATTCATAGAAAGTGTACCCGCATTTACGTGGAGGGAGCGTGGAATACCAGTTTGGAGAAACTAACTTTAGTACACCCGACCGAGATTAGAACCTTGATCTCCCCATCATTGGCAGTCTAGTCTACTGCAAGATTAGCGCGTTAGACCATGAGGCCACCATGTTAAAATATGTATAAACGTATTTGACTATCGAATATAATTAATAAAAAATAGGTTAATAGAGTTTGAAATTCTTGATAGTTACAAGTTCATTGGTGTAACTATAGGATGGTGGCAAAATTCCACAGGGCCACGCCCTAAATAGGGCCCACCACGCAGGTCCACCCACCCAAAATTAATTTGGTAATAGATGAAAGCGTTGTCTTTCAGGCCTATCATTGTTTCATAAAGATCTCACTAATCAATCAAAAATTACTCAATAGTCATTTTATTGCGCATAATTTATGCTGTACAAAAATGTATGTACATATTTTTCTGTAAAATCAATAGAAACAGCTGACAGGTCATTTTCAAAACTTTACTAAAAATTATTTAGGACGCACATGAATCAATAAAGGCTAAAGGGATTAGCTATGTTGTCTGTTGAGCTACTACCCGTAGCTTGTCCTTGGAGGAAATTGTAGACAATTTCAGAGAGACGTATGTTTGTTTAGCCTCTATAGGTGTTAATATTGATGATTGACTATTGATTTGTTTATAATATTTATTAATATTGTTTTATTCAATTCAGATTAAGTTTTTTACATTATATTGAAACTTTTCAGCAACAATTTTATCAAATATTATGGCTGTATGGTAATGCACTTGGAGTGGTTTTTCCTCAATGGGTTTACACTCTTATCTTTCCACGCAAATGTGGGTACACTTCCTCTAAATTTAACCTACCTACTCTATATTAATACGTATTATAAAATAATTCCAATAATAAATGTCTAAATATTTTTTTTATAATCTACAATTATTCATAAGATTTGGGGACGGTGGTGTATTTTTTCCTTGGGGGCACCCACCGTGGGTCAATTACTGCAGAGTTACGCCTTTGTACATGTTACAAGCTAATGTAGGTCAAGCTAGTTTTACAATAGGAAATTTTAGTGCATCTTTAAGTTTATATTAAAATAATAATAATTATTTGTATCTGGGTGATGTAATATAAGAAACCCCTCATAACTTGGGTTATGTCAGATGCTGAGGAAATGATCTACATTCTACGATGTGTCTGTCGATAGTTTTATATCCAATGTTACTCATTGAGGGTGGACTGGTAAGGGGGGAGGTTTGATAGGGCGGGGTATTACCACCAATGTCTTCTCCACCCTTCCCCCCATCAAAATGTGTCTTCCTCCAGTTTGTTTGGTTCCCTCTGATATACTCTAGCTTGAAGATGAAAGATGGTTTACATCAAATTTCAAATAAGTTCTATAACAATCTATTATTATTTTTAAATGCTTAAGGGCCACCCCTAATAGCTTTTAGTGGCATTCCATTTTCAAACATTTCTCATTGGCTTGGAGTCATTCCCCTAAAAACTCCTCAAAAATATATATTTTTTCATTGCGACTTACTTACAGTTTGAGTTATACACATACATGAATTAGGAACGAGAAAGGTAACATTTTAGATTTAATGTACCCACATTTGCGTAGAGTGAGAGTGGGGAACCATTTTAGGGAAAATGCTCTTATTGCACACAACTGGAATTTGAATTTCAATCTCCCCACCACCAGCAATCCAGTCCAATAGTGTGTGCTACCCACCGTGTTCAACTGACATGCTGAAGACGGGGAGATCACGGTTCAATTCCAGTTGAGTGCACTTAGGTGGATTTTCCTAAATAGTTTTCTGCTCTCACTCCACGAAAATATGGATGCATCTCCTCTTAATTTAACCTTCCTGATGCCTAACACATTAGAGTAATTAGTACATAAGTGTACAGCCCGAACGGGTAGTAAGACGCAGTGATATAAATAAATAATAGTAGCGTGTTTGAAACCGTTTTAAAAAACACCCTCAATATACACTACTGGGATGTGAACCCCAAACTCGTCACCAGCAAACCAGTCTTATACGAGAATGTCAAATGAAAAATGTTTTCTTCTGCTAGGTAAGAAATATTAAGAAAACCATACTACTGATTATATTAGTTCAAGCTAAAAATAAAGCAGCAGATTTCTGCATAGTGTGGTCTTTGATAAAAGCCGCACTCTAGCCTTTCCCTTGCAAGAAACTTGACCCATGTAAACAACAGATTAGCTCGCTCCCCCTCACTCTTTTAGACCAAACTTAGCAGATATTTGACAACATCGCAGCTCTAGTTCGGTGTCGGCTAAACAGTCCAAATAGTTCAATATATGGACGTTTCTTAGGAGTTGCGCTGATAGCGCTTCTCAAATTTTACAAGGTAGTCCTTCCACTTAATGGTTAACTGCAACAAACACACTAGACTGGTTTTATAATCACGCTAAACCAGGAAATAAGGAGATATGAATGGATAAATTAAAAATACCTTCAAATTATGTCAAGGGTATTACTTTATAATGCTCCATGTAGATGTCGCTAAGTTATACAGTAGGGATACAGTGGCGGACTCAGGGTAGTGGCACGGGGGTGCGTAACCGCCTTGTCGACTTTCGAAAAATATACAGCATTCGTTCATTCGTTTAGATTCCCTCTAGCTAAAAAATAACCCTGCTTTTTTTTGTTGTTTTTTTAGCACCGCGTCTTACTACCCGTTCGGGCTATACTTTTCTTATATACTAATTACGCTAATGGCTTCAGAGATTAGGGAGGTTATATTTAGAGGAAGTGTACCCGCATTTTTGTGGAGGGAGAGGGTAAAACCATTTTCTAAACCACTTTCAGTACACCCAATGGAGATTCGAACCTCTATCTCTCTATCTTCGGCAGTCCAGTCTACTACGAGAGTAAAGCCTTAGACCATGCGACCACCAAAGTGAGTAGTTCATTGTTAAAACATGAAGACTGGATGCAGCAAAAACATATAAATCTGGGTTTTTTCCAACCACAAAGCGGTACTTTATGGTAAATTGAAATGATGGAGGGATTTATTAATCCATAGATCCGTAAAAGTTGATACGCCAATAAAGGCTTACAGATTTGAGTCTGTGTTTTCAAACATCGAGTGCGTATTGAAAACTATTTGTGTGATAGCAGTTATTACTTCAACAGCAGAGCGATCCTTTAGTTTGTTGAATATAATTAAAACCTACTTGAGATCAAAAATGGGTCAGAAAAGACTCAATAGTTTGGCTATGCTCAATAGAAATAAAAAATATTTAGATAATTCATGAAGAGGCTCTAAATATATTTGCCAGAAAACAGCCGCGAAAACTTAAATTAGAGTTTATATTAACCCCTTCTCTCATCTCAAAGAACTGGATATTAAATTTGGTAATAACATTTTCTAGCACAAAATGTTTCTTATCATTTAAACTGTGATGATTAAGTATTTATCAACCTATTCATATAACCTTTTATATAACCTAGCTTTATACATCTTTAAAAATTAATTTTCATGTAGAGATATGAAACTTCTTAGAAAGTTGGAGGTAATATTATAATTATTTGTATCATGGTTCCCTTCCTGTAATTCTTTTCTGAATCCGCCACTGTAAGGATATAACAATTTAATGTATGTTTCTACCACCTAACACTACGTCACTTATATAACCTATGGATCAAGGTGTCATTTATACTGTCAAAAAGATCTACAAAAATAGATTCTTGGATGAAGTCTTCCAGGTGGAAAAAAACCAGTCGATGTTTTACTGTATATAACATATTTATTTACTTTATTTTCTTACTGGAAATACTAGAACACGCTGGCGACACATAAAATAAATTTATCAAGAATAATTTTTGAGTGAAAATCATCACATAGGTTCAGTTTCATAGTCATATTTAGTACGCCTCAAGTGCGGTGCTATACTAATTACAAGACGTCACCTACCTGAAATTGAATGGAATGGGCCAGTTTCATATGCGAAACTGGCCCATTCCATTTTGTTCTAGGTAGGTGTCGTCCTGTATTTAGTATCGACTCTCACTTTAAGCGTACTAAATATGACTATGAAACTGGCCCATAGTTTCATTTTTGTATATCTGGCAGATCACTGATGGCCTCTTTAATTTCCAGACGCCTAATACCCTAATATTACACGCGACGCACCTCAGCTCAACGGACAAGGCGCTTCTAACTTATGTTGGGTTGTATTTATTCTGATCCTAACTCTTCGTGCCGTGACGTTTGTTTCCAATTACGTTTTATAATTAGTACGTCCGTGCTAGGCTGTGGGCGGAAAGAGGAAAATATGGAATCGCTTCGTTCCCCCTCCCCTCTTTAATTAGCGAATTCTTGTAGGGATATGAACGGGGTGGAGACCGACAACGAAGCACGCACATGGGAGTCAAAATATAGCACGGGAGTACAGAATTGTTAAAATTTTGTCCACCCCTTTCCCCACCGTTATAGGTGCCTATTATTATTCTCGCTATTTATATTAACAATTTCTCGACCCGGGCTTGGCGGGGTTGATTTCACCCCTGATTCTCCCCCAAAAATGTCAATGGACCTAAGTGGAAAGGTTTTGTGGTCTAATTAGAAAGTATGAGGTTTTCCCCTTCTTCTGAAAACTGTCGTTAAAGTGTATGTATACGCTCTGTGATTATTAGTACGTTGGTAACCATTACTTAAGATACACATAAGATTGTGCGAATGAAAATAAATTAAAAATTTAGAGAGAGCATCGGTAGTTTTAAGGGAAACTATTTTGAGGTCAGGCTATGCCATCAGCTAATTTGTATTTGTATGTATGTTATTGAAAATATCAATATTCTGCTACACTTATTCCTAAGGTCTTGGTTTAAGTGAGTTTGTAAGTAGTGAGTTTATATAACTATATGTTTGGAAGATATTATTGTAGAATTTATCAAATATCATTATAATTAGGAAGTTTAATACTAAGAAGGCTACATATGTTGCTCAGTTAAGGACCAAATTATTATTTTATAGTCCAGTGTACCCCAAGGCCAGCTTAATTCAAAAGTTGAAATAGGACTGTATTTGTTAGGATTTTATTCGTGATGACATTCAAAGCTTGCATTTGCCTTCCAAAAAACTAATTTCCTAGTTTTAATTTCACGTGATTTTTACTTTTACGGAAGCCTAAAATGATTTTACTTTCTAAAATAATGCTTTGCACAACTTGTTTGTTAACTTTTACATATTCTCATTTGATAAAAATGGTACAACTTTCAATGAAATTGATCCTTTTTCAAAAATTTGACTCTTCAAAACCATATTTTAAAAACTTGGATCACTTAGTTTTTGGATATTTCTTTAGCTTGGTTAGTGAGTTAAATCTTGTATTTAAATACTTGTATGTATAAATTGTAAATCCATAACTTAGTGGATGGTTTTATATCTAATATATATCATGTAATACTAAATATATTAAAGAATTAATTCAATGTACTCACTTAGAAATTATTTATTTTGATTTCTTTAGCTGTGCCTCTATTATTTAAAGAGCCAAACACACCTTATCTCATTCAGTAGCTTGTCTTTCTACTGAGCTAAGGGTCCCGGGTTCGATTTCCAGCATGGACGAAAAATGTATCATTGGCTAAATTTCAGTTTTCCACTTTCACAGCGAGGAAATAACGGAGGCTGGATGTTGTGCCTGTTCTAGGTTTATATTAGTTTAAAAGTCATGTGCAGATATAACCATTTGGTTCAGAAACTGAACGTTAGATCTCTAAAATAAATTAAAGCTATTATTTAAATAATTCCTAGTGCTGCATTGATTATCTACAGTAAATTCGTGGAATTTGGAGTCACACCACGCCACTAGGTAGCACTATTGAACGTGACTTTGTTAAATATACAGACCGTCTGCTATTAGTATTTATTACAGTATCTGTAAGTATTATCTACATATGTGAATAATGTGTGGTGTGGGGTTGGAAGGTAGCATTCCTTCCCTTGGTGGAAAATGCTAAAACTCAGATCCCCGCTTCCCCCCTACATCTTAGGGACCTCATTATAAATTCAAGCAGCGAATTGCAATAAATCTTTTTCATTTTTTTTCAGACACCTAACATGCTCATGATCGTTTATGGCACCTTTAACACCAAGTTAATGACAACGTCCTACTCCAAACAAAGTATTAGGGACAAGGAAGGCATTAAGAGTAAATCCGTACGAATCTAACTTGAGAGAGTACGTGAAAACCACTCTTTGGAAAACCATTACTGGCCGGGGATTCTAACCAAGACATTAAGGTGGGGGTGAAGGGGACGCGAGTTAAGGGCAGTGTTTTTGCACTTTTTGTAGCAAAACATTTTTTTAGACAAAACAAATCAAATATTGCTACTGTGGAAACATACAGCTTAATTTTCTTCACGTGTTGATTATTATTATTATTGTTATTATTATTATTAGCACCGCGTCTTACTACCCGTTCGGGTTATACGCACTTACGCTAATGTGTAATGGTAGTGTGATTGTGAGATGAAATGGAGGACCTACAGTTTAACGTGGAATCCGAACCACGGTGGAGGCCTGGCATTCCTCACATTCACAAGTTGTGATTATTCACGTGTTGATGTCAACACTGGTTGAATATTTGTCGTTATCTCATTAACATAAGCGGCAGTAGATGATAAAACTTTTTAAATGAAGAGAAAAAGTTGTCATTAAATTCCAGGACACCCTCGACAGATATTCAACGACTGTTTATATCAACATGTGAAGAAAATTAATTATGTTTCTATTTGAGAACTTTTTGCTTTATTTTTGTCAAAAAAAAAAAAGTTTTGCTATGAAAATTCAAAAAACACTGCCCTTAGCTGGCGTTCCCTACATGCCCACCTTAAATTCGGACCTCTCGGGTCAGAGTTAGAAATGTAAACTACAAAACCTACTCAGGTAATCTCTCCTGTGAGTATTTTCCTACCACGTATCTCTCTCTCTCTGTTCGTCCGGGCTATACACATAGTAATAACACTAATGGGGTAGTGATTAATAAAGTAGAGCTCAGAAGATTTGTAGACCTACCCGAATTTACCTTAATGCAGAGTGGGAAATAATTTAACAAAGCAATATGTTGAAATTAACTTTGTTACGAATATAGGGGTGTTCATCAAACTAACTTAATTTTTTTAAGATCAAGGTTTGAATCCCGGTCGGGTGTACTAAAGGTGGTTTCCCCTCAATGGGTTTTCACTCTTCCTGTACGAATATGCGGATACATTTCCTATAAATTCAATATTCTTAATTTCCAACAAATTTTATTTATTTATTTGAGGTATTTAATGTGCCCTCTCTGAAATGACTGATTATATCAGTAAACTAGAATGTCTTTGAGCGAGAGGGAAAGGACCTATCAATTTTTCCGGAAATGTATTTTCATATAACTTCAGGGTTCTTTCACATCCCACAAGCGACGGTTACTTCCTCTCCGAAGGAAGTTGTGCTCCGGATTTTCATCGCCCAAAAAAAATCCATCGACCTCAGCTGGGTTTAAACTCACGAACATCGGGTCCACATAAGTTGTCGCGTGGTCCAACACGTCACTTTCACATTAGACTGGATTGCCGGGGATGGAGAGATGGGGTTTCGAATCCCGGAACCGGCTGCAGTTAAGTACGTTTTCCTAAACGGTTTATCATTCTCTATACACGCAAATGTGGCTACATTTCCATAGAATTATACTTTCCTCCTCTCGGTTTCAATATTGTATCATTCTGGTGGGAAGAATTTTCACGAAAATACCAACTTTTTCTTTCTTTTTCTGTCAACATTGGTAATATTTTACTACATTATGGTATATTATTGAAATCTTATAGGTTTTGATAATATCATTCAAAAGTGATAACTGCAGATCACATGATTCGTAACGGCCAAGGAAGTTTTAAACAAGAAGAGGTTACTGCTGACCAGCAAGTTGAGTTTGGAACTGAGGAAGAAACTGATGAAATGCTACATTTGGAGCATCGCACTGTATGGATCAGAAACTTGTACTCAGGAAAATGGAAAATAAATAATTAGAAGAGCTTTAAAATGTGGTGCTGGATAATATTCTAAAAGATCAGGTGGACAGACAGGGAGACAAATGAGGTCCTAAGAAAAGTGTGTGAGAAGATAACCATTTTGTATGTTGTTCTTCAATGCAAAATAAACTGGATCAAACACATCCTTAGGAGGAACTGTCTTCTGCACGACGTCATGGAAGGAAGGTTTAAGGAAAAGAAGAGCTTAGGAGGAGGGAGGGAGAGCTCAAAGTTTGGATGACTCAAAGAAAAGAATAACATTCTGGGAGCTGAAGAAGGAGGCAGAGGACAGGGCGCTTTGGTGGTCTAAGTTCACTGAGAAAAGCAATGCACCTATCGTAAAATAGAACACCTAATTATTATTATTATTATTATGAATATATTTAATCTCTTTAGTAAATTATTGTAGCTCTCAAAACAAGTCTTCCTAACTGAATCAGTATGTAGGCCTACAGTACATCACCTATTGTTCTTCAAGAGACGTTTCATGAGTAGGAGTTGAAGTATTACAGTTGTGTCCTGGGATCGTTAAATAACCGGTTTTACTCGAAACTCATGCTTATAGACCTACTTGAAAGTAAAATACCTTAGAGAATTAATCTTCAGTGCAGGTAGTCGGAATCGAACCCTGTCATCTCGAGTCAGTCATGTACACTATCCATGAGCTGTTTTCTATTTTATTAGTATTCTCACTAGTTTTCTTATATAATATTATTGTATGGATGCATAACGAAATGTATATTTATGCAATTATTTATCATGGTCACTGAACAAATTTTTTTTTGGTACGAATCTTGATATTATTTTGGAGCTATATATTTCCTACCTACGTCAAAAACAAAATGAATAATGTAGCTGGTAGATATAGATTATAGCGTGTGTGTGTCAACGTTAGTAAGGATTTATATTCAAAATGCTCCACCCATAACTGGAATACAGAAATGTTGGGTTGTAGGATGGGGTGGAGAGGGGAGTGAGGAGAATTATTCACGTTATTTCTTATGATCTCAATTAATTCACTTCATATTGTCCAATTTCCATAGAACCCCAGCATGTTTCGTGTTTTACTCTTACGAATTTTCACGAATATCTATATTGCAAATTCCCCTACTGTTATTAAACTTGAGACTGGAACAAACCAAGTAATAAAAATAATGGTGTGTGTGTGTGTGTGTGTGTGTGTGTGTGTGTGTGTGTGTGTATGTCGAGTCTCACTGCACATCTGGTAACCGGCCCCGTAGTGTAGTGGTCAGTGTACCTGTCTATGAGCCTAGGAGTCCAGGGCTCGATTCCTGGCTAGTTGGTACCTTGGATATTTTTCCCGAAAGGGGAATCACACCAACGGTCATCAGGGTTTGGTTGATTAGACTTAAGTTAGGTTTATTTGTTTCCGCTGGTTCCACACCCTCATACTATCACCATCATCTCATTTCATCTCATCGGGACATGGAAAGAGCCTCCACGGAAAGGATGTACGATTAGTAAATTCGGGCGTCCCCTGGGCAATGGTACATTAGTACAGGCTAATCTTTCCACTACTGGGCTACGAGTGATATAGCCCAGACGCACAATAGTATTACTATACCTCGATGGTCTATCCGCGTTTAACTACACTAATGGTGCAGGGATGATAAAGGTACAGCATGGAGGAAGAGTGGGGAACTTTTTGGAAAAAAACTCCCCTCAGAACATTCTAACAGGATTCGAGCCCTTACCTCCTTGTCATCAGAAAGCCAGAATAAACGATCTTGAGGATCCGTTCACTTTCCCGCCGTTGCGGATGATTACATTATAAAGAATTAACCAAAAGTGATAGCAAGCGATAAACTAGAGATGGGGAAAGCAACATTTAGAACTCATTTGAGTTTTATAGTTTGAACGTGACTGTACGTATATTTCTATCACAGCCTTTAAAACAATTCGCGCAAACATTATTGTTTCCAATTTGATATAATATAGTTACTATTTCATCATTTTATCTTTACTTTGAGGCTGCTTGGTTGAATTTGCAGCTGTAATTAACTATAATTCGAGAGTACAGAGTTTCAATGGTGTATAGTAGTTTCTAATCACCAGATTCCACGAGTCCGTAATCCATTTGTATGCACTTAATATTACGTAGATAATTAACCTGATGCTTTGAACCTAAAATTTGATTTGAATCCCTCCTGAGGATATAAGTGGAATATATAATATAATCTGGTCATAAAATGGTCAGTCTGAATTCAAACTTGATTTTTCATCAGTGCACTAGAAAGTTTTTATTTTTTTAATTCACTTGTAAATTGATACATAAAGGTTATCACTAGGACCGGATCTGATATTAAAATCAAATATATTATGGTAAAAATTATAGCCTGGGACAAGGAATCGAATCCTGGACCTTCAGCGCCAATTATCTACCCCTGAGCCATATTGGTGAAGTCCAATTTTCATAGGAAGGTTCTTTTAGAAAATACATAGTTTTTACGGTCAGCGTTGATATATTATATTATATATTATTAGTATTATTTCATAGATAGTGATAGTATCTATAAAAAATGACAGCTGCAGATAACATTACTTGAAGTATGAAGAAGTGATGGTAGATCTAATAATTTTTCTACCTGCTCACCATATACAAATTTTAAATTTGAAAATGGCATCTAGGGCCATTCTTCACTTGTCGTAAGCATTGTGTATTATTTAGTAGGCTGGTATTTAGGCCGTTTAGTATAGCTAAAAAATTATCATATAACAATATGGCCCTTACATTTATGAGGCTGAACTTTACCGTTAATAATAAAAAGTGAAGTTACAGTAATATCAATCTTCAAAGTCCTCCAAGATAGATATTGTCAGCTTTTTTTTTTACTTAAAGCATAATCCTAAAGGAAGACCACAAATTTTAAAGTCACAAAGTACGAGTAATTTAATACGTAGGAACCTACTTTATATAAAGGAAAAACATAATTAAGAAGAGATAACATTTTCGTTTTGAGGAGATTTGATTTGTCCACTTTTTCGTTTTTGAAACAAAGTAACTTATTCTCAGAGAAGATAATCCCGACACTTTTTGATTCAGTTTTTGGAAGATTTTTTATTCGTTTATTTATGCACATTGTTTTTTGATATAGATATAAGCTAAGTAAAGGCTAAAAACTTATAAAATTACTTATTTGAATTTTTCAGTTTGTTTTATTTATAAAAAGCCGAATGATTTGATAGCGGCGAAGGGTTTCGTGGAAAGTTTTCTTATTTCTTCAACATGTTTTTCTTCCAGGTGAATATTGTGACAAGACGGAACCAAATATTTTATCTCTACTATATCCCCTACCCCTCCCCTCACACACATATAAACTTTTCTTTAAAGTCATATTTACAACAAAAATATAGAAACATGCGTCTTTTTACTTTCTAATATCAAGAGAAAGTATTGTAATCGTGAACATTTTGGCCTCGAGATTATATGAATCTTGACGTTTTATTTGTGTCCGAATCCTAAAAAGGGGATTAAATAATTATATCCGTCCCCGTGTCTGTCTGTATATTTGTCTGTCTCGCCCGGGCTACAGATTTGAACAGGTTAGATGGATTTTGTTAATACTTGATATTTAGATGGATTAAATAGCAAATCTGTTAATTTCATTAGTTACGGTTATAGCCGTATCTGGATATCCAGCTCTTTAAATTGAAAACTGACATCTGGGTATGTGAATCTAACCCAACAAAGGTCCCAGGTTCAACTCCCATGTCCAGGTGTCATTTTTAAATCTAAAAACTTTGTATTTAGACGTTAAAGGATAAGTAATACCTCAGGGATTTTTTGATTTTGAACTTATCCCTAAAATTAATGGTAGCGTACTTGTGAGTAATTTTGTTTGGTTACAATTTTTTTTCTGAAATACCTCTAGCTATGTATTTTGTTTAAAATTGTTATCTAAAAAGAGTTTCACCTAAAAAAATAACGTTGTATACTTGTATTTTGGGTAAAAATTCGTTAAAGGGTTGTCTATTAATGAGTGATTTCCGGTAATTCGAAATATAGTTATCGAAAATCACGATTTCATTTTCTCTCAATTCTACCTTCCTCATATAAATTGAATTGGCACTAAGCCGTGAAGCAATCAATAATTCTCAAAAGATCACCTTTACGTGTAGTCATGCTATTCGTATTTAATAGCCCAAGTTTCATTTTAAGGAATTTTTAAACCCTGATAAACTCTGTAATAATGTGTTTTTTTTTCTTGTTTATACCCCTTACTATAATATTTTATGAATATAAGCATATAAGCTAACAAAGCCACATACACAACCGTTAAAAAAGGTCTGATAATAACTTGAGTTAATTCCATTTTCAAGTTGTCCTTGGAACGTACTGTACTGTACATATCGATCAACAAAACGCTAGAAGGACCACCAAGTCTATGTCGGACTAAAATAGCTTTGCGTGAAAGATGAATTAACTTGCATGTTTGTTAATACTTTAGAAGTTGGCGAGCCTCCAAAGTTAGTCTAAAATATTACGTCTCTCTCGGAGTGCTTGGTAAACACTAAACACGTTTTACAATGTTTTGAGGGAAGAAATTCATTTGAAAAACACCTTTCGGGCCTGGTTGGCATTTAAGAATAATAGATTGTTTGTTTAAGCGCCGTGTGTGATGGATATTTAGTGACATGGACCCCGCGCTGGGTGGTCCTGAGGTAAAAATGGTCAGACTTGCTGCATTAGATTGAATTGCAGGCTATGAGGAGGTTTAGGTTCGAATCTCGGCTGGGATCACCAGGGGTGGTTTTTAAAATATGATCTATCAGTATCGTCCACCCAACCCTTCCCTACGTCAATGCGGATGCAGTTCCTTTAAACTACCCTGGTCATCACTACTCTATAGATTAAGTTGGTAAGTAAGAGTTGTGTTATATTAATTGATATATGTGTGACCCGCATCGTTGGTCGAATATTAAAACGCGTCACTACCGTGTTAAACTGGATAATCAGTGACAGGAAGATCCGGGTTGGAATCTCGGTCGGGTGTACTGAAGATAAATTGTTATATATGTGTATATATGAATACTATATATATATGTATATAGGTGTATATATGTACATAGACTCGCGACTATCCAAAGCCCGCTTTTCCGAGGCTCCTTGTTAACCGAGGCACTCATTCTGTCAAAGTGTCCAATTTTAACACAATATTTCTACAGTAGTTTTTTACTGCAACTTATATATAAATATACTGCATTACTATAACAAGTATAAAGTATTGTTTACAATACTTTTATACGATACTTTATTTAAATGCACACTTACAAACAATGTACACAAATGCAGTATGTTCTAGTGATTTATAACCTATAAATCACACACACTACGTATCATCCAGGCTTTTTACTATCCGACGTAAGCTTGGTCCCAATATCCTAGGTTAATCGCGAGTATACTATATATATATATATATATATAATGCTGATCAACGTTGAAGTAAAAACCCCACCAATGGTGTGCCCGGTCGGGAATTGAACCCCGGATCATATTCAAACACTTAAACGCCCACCCGACAACCGGTTTTCTGACTTGTAAGTTGACTTACATTTTCATAATTAATTTCTCAATAGGCCTACTTATTTTGATTAATATTTCTTTGTTTTTTTATTTGCACAGTGCCTTAATACTAGCCTTATGGGATTTATGCTTTTAGCTACACTAATAGATTACGGATGAGGAAGAGTAATTTAAGAAGGGATTAGAAAACATACACATGTATAGAAACAGAGCTTAGTAAACAATATATGTAAGACACTGGCTGGGATTCGAGCCTTAATCTTCCTGTCGCCAGCAAAACAGACTGGATAAGAGTGAATCCAACCCTCTTCGTTGGCCATATGGTCTTTGGTGCTTTTCTCACAGTATACCAGACTGCCGATGACGGGGAGATCGAGGTTCGAATCTCAGTCAGGTGTACTGAGAGTGAACTTTCCTAAATTGTTTTTCCCCTCTCCCTCCACACAAATGGGGATACACTTCCACTAAATATAACCTTCCTAATCCCTAAAAATATTAGCGTAATTAGTACATAAGCGTGTAACCCGGACGAGTAGTAGGACGCTGTGCCAAAAAATAATAAAAAATAATGAATTTAGTCCTCGTGCCCACCGGGTGTGGTTGAAACAAAACTTTAATGTCAAGGGAGTTGAAATGATCTCTCGAATATTGCTTTTATTTCCTACTGTGCACCGAGCATTCACGTTAAATCCACTCTTGCGACTTTTGTTATTATTCTTCAACAACGCCACATGGAGTTTCCAAGAAATCTAATTCTTGAGCTTT
This sequence comes from Timema podura, assembly GCA_033556935.1. NCBI lineage: Eukaryota > Metazoa > Arthropoda > Insecta > Phasmatodea > Timematidae > Timema > Timema podura. Next base: position 25,949,727 of record JAVRXN010000002.1, on the reverse strand, counting down.
CTCTATTATATCGACTTCTAGATTGCTTCCTTTGTATGAAAGCCACATGGATCCTAAATGTTGAGAAAAAGAAAGCTTTTGCAAACACATAAAACGTACGGGTGTGTGTTACTTTTGTTCAATGAGAAGGAACTTTCTCACTTATAACAACTTAACGCCCCAATTAGAACATTTATTTCCAAGTGTGTAAGCTTCGCTGGGTTTGTCTTCTTTTCTTATCGCCAAGAGATCGCAACTTGGCACCCAACAGATATATTCGAGTCCCAGGTGTGCTCATGTTACAGTAGGATCGACGTAAGAAGAACTTGTAGAGAAATTATATTGTTGGGTCGATGCAATAAGAACCTTTTAGAGATAGTCTATAGTTAGATTGAGGTATGAAGAACCTTTTATGAACGTTATATAGTTGGATCTACGTAAGAACCTTTTAGAGAAACTCTATATTTGAATCGACATAAGAAGAACCTTTAAATAGAAATGCTCTAGTTGGATCGATGCAAGAAGAATCTTTTGGAGATATTCTTCAATTGGATTGACGTAAGAAGAAACTTTTAAACAAGTGCTACAGTTTTATATACGTAAGAAGAATCTTTAAGAAATTCTATAACTAGACTGACTTAATAAGACCCGTTTAAAGAAACATTACAGTTGGATTGATATGAGAAAAAACTTTTGAATAGATCTCAAATAAACATAAAATAACCCGCTTCGGTGACATTATGGTATAAGGCATTTCTCTCGCAGTAGAATAGACTTCTGATGACGGAGAGATCATGTCTCGAATCTAAGTCGGGTGTACTGAGAATTTTTTTTTTTCAAAATGGGCTTTCACTCTCCTTCCATGCAAATGTGGGTATGCTTCCTATAAATGCAACCTTCCTCAATCCTCATACCTAAAAAACCCTTACCATAATTAGTACATAAGCGTATAGCCCGAACGGACGCGGTGTTAAACTTTGCGGAATAGGGTTTTAGAGGCTATCATAAAGTAAGTGCAGCTGCATTTATTGTGGAGATATAATAGAAACTTCCACAGTCATAATTTTGCATGTGGAAAAACCACTCCCAGTTCACCCGGCTGAGATTAGAACCTTGGAGCTCAACTTCAATGACAGATCAAACTATTGCGAGCTTGACAGGTTAGACCATGTGACCACCAATGCAAATGAACCGACTATATGTGTACAGTCATGGTGAAGGGAACCTCGAAGGATTTGTGGGTGGTGTTTGGCACGTCTAACCTAAAAGGTTAGCAGTCTATCACGACAAATTTTAACTGCAGGTGTTTCCACATGAGTGGTTTAGACATCCTCTCTTCAAATGAATGCTGGTGCAGTTCTTCATAGTTAAAACGCTACTCCGTGACGCATTAGACTAGAATTAATTACTTTCAAAACTGTTGATCTTCCCTTTTTTGTATCTCAAGAGAAGAAAGAAAGGGCGCACGTTAATTGAGTCATCGCCGGCCTTTGGCGCGATATAATGACGTTGAACCAAGATCCAAACCCATGCCTCCCACCACAAATATGGGTATAAAGTTCATCTGCACGATTGGACTCGTACGTGCGTACAGAACTAAAATATATTTGGTTTTTAATGTCACATTTTTGAACTTGTAAAAGTATTACACAACTTCCTTACAAATGAACAGCTAAAAAAGTAACTTTTCACGTATTCATCCTTCGGTCTGCAACTGCCACTTTGGATATATATTATCAATACCTATAAATTAACACTAATGATATAGTACAACGTTGTCAATATTTACCGCAAAAAGAAAGATTGTATATTTTAAAAGCTGCTCCAAATGTCCATTCGTAAGAAGATCAAGGCATACTTGAACATTAAACATGGAAAGATCATTTGGATAAAGTTGGATGTGAGTTAATAGTATTAATTCATTTTGTTAAGAAGTTATACGTATATGTGCTAATTACGCTAGCATGTTAGGGATTGGTGAGGTTGAATTTAGATAAAGTGTACCCGCATTTGCGTGGAGAAAGATTAGTAAATCATTTAGGGAAAATCACCCTCAGTACACTCAACCAGGATTCTAACCCCGACCTCCCTGTCATTGCCAGTGTAGTTTATTGCAACAGTAACGCTTTAGACCATGTGGTCAGCGAAGCATGTTATACAATTAGTAAGGGCTCATTAGATTCAAAATTTTCGATTTTGAATACTTGTTCAAGATTGGGCGTTATGACTGAAATGCAGGTTTTTATACTTAAATGCTACTACCAAATAACGAAAATGTTTCCACTAAAGTTACTTGTTTTGCTGAGTGTCACTATAAAACTTGGTCGTTCACATCGTAGTAGCTAACTTGTACTTAATTAAGTACGGAGACATCGCACGTGTGTGTGGGGGGCATTAGAAATCGAACCATGGACCTTTGGTATGTAAGACGTCTATAGAATATATCCGTTGAACGCTAAAAAGAGTTGAGTTTGTTTAGCTGGCGTTTAAGAAGTATGTAACTCGTGTTTCAATATTTATTCATAGCACCTGTGTTTGTTATTTCAAGTTGGTAATATTTGTTTATGTTAGTTTTTACGGTGTCAAGGGGTTTCACCCACAGTCTTTTGTTATCCCCTAGACGTTTCACTCAAACATTTCACACACTACCTTACACACTCACACAGACACACACACACACACACATCATTTCATTCACCAGAAGTTTCAATAAAATAAATACTCACATACAACGTTTCATCTACCGGAAATTTCATCCACCACCTTTCAGCCACGAGACTTCTTATTAAAACACATTTCCTTGACTACCTTTCATACACAATGTCTCAGTATACGAACCCCGGACCTTTGACTATTTTACCACACGTTTTATAATGGCTTGAACTGGACGAACTCTTAGATATGTTCCTCCACACACATATTTAAAATACTCCACGTCCATTATAGGTGCGAAACAGGTTTTTTTTTAGCACCGCCTCTTAGTCAAATAATTGTTCATGTTATACGCATATGTACTAATTACGCTAGTGTTTCATGGATGAGGAAGGTTAGATTTAGAAGAAGTGTACCCGAACTTGCGTGAAGGGAGCGTGGATAACCATTTAGGGAAAACCACCCTCAGCACACCCACCTGGAATTCGAACCCAAATCTCCCAGTAATCGATAGGCCGGTCTATTGCGAATGTGACGCCTTAGACCATGCGACCATCGAAGCGGATAGAACTATTTATCAAGCTCGGAAAAAATCCACTGATAGCTAAATTGGTGAGGGAAGAATATTCCATGAATAAAGTCCGAGGCTAGAATCCTTGTCAAGGCACATTTTTCAAAAATGTAGTCCTATATAATTTTATATTTTCGAAGTCTATGTGAATGATCTCTAATAGTATATGTAGCACTTTTTTTTTTTGCATTGCATCTTACTTCTCTACCGGCCATATTCACACTGATCTGATAGATAAGGTGGGTAGAATTTAGGATTTGCATGGGGTGAATGAAAAATAATTGATCTAAAACCACCCTCATTATACCCGTCTAAGATTCCAACCCCGACCTCCCCGCTAGCGGTAATTCATACCGGACGAAATTGATGCCTTATCCCGCGTGTTCAACGATACCCTCTGCTAAGTTAGCTTGTAAGTGTATTGGTAATTTACTTAGGTTTTCAAGAAATCGCCACAAAATAAGTTATAACTGTTATTAATTGCCATAGAAATTTGTTTTCTCATAGCATCAATTTTGTTAACATTTAGTTTGCTGTAGATTTTCTAAAATACTATCATAGCACAAACTATTCACACATTCCACCAAGAGCTATATTTCTAAACCGTATACATTTTTGTGAGACATCACTTCAGTCGTTCAAGAACTTATAAAAAATATTCAATGGTTAGAATATAACTGCTAGAAAAAAATCACAGCAATGCAGGATTACATTTTTAGTACTGAGATATATTGGCTCTTTAATTTTCTTTTTGAATTTAATTATATACTATCAATCCCGCACGGCACTGCCCGTGACCCACTGTGGTATAATAATTATTTAAGCCCCCCACCCCCTTTCATGATTCCTGATTTCATTTTAAAACATTATCTCTGAAACGTAATTCTAAACCAGATTTAAAATATTTTCTTCAAAAATTTGTTAAAAATAGCCTAATTAAAAAGTTAATAAAAAATTTAAAAATCCGGCTTCGAGGTGCATTCGGACCCCCTTCCGTCCATCTATGTTAAAAATTTTCAGATCTCTGCCTGCCGTAGATTTGGCTTGGCATCGCGCGCGCGCGCACACACACACACACACACACACTTCCTTTTATTACTAGCCTATAGATGATAGTGTAATTTAAGTATAAGCTTTAAATAATTAAATTCAAAAGAGTTTATTCCTTTTAAACGATCTTAAATTGTTTGTTGTTGAGGAGGGTAAGTGCTCCCGTTCTCCGTTCCCATAAATATGATCTCCTTAAATTAACTATAATATATATTTAAAATGATTTTAATACTTTTTATCTAAATTAAATATAAAAAATATGTTATAGTGTTCTTTCTCACTAGAGCACGTGACATAAACGAGATAGCTCATCAAAGGGCACTTATTAAACGATAAGAGATACAAAATTATATTTTAAACGTAATAAAATAATACTTCAAAATCTAGTTCGTGATTTTTTTTATAAACTGGAATGTATCCTCAAAATATAATATAATATGTATTTTAATTTTGCTAAAAAAAAATTCTCTTTACAAAGTAAATTAGTTATTTTTACTCAGCTTATCTCAATAGTGTGAAGGCACGTTGATTAAAGTGTATTTAATGTGTTAATACGTTGTAATATTAGTTCATTTTATGGTCAATGAAGCGTGAGGGTTGCTGAAAGCTTTTATACGCAGTACGTGTAAAAATAACAGAGCACAAAAATTATTACTAAGTGTGTCTGCTAGGGTCTAGGAGGGTGAGTTGCGCAAAATCTTTATGAAAATACTCTACCTTCATAAATAAAATGCCACGTACATAATGTTATGTGATATATAATCTTTCAATCATTATATCATTTACTAATTAATTACTAAAAAACTTAGCCTATGGTTACACCTAATAAAATAAGTTTTATTAGTAAGGCTACGTTTAACCATAAAGAACGGGTTAAGCGTATAACCAGGGTAGTAAGACGTGGTAATAAATAAATTAAAAATTAAAAAAATTAATGGATTAACCTAAAAATGCACTGGTCTAAAATTTGATCCTCACCCTCTTAGCCACCGGAAGCCTACTAGTACATTGCGTGCCTGACGCTCTAAACAGCGTGCCTACCAATTCGAGTACACAGCTATTATTATAATGATGAGTTTCTCTACTATGGTTTATTTTTTCTTGTGTATTCGCTTTTAATTATTTCAACTATGGATTTTATTAAACCATTTGGGACTAGATGCGTCTCCCACAGGCGCAAGTTCAGATTTAGCGTGAATTCTGTTCCTTATGCTTTTTAATCTATTTTTAAAGTTCTTATTACTTGAGAGCGCGATCTGTGTCTATGGTTCTCTGCCAAGTTATACGTTGCATCCGCCATGTTGGATGTTTCAAGTTAAGAATTTTTATCATAAATTTAGCATTCTTCACATTATCCATATCAAAGTTAAGCTTTCTAGGACTCATTTTGTATGTTATGCATATAACCTGAACAGGTAGTAAGACGAGGTACTAAAATAAAGTGTACGTTGCGTCAGCCATATTGGATCCGCAATCATGGATTTTTAAAGTTTCGGATGTTTCTCATAAATATGGAATGTTTAATAGCGTACATAGCAAATCTCAGCTCTTTAGGGTATCGGGAAGTTGAAGAAAGAGCCTTATTAAGAAATGGAAGCGTACAGCGTAGAATGCAAAATTTAGAAAAAATAATACAACCGTTCATAATGGAAAGTAGTGTTTAAATATATATATAGATATTCGCGAATATATCCTATTGAACAATTAAGTAAACCTGAATATATATATATATATATATATATATATATATATTTACAATTATAAATTGACCAAATCTCTTTGCTTTTGTTCTAAGATCTTTAAAAATATTTAACGCAAGGCTTCGCTCGAAAAACAAAACAAAAAAAACTTGTATTTTTTAAATAGGGTCTACTTTCTTACCTTTATTCCACAATTTTTTTTTTTCCACAGATATATTTTTCTAAGTATCGTTTTCATATCAGCATAATTGTTTGCTTTAACTATGTTTTGTATTTTAAAACATAAGACTGTTTAAAATTATTCTTCTAACTGATTTATTATATTATTTACCCAAGCTGCTGAGATAGAAATGGACTAACATACTATTTTTTATTTAAAAAAAAAAGAAAAATACACATTAAACCTTTCAAGCACCGACCGCAAAAGTATTCACTACTGAAATTTCCATTTCTATTTGGCAGGAATGTTTGAAAAACATCCAGAGACCTCAGTATTTTTAAACAAATTCTCTGAACGTGTTAAGGTAACCACAACAAGGAATGAACGCATGACCATACTGTCCAGATAAACCGCAGAACAGAGTTGCGTCCAACATCAGCAATTATTAATGCTTTGTTCTGTTCTCGTGGTCTTTGCTGCTTTGTGTGTGTGTGTGTGTGTGTGTGTGTGTATGTATGTGCGCGCGCGCGCAAGAGGAGGAGAAAATAGGTGGGGGGTTCAATCACATGAGCAATGATCTCGTACCTTACTCAATAAAGAAACTTTTAATGTAAAAATGTTGGCAACCATCTCTAAATAGCTACAACGACGCACTCACATGATAATTGTGTTTATTCCTTGTTTGGTGTTAGTAAAATTGTCTGAAAATGGTTTCTGTATGTATAAATTTAAACTTTAATATACATATCGAAACAATCCAGCATATTTTATAAATTATTATTGATACATTTTTTTAGCACCACGTCTTACTACCCTGTCGGGTTGTACGTCTATATAATAATTACTCTAATATGATAGTTATGATGAAGTTTGAATTTAGAGGAAGTGTACCCGTATTTGCCTAGAGGGAGATTAGAAAACCAATTAAGAAAAACCACCCTCAGACAACCCGGCCGGGATTGAACCCCAATCCCCTCGTCATCGATAATACATAATATTGCGAGAATGACGCCTTATACCATGGGGCCACCGAAGCAGGTAACAATAAAATTAATTTAATCAAAAGTTAAAACCAATTAGAGGTAGTGTGTATTGAGGGTTGGTTTTACCCTCTCTCTCTATGCTAATGTGTGTACACTTCCTCTAAATTTTACCTTCTTCATACCTAACACATTAGAGTAATTAGTAAATATACATATAGCTTAAATGGGTAGTAAAACTAGGTAAAAAATATTTGTTTAAAAGAAAAGGACATATCTGTTCGATATGTTGGTATTTCTTTTGAGTTTGCATCTGGACATCGTTAAAAACTATGAACTGCGCTACTACCAAATTTTGTACAAGTTTCCAAGATAGCTAACTACTGGATTTGTAATTAAAATTGGTCATAGACACGATAGCCTTTTATTATTCCCCCCACATGTTGTAAATTAGACTCTTTTGAAAGCGCTTTAGAATTGTCTTCACTTCGAATTTTTTTGAAATTTTGATGTTTCTACAAGTTATTTGGAGTAGTCCTCCTAAGGGAATTTTTTAAATTTGTGTGCCTCTAGAAACTATTCTAAACAATCCTCACATACTTTTATTAAAAACTTTAATTTCCTTTAAGCTATTTGAAATTTTCTCCCCGGATGTTTTTTGAAATTTTGATGCTTCTAGAAATTGCTTCTTCCCTGAATTTTTCTCAAAAACCAGAGGCCGATAATAATTTGAGGTGGTCTTTGCCCGGCAATATTTTGACAATTATATCTACCTAGAAGCTATTTGGAATGTTCCGTTTCCAAAAAAATTTTGAAAAATTAGAAGGTTCTAGAATACATTTAAAGTAGTATATCACGGACAAATTTTTTAAATTGACTGCTTTAAGAAACTATTTGAAGTAATTCTCTCGTGAAAATTCTTTAAAATTGTATGCATTTGGAAGCTATTTGGAATGTTTCTCCCTTGGAAATTTTCGAAATTTGGATTGCTCTAGAAGCTATTTCGAGTGCTCCTCACCTGATTTTTTTCCGACAGTTAGACGACTCTAGATTTTAGAATAAATTTGAAGTGGTTTTCTCCGGCAAATATTAGAAAATAGAATACTTCTAAAAGCAATTTGGAGTTTGATTTACAGCCATCTTTCAGCTTCATATTCGATATCATCAAAGGATTTGAAATATATCGGTGGGGTGGGCGAGATTTATCCCAGGGTTCCGCCACGCCTGCACCGAAAGTGTGTTTTATTTAAGCTAGTAAACGTACTTTCCTATATTTATTTGTCATGTCATGTGTTCTGCATCTGTCTCTTAAATTATTAAATAAAATAATAAGCGTACTATAGTAAAATATTTTCATGTTGAGCGGATATATTATACTTTAATTTTTTTAATTGTCTTTAATATTTTGTCCATACTATGCCTGTTATGGATATATTGACTACCATAAAAACCGATTATAAAATGTTATGTTGCTACATTCAGACTAGATTTGTTTTCCCTTTCTTACCCAGCCCTTCCCATGGTTAACACAAACAAAACTGCTCACGCATTTGTGTCACATCGCACTTAACCAACCTTTTTTTTCTACACTAACAATATCTAACCAATCTAGAGGAAAATTACTGTACCTAACAAATCTAGAGGAATATTACTGTCCGGGTCAACGTTCTGAGCTTTGTTTTGATATCCACGACATTAACCCCGTTTTAGTTTATAAAGTGATGACAAAAACTTGGGCACGTGTGCTAAGATTTCTCTACTTCATTTGCATTTGTTCCATTGCTGTTAAAACCCCTCAGGTAGTGTTAAAGTACTAGTACTTTATGAGTCAACAAAACACTATATTATTTACTCAGGTTCAAATAAGTATGCTTCTTCGGTGACCTGGTGGTCTAGGGGTCCGGGGTTCCGGGGGTCCGGGGCTCAATCCTCGGTCCCGGCACAGATTTATCTGATTGTCAAACCCTTCCTTCACCTCTGACAAGGCGTGTATTAATCACAACTTGTGAATGCGAGGAATACCAGGTCTCCACCATGGTTCGGATCCCACGTTAAACTGTAGGTCCTCCATTTCATTCACAATCACCCTACCATTACACATTAGCGTAAGTGCGTATAAACAGAACGGGTAGTAAGACGCGGTGCTAATAATAATAATAATAATAATAATAATAATAATAATAATAATAATAATATAATAATAATAATAATAAGTATGCGTCTTGAAATTCAGATTCGTGTTATATAAATAATATTATAAAACAGGATTGGTCAGACTAATTTGCGGGTATACTCCATTCACGGTTGGAATTACTCTCTGAAAGGTCTTTTTTCCTACCAATATCCTACTATATAATATATTTCTGGTAGGGAAAAAGGCCTTTCAGAAAACAATTCCTACGCTGAACAGACTTTAGTTAAATGACGAAGCTGAAAAAGAAAAGAGAAGCACATAAATAAAGTAAATTTAATATTTCAAAAACGTCCTTTGAAGACCTCAGTAGGAGGCTTTGGTGGACTATATATTTTTATGCCGAGTAATACTAAGCTCACAAAAAAAATGTTAGCTTCATCGGAATCCACTTCAAAAATCAGAGAAAGTCCCGGATAGGGTTTACAAGTTTGAATGAGAATTGGAAACACCGCTGTGAGCAAAGTTGTTACGACGCGGAACCAGTACTTTCTGAGAAAAATAAGATAGATGGATGTGAAAATAAAGGAAGGAACAACAAAGTTCTAAGGGAATAAGCCAAACAAGTGAAATGCAAGTGTCTCTTTATAGAATTAATAGTGGGAGAGAATATAATTGGGTTTAAATTTAGATCTGTTTAATCGTTCTATTATGAGAACCGTTGTCCAAGGAGGAATGTGTTTATGTCTGTCATATTGACGCATTAGTAAATTATTATTTTCTAGCACCATCTCTTACTACCCGTTTGGGTTGTACGCTTATGTACTAATTACGCTAATGGTTTTAGGGATTAGGAAGGTTATATGTATTGGTAGTGTACCCGCATTTTCGTGGAGAGAGAGAGAGAGAGAGAGAGAGAGAGAGAGAGAGAAGAGAGAGAGAGAGAGTGAAAAACCATTTTGGGAAAACCACCCTCAATTCAACCGACTGAGATTCGAAACGGGATCTCCCTGCTATCGTCAGTCAAGTCTACTGCGAGAGTATCTCCTTAAGACCATGCCGCCACCGAAGAGGATCATTAATTATTTAATTTCAAAACTCCTCGGTGGAACCTTATAAAAAAAACCATACTTCGAGTTTTAGTCCTATCGGTAAAATGGTTTCGGCTCGAAGCTGAGATACAGACACACAGACAGACAGATATATACGGCATCGTGAAAACCACTTTTCCTGTTTCAAGGGGTCATGAAACGTCGATATTTTTCAAAATCTAAAATTATATTTTTTTTACGAACACGATACGTCTCTCTCCAAGGTGTCGAGAGAAAGTAAAATCATATAAATAACTTTTTATTTTAAAACAAGTGGATATTTTCTTTTTGTCCTAAGTAAATAAAGTTGTTGACAGTTCAAACTATTGAGTTTCACTCTAGTTTAAACGAGTAATATTTCATTTTAACTTTATAGATTTACTTACTCCCCCGCCTCGTATTTTTCTCCCATACTATTTGAGATGAAAGAGAATTCCTTTCGACCACTTTTACCCTAATGAACTTTGTAACAACGAAACGGAAATAAGGCAACATTGATTTTTTGTAAAAGCATCTAGTATTGGAATTTTTAATTTACGAAACAAAACACTTTATTTACTCACCATAGTTTTATGTATTTACATATAAATTAAAATTGAAAACATGTCAACCCTAAAAAGTTCTTAAAAAATATCATTATTTCAAAATATAAACTAAACAGACTGAATGATTACGGCTCGGCAAGCTTCATATTACTCTCCCGATGCGTGAAGTAATAAACTAAATAAACACACTTAGTAAAATTTGTTAAAAAAAAGTCATTGCTTACCATTTTTAATTTAGTTATTTAAATTATTAGATTTACTTACTATGAATGTAGCCTAACCATTACTAAATTAAAATAATCTGAAAAGAAACTAAACATTTCCATATTTGTACTTAAATACTAATAGCGTTGTGTTTTATTTTGGCAGGTTGTATTACTACCGGTTCGGGATCCCCGCGTATGCACACTGATAATTGAGAAAGGTAAGGCAAAAACTGGAGAAAATGTACTCATATTAGAATGGAAGGAAAGTGGCAAATACACCTAAGTACATACAGTTGGGATTCTTTACCCCCAACCTTCACATAACCGCAAAACAAACAAGACAACACTAATGCCTTTGTCTATTTGTCCACCCGTAAGGGGAACAACAACAAACATAATTTTATTTTTCATTTTTTGAAATACTTTGACAGTGACCAAACAAAAACTCGTTTATACTGATTCAACAACTTGACACAAAAACAACTAGCTATAACGTAAAGGTCGTTCTACGTATTTTTTTATACTGTACATTTGAGTAAACTATACCAATAATAGCCACTTATAGCAATATTTTCAGGAAGCCGACTGTACACTGTTCGTGTGTTTAACATTAATAATGAAGCAGGGAGGCTAAATTTAGGTGAGTTTGCAGACTTCTTCAAACTCGCTAACAAAATTGGCTTACTCTTTCTTCCCGCTCATTGTTTTATATATATATATATTATATATATATATAATATAGGGATGTGTATACCCACGGGGGTAAGCCTTTGTACGATCGTTTATTAGAATATTTCTCTCGCTCTTTTTTTGTTTATTCAATAGAAAGTTTAGCATGCTCTGAATATACCTAAAATGTACCCGCTAATTAAGAAATCTCTTTATTAAAAGAGGGATCATTCATAATATTAAATACGTATAAAAATCTTTACAAAACTGTTTGTTTTATTATTTTTAATTTCTTGTTGAAATAATTTAAAGGCATTATTCAGACTGGGGGAGAAAGGGGATGAGGCTTCCGAAGACTCTAAGATTTTTTTTCAACGTGTCTTACTACCCATCCGATCTACTGCATATGCGTATCTACACTAATGGACTATATAAGGAAGATATAATTTGGAGGAAATGTAAACGGATTTACGTGGAGGTAGGATGAAAAATAATTTAAGAACAAAAATTGGATATGGCCTTGGACTATTAAGCCAACTTTTACTCCTTCTCACCCACTTCGGTGACGTAGTTAGCTAACGAGCTAATTTCGTGTTGAGCTAGACCACCGAGGATGGGGAGATTGAGGTTAGAATCTCGCTCGAGTGAATTGGGGGTGGTTTTCCCTAAATGAATTTCCACTCTCCCTCCACGAAAATATGGGTTCACTTCCTCTCAATCCAACCCTCCCAATTCCTAACCCATTAGCGTAATTAGTACATAAGCGTGTAAAGCGAACGGGTAGTAAGACGCGGTGCTAAGATATATATAGTAGTATTAGTGATCAATAGAGTAGTAGTAGTACTCTCTTCTTCATTGAAATTAAGCTACAGCCACCTGCAAAAAACCAATAACCGTACTTTAAATAGGCCTATGTTTAACTGATCTCAGAAAATTGAATAAGTATAGTGGAAGGTAAACCTTTCACATACTAATAGGGGCGTATGCCAGAAAAATATAATTGGATAACACATCGGTACACAACTTACCATTATGGAGCAATTAGTTCTCATTTGCAATAACTTATTTTAACATATCAAGATTTGCCATCTCAAATGTTGACTCACTGTTGACATTAGCATTCTGACACATTATTTTAGTCGTTAGCGTGTCTGCCTACTGAATTAAAAGTCCCAGATTTGTTTCCTGACGTGCCCGAAAAAATTGATCATGGGTGGAATTGGGACAGTGATTAATTGATGGCGGAAGACTGGATATTGGTTCATTTCTAGAATCAGTTTGTAAGTCATGTGCTAATAAAATCACTCGTCTCAGAAAATGAATGGTTTATCTTAGCACCACTTTCCCGTTTGGGTTATACGCATATAATAATTAATAATTATGCTAATGTGCTAGGGAATCGGAAGGTATAATTTTAGAGGAAGTGTACCCACATTTGCATGGAGGGAGGGTGGAAAATTATTTATGAAAAATCACGTTCAGTACACCCGACCGGGATTCGAACCTCGATCTCCCTATCATCTGCAGTCTAGTCCCATTGCAAGAGTGATGCCTTAGACCATGTGACCACCGAAGTATGTCAAACAAATTTATTTAAAATATTTCAAAATAAAAATAATCAACAGGAAGATTTAATTAACACCAGTGAGTTCGCCTGCCACTCTCAACCCCAACCCTTATATTTTAATTACTGCGTTTGACATCAAAGGTATAAATTGCTTCCTTTTTTTTTTCAAATTCCGCTTCTTATCTAATTGGGTAGGAGTGAGAAAACAGAACTTAGAGGAAGTTTGAAGATGGAGTGATCTTAAATTAGCGATACAGCCGTCATTGACATCATATTTCAATCAAGTTTAAAAATACTCCTGGACACGGAAATTGAACCCGCCAAGGGTCTTGGGTTCGATTCCCATATCCAATTGGTCATTTTTATACTAACTGAAGGTGACCTGGTGGTCTAGGGGTAAGGTGTCAGACTTCTGTGCTAAGGGTCCGGGGTTCAATCCTCGGTCCGGGTACAGATTTATCTGATTGCCAAACCCTTCCTTCACCTCTGACAATTCGTGTATTAGTCACAACTTGTGAATATGTGGAATGCCAAGCCTCCACCGTGGTTCGGATCCCACGTTAAACTGTAGGTCCTCCACTCCATCTCACAATCACCCTACCATTACACATTAGCGTAGGTGCGTATAACCCGAACGGGTAGTAAGACACGGTGTTATAATAATAATAATAATAATAATAATAATAATAATAATAATAATATACTAACAGAAATATCAAAGAAGTGGGATCAGCATTTGTGTGAGAGTAAAGTGGGAAATAATTGATTGAAAACATATTAAATATACCCGGTCAGGAGTTGAATAACGACTATCCAGTCTCTTCACCGGGAGAAAACAAATGATACGATACTGATTCCTTTGTCCTCGTGTTCCGCAGGTGTGGGTCACCGAATTAATCTAAGAGGCTATGAACAGGAGGATTGTTTGGAATAAATACACCCGTATTAGCGGGTAGAAGATATATGAACCACCCATTTCCCCCCCTACCCCCTCAAGGATCCCGGCCACGATCAGTTATTCGACCTCTCCGTTGCGCTATACCAAGGGCCACCACCGTTACATGTGTGACTCTAATGTTCAAAATATAGTCATTGTTATTTTCTATTGTCGCTTGAGTAGTTTTTCCGCCAGAAATTCGCTCACAAATAGACACGCGAACCAAGAGCAAACATGAATGTTTATTTTGTTCCTAACGTCTTTGTAATTACCTCTACCCCTGGGCTTATGCTAACCACTCTCTTCCTTTTGAGTCTGGGGATGCGTTGACAAACCTACATAATTAACTAACAGCTTTTTCTTTGGAATAAATAGCTCTTAACTTGCTTCACTCTCACTAGGTATTCCAGGGTGCATTCCTTTACTGGGGCCATTTCCGGTAGCTATTCAATTATTTGTCTTTAACTTCTTAGGAGCCTGCATCACATGCCCATAAACTCTGTAATACAGTCGGCTCAAAATCGTAACTGTACAGCAACACTGTTCCACGTGGATCATCTCTGATTAAACATTAATGGAGACAAAGAGCTAGTAGAGAACATAATAAAGAAAATTGGTGAAATATTAAATTATATTTGGATAAAAATTGCATTGAAAGGGCGGTTTTTGACCATTTTAGAATGTCTTCACAGATAAGCACTCTGCATAAATCTTTATTCTGTCCTAATAGGGACATACTGTAGTTATTAATAAGAAAATTGTCGGTTTTTCCCCCCATCGTCACCGTGGAAAATTTCGAGTAATCATTCAAATATGAAAGCACTGCACACATTTATGTCATACCTTGGTCTTTTCTTTTCCCTTTGGCTTCCAAACCTCGTGCGAGCTGGGATTTGAGTTAGGCCTGCTTTTATGCACTCTCTTAAGGTGTGGTCGAAGGGAGCACAAGTAATTTTACAGTTTTTATAGAATTGACATTCTTTGGCCGAAATAAATCAAATATTTCTCCAGTAGCAACAAAGAGTTTAGTTTTCTCTTCATGCTAATATCAACAGATCTTGAATATCTGTTAAGGTGTCCTGGAATTTTGTCAAAACTTTTTAAATAAAGAGAAAAAGTTTTGACAAAATTCCAGGACATCCTTGACAGATATTTAGGATCTGTTGATATTAGCATGTGCAGAAAACTAAACTCTATATTGCTACTGGAGAAATATTTTATTTATTTTGGCCAACAAAATTTGATGCTATAAAAATTGTAAAATTACTCGCGCTCCCTTCTGCCGCACCTTAAGGCAAATTCCTTAAAATTCACCCTCAGTATCATGTATTCTTATTTCAGATAGCCAGCGTACTGATACTAAAATGTAAGCCAAGACCTCACTCTTAATATGTTAGTAATTATGTGTCGTTAGTATATCTAACACCAAGGCAATGAACGATGTGAAGTAAGAATGACGAAGGTATTAGCGTGAAAATTATAAACTAGAATGATAGATCACGTGGAAAAACCACCGCCAGTGCATACAACTAATATTCTAAACTCGATATTCCTGTCAGGCAATTTAGTATATTACTAGTGAATTAAAAGCTACGATACAATCGGACATTCTTTCTCATATAATATATTAATTAGAAACTTAATCATAAGAAACATTCTTGATATATATGTTTTGAAAAAAAATTACTTAAGAATATTTTCAAAATTGAATCATTTGTAAAATACCTTAAGCGATTATGTTTTTAGTAAAATGATCATGCATTCTTATTAATAATGTTAATTATTAGCTATCTACCACTATTGTGGACAAAATTGTTTAAGCCCTTTTCTAAAATATATTAAAAATTTCAAATATTACTTATAAGTAAATTAATTGAATCAATTTTATAAAAAAAATAAGTATGTTCTGGTATTTACCTAATAAAACACTCCCCAAAAATCCATTTTGAACAAAACGCATCAAACCGTTTTGGCTATAGTCTCAAATACACGCAGAATTGTAAGACCCAGTTTTTTTAGTTTTAGGGTAAATAAAACGTCCAAATTCAACATAATAAAATGGTCAACAAATTTAACGTTTACTATACTTTATTTATATGATGAAGTAAAAAGCCTAATAAGTTCAAATAAAAAAGAATATCAATAGAAATGCGTTCACTAATTTTTAAAATATCACTATATCCAATAATATTATAACTCCTGGTGGTTGGTTAATTAAGGGCTGAAGGGGATTTTGCTTTCATTTTATTTGTTTCACTACTCATTCCATTGTTTATTGATTGGTTCTTCCTGACTCTCACGCGTCCATACTGTCTCATTTGTCTTAGTTTTCCTGTTTCTTTTTCTTTTATTTCATTAACTTAAAGTTTAAATTTGTTTTTTTATTTGAATATCTGCTTTTGTGCCATGGCGTATTTAAGACATAATAACGATAAATTTAATAATAATAATAATAATAATAATAATAATAATAATAATAATAAATAGCTATTAGGAGTCTAATTAATTAAAAATTTTTTATATTCTTCATATACAATATGTGACCATTGCTTTATTTACTTATACATCTTACTAATTCCATTTTTGTATAACATTTCTGAATTTACACTGGGTTAAATTTTTATTTGTCAACTTGTGTTGCTTATTCTAAGTGATTGTCTGTAGCTTTTTTTTTTTTCTGGATTCAGTTAAAAGTTAAAAGTATTAAATTAGTCAAACTCTTGTTCTATCTGCCTTTGTTCCAAGTTTCAATTAAGTGTCTTAGCGTTTTCGAATTGATTTTCAGCATTCCTTGAGAATTTTTTTCAAGGAAACGTCAGTGTTCTATTTAATTGGAACATTGAACAAATATCTTGGACGAGCACTTCCATCAAGATCACTTTGTATAGAGAGATACATTCTATTTCGAGAGTCTTTGGACATAAAGTTGAGGAATTTCTCGATAAAGAGGATGAATGATTACAACTTACATATATTATGACTGTGTGTGTGTCAATAAATATATTTGAGTACTTTTTTTTCCAAATATTGTTGTTTAAGAAAATATTGTCCGACGCCTTATCTCAGCAGGTCGATCGTTTGTCTATTGATATTAAGGAACTGATTTCGATTCCCGATATGGCTGAAAAAAATGTTTAATTGGTGAAACTGTTGTTTCAACTTTAACAGTGATACATTATTGTGTTTTTTTAAGAATTAAGCTAGTTTGTAAGTTGTATGCTGATATAGCAAGTTTATTAATGATGTTACATTGGTGGGTAAGTGGGCTAAGGCGTCAACCTCATCTGGTGTAGTTTTCACGGTGACGGGGAGGTCATAGCTAGAATACCGGCCGGGTATATTGAGGTTGTATTTTCCCTGAGTAGTTTTCCTCTCTCCCTCCACACAAATGTGGGTTCATTTCCTCCACATTCGGCTTACCTCATTTCTGTATAAATAGTGTGAATGAGCTGTTAGTGCGCAAGGATAGAAAGCAATGGAGCACAATAAGGGTAGAGTGTATGTTAAATAAGCCTACCCCTAAATACTCGTATAATAGATCACGAAAACATTTATTTGTATTGAATATATGGGCAATGGAATATATGACACAAATCGGGAAGTGATAACGTGTTGTACTCTGAACCATGAGACCGTGGTCCGACCCTCAACCGGGTGCATTATGTATGTATATTTTCCGGGAATATTACTTAGAAGGTAGGCCTACTTTGCATGAGCGGATATCTCCAATTTTGATCATACTAAACTCTTTGAGATATTAAATAATTTACTATTGCAAAGTTTTAAAACTATTAAAAATAAACTTTTATTTGAAATATATTTTTATGAAAACAATGGTTTCAAATCTACAAATATACAGAAATATATTTGAAAGGAGATCTAGCAAATGGGGAGTTGATTGTCATGTTCTTTGGTGACCGAGATGTAACTATATTTTCTCTCATGTTTCTGTAACTGTGTATAGTATTTAATTTAGGCTATTTTATGATGCCTTGTTTTTTCAATTATGTTTCTGCAACAATGTATATTGTTTTGTTTCACATTTTTACGAGTTTTAGTAAATTCTCAATTTTGAGTTAAAAGAACGAGAAAGTATGTGCGGTACACCGGACCATTTATTTTGTGTGTGCTACGCGTCTTTTTATTTAACAGACTATAACTTAGATAAATTTAAAGACACGGGACCAGGAAAACAGATTTAAGCTACATCATCACATTTTCCCTCTAAGAGGATGGAAACTAAATTACATGTTTATTATTAATATACAAACACTTAAATAATTATAGAAATTTAAATTAAAGGAAATCATACACCAACGTAATTTTCTCTCTCTCTCTCACCACGTGATCAGTGTTTGTTTTATCCACACTTCCGTTTGTTTCTAATTTGAATTTTAAGTGGCTTTGGTCAGCTCACCAAAATTAAGCAGATGGAGGGTTCGTGAAGCGAGATGGATTATGTTCTGCTATCGCCAGCCAAGAGATTGGGCTGGAGGGGAACCCCCACGTCTTGATACACTTTATACACGTCAGTTGAGATTGGCCCAATTAGTATCAACACAACGTAACCCCCAGCCCGTGTATTTTAATAATTAATAGGCCTGTTGTAATTACACTCTTAAATTTACCTTCCATCGGTTCTATCACAGGGGGGCTTTTAATGATAAGGCCATATTATGATCATTAAAGGTAGGAGTGTAACCCTAACTTATTACTCTTTGGCTCGATCTTAACTACACCATTTAATGAAACCACACAAGATAGGCATGCATTCATGTGTTTACTCTGAAAGTTAGCGAATGGACTTGCCTTGCTTTATTCCATCCTGCTATTATCCGTAAGGAAACTACAGACGGATGGTAAAGCAAGTTCAATTTAAAATGATGGATTAAATATCAAAGCTATTATATTGTTAATTACGGTTATAGCAACATCTAAATATCATATTAACTAAATTTAAAAATTAGTTGTGGACACGGGAATTAAACCCAGGGCCTTTGGCTTAATACGCTATTGCTCTAACCATTGCTATCCAGGAATCATCCCAGGGTCATCCATCATTATATGTGCATTCATACAATTATTTTCATTGTACTACTGTCAGCATAAAACCTTACCGAGTTGAAGACGGCTACGTTATCTGATAGCTCGTGATATAATTGATCACTCAAATGTAGCTGACGATTTTCGCACGTCCATTACAGACTCTGCCTTAAAATATGAGTGAAGAATGACGTTGAACATGGGACGATTCCTGGATAGCTCAGGGGTGTAATATGTTAAAGGTCCCGGATTTGATTCCCGTGTCTTGGTGTTATTTTTAAACTTATATATAAGGTCACCTTACTTTTTACCTTGCAGCGGAGGTCGGCAAATGGTCGAACTCGAGGCAATTTTTAGTCGATCGCGTTATAAAAGTACATTGTCATTGAAAGCAGATATTTGTGTCTTCTAAGCTTGCAAAGTATCAAGTAATTTCAAATCATATTTGAGAGTAGTAAAAATAACCTTAATTGGTTATAATTGGTTATGTTAATAGAACAATAAATATTTTTATTTGATAACGTACATTTTATTTATTCAATTTTTACTTTCTCTCTATCTTACAGGTAGAGAAAGTATGGTGATCGTCAAAAAAATCGAACTCGAGATTTTGATGAATTTTGACGTTTCATACCTTCCTGAATCCGAAAAAGTGGTTTTTGATTTCCGTCTGTCTGTCTGTCTGTCTGTCTGTCTGTACCTCCAACTAGAGCCTAAACTATTTTACCGATTGAGCTGAAACTTGATATCTAGGGTTTTCATAGGGTTGCCCCGAGGGGTTTTTGGAATTGGATATCTACCCCTAAAATTAAGGGTAGTTTACTGAAGGGCAAAAAGAGAAAAAGTCGATTTTCTCAAAATCGGCTCTAACGATTTTGATTAAATTTCATTTATGAAAATTAATAAATATTCCAAACAAAATGGCTACCCTCAATATTTCGGCAAAATGGCTTTAAGGGCTCCGGTCTGATGCGTCAATTAACATTTTTTATAATAGCTCCGAAACTATTTGAGATATGAAATTACTTAGCATTACAAATATGTATATATATATATATTATACAGATATTTTACCCGAAACATATTTTTATAAAATCAATAACTTTCAATCTATACGCAATTATATGAATTTTTTTAACTTTTTGGACATTAAAGCTTAAGTATTGCGACCGTAAATAAAAACTAACCTGAAATGTTGATGGATGTCGACGTCTCATGACCCCCACAACCCTAAAAAATAGTCTTTGCAGTGCCGTCTGTCTGTGTGTCTATAAAAACTTAAAATAAGGGTAGTTTACTGAAGGGCGAAAAGAGAAAAATTTTGTTTTCTCAAAATCTGCTCAAAAGATTTTGATTAAAATTCGTATCTAGGCGTTGATTAAGATTATAAATAAACTGGCTATTTTCATTTTCCTATGAAAATGATTTTTAGGGTACTTTACAGAAGCGTTAATTTCCGTATCTCCACAACTATTTGAGAAACTAAACAACTTATCATTGCAAAATTGTAGGACTATTAGAAATAAAAAACTTTTATTTGACATATATTTTACTTTCTCTCTATCTTACAGGTAGAGAAAGTATTGTGATCGTCAAAAAATTCGAACTCGAGATTTTGATGAATTTTGACGTTTCATGACTTCCTGAATCCGAAAAAGTGGTTTTTGAATTTCCGTCTGTCTGTCTGTCTGTCTGTCTGTCTGTACCTCCAACTAGAGCCTAAACTATTTTACCGATTGAGCTGAAACTTGATATCTAGGGTTTTCATAGGGTTGCCCCCAGGGGTTTTTGGAATTGGATATCTACCCCTAAAATTAAGGGTAGTTTACTGAAGGGCAAAAAGAGAAAAAGTCGATTTTCTCAAAATCGGCTCTAACGATTTTGATTAAATTTCATTTATGAACATTAATAAATATTCCAAACAAAATGGCTACTCTCAATATTTCGGCAAAATCGTTTTAAGGGCTCCGGTCTGATGCGTAAATTAACATTTTTTATAATAGCTCCGAAACTATTTGAGATATGAAATTACTTAGCATTACAAATATGTATATATATTTATAATACAAATATTTTATTCGAAACATATTTTTATAAAATCAATAACTTTCAATATATACGCAATTTATATATATATATAACTTTTTGGGCATTAAAGCTTAAGTATTGCGACCGTAAGAAAAACTAACCTGAAATGTTGATGGATGTCGACGTCTCATGACCCCTCGAACCCGTAAAAATAGTCTTTGCAATGCCGTCTGTCTGTGTGTCTATTAAAACTTAAAATTAAGGGTAGTTTACTGAATGGCAAAAAGAGAAAAAGTCGATTTTCTCAAAATCGGCTCCAACGATTTTGATTAAATTTCATTTATAAACATTAATAAATATTTCAAACAAAATGGCTACCCTCAATATTTCGGCAAAATGGCTTTAAGGGCTCCGGTCTGATGCGTAAATTAACATTTTTTTAAATAGCTACGAAACTATTTGAGATATGAAATTACTTAGCATTACAAATATGTATATATATTTATAATACAGATATTTTATCCGAAACATATTTTTATAAAATCAATAACTTTCAATATATACGCAATTATATGAATTTTTTTAACTTTTTGGACATTAAAGTTTAAGTATTGCGACCGTAAAAAATAAATGGTACGGCACACCGCACAGACTTTCTCTCTCTTTCTATAAACTCATAAGATTTCTGAACGGAATAATGTACATTGTATCATCACCACTCCACATAAGAACACGCATAAAATAATATACAATGATATAGAATCAATGAAAAAGAGGCGCATCTTTGTCCACCTAAGAAAAATTCAAACAGTTTAATGTCTTCCACAAGGGTCAACACTTCGTATTAAAATTTCGATTTCTGGTTAAAATTTTAACATTTTAAAAGGTGTTGCAGATCTTCAAGTCATCGCATTGATATTTAATTATTCATTTATACATTTTGACCAATAAAAAATGTAAATATTGACTATTGAGTCTAAAATGGAGATAGATCATTGCTATGCAAACATTTCTCCTAAGAGATTTAAGGAAAAATAACATACTATTTTAGATACTTATATTTAATTACTCTATGGCATTGGAGAATTATTGCGTTAAGACTTAAGTAGTATATGTTTACAACTAAAGCTCACAAAATTGTATTAATATATTTGCAAATATCTCAGAAACTGCTGTTTTTATAAAAATATATGTCAAATAAAAGTTTTGTATTTCTAATAGTCGTACAATTTTGCAATGATAAGTTGTTTAGTTTCTCCAATAGTTGTGGAGATACGGAAATTAACGCTTCTGTAATGTACCCTAAAAATCATTTTCATAGGAAAATGAAAATAGCCAGTTTATTTATAATCTTAATCAACGCCTAGATACGAATTTTAATCAAAATCGTTTAAGCAGATTTTGAGAAAACCAAATTTTTCTCTTTTCGTCCTTCAGTAAACTACCCTTAATTTTAAGTTTTTATAGACACACAGACAGACGGCATTGCAAAGACTATTTTTTAGGGTTCGGGGGGTCATGAGACGTCGACATCCATCAACATTTCAGGTTAGTTTTTTTTTACGTTCGCAATACTTAAACTTTAATGTCCAAAAAGTTAAAAAAATTCATATAATTGCGTATATATTGAAAGTTATTGATTTTATAAAAATATGTTTCGGATAAAATATCTGTATTATAAATATATATACATATTTGTAATGCTAAGTAATTTAATATCTCAAATAGTTTCGGAGCTATTTAAAAAAATGTTAATTGACGCATCAGACCGGAGCCCTTAAAGCCATTTTGCCGAAATATTGAGGGTAGCCATTTTGTTTGGAATATTTATTAATGTTTATAAATGAAATTTAATCAAAATCGTTGGAGCCGATTTTGAGAAAATCGACTTTTTCTCTTTTTGCCATTCAGTAAACTACCCTTAATTTTAAGTTTTAATAGACACACAGACAGATGGCATTGCAAAGATTATTTTTAAGGGTTCGGGGGGTCATGAGACGTCGACATCCATCAACATTTCAGGTTAGTTTTTCTTACGGTCGCAATACTTAAGCTTTAATGCCCAAAAAGTTAAAAATATATATATAATTGCGTATATATTGAAAGTTATTGATTTTATAAAAATATGTTTCGAATAAAATATTTGTATTATAAATATATATACATATTTGTAATGCTAAGTAATTTCATATCTCAAATAGTTTCGGAGCTATTATAAAAAATGTTAATTTACGCATCAGACCGGAGCCCTTAAAACGATTTTGCCGAAATATTGAGAGTAGCCATTTTTTTTGGAATATATTTATTTATGTTCATAAATGAAATTTAATCAAAATCGTTAGAGCCGATTTTGAGAAAATCGACTTTTTCTCTTTTTGCCCTTCAGTAAACTACCCTTAATTTTAGGGGTAGATATCCAATTCCAAAAACCCCTCGGGGCAACCCTATGAAAACCCTAGATATCAAGTTTCAGCTCAATCGGTAAAATAGTTTAGGCTCTAGTTGGAGGTACAGACAGACAGACAGACAGACAGACAGACAGACAGACGGAAATTCAAAAACCACTTTTTCGGATTCAGGAAGTCATGAAACGTCAAAATTCATCAAAATCTCGAGTTCGATTTTTTTGACGATCACAATACTTTCTCTACCTGTAAGATAGAGAGAAAGTAAAAAACTAACCTGAAATGTTGATGGATGTCGACGTCTCATGACCCCCCGAACCCTAAAAAATAGTCTTTGCAATGCCGTCTGTCTGTGTGTCTATAAAAACTTAAAATTAAGGGTAGTTTACTGAAGGACGAAAAGAGAAAAATTTGGTTTTCTCAAAATCTGCTTAAACGATTTTGATTAAAATTCGTATCTAGGCGTTGATTAAGATTATAAATAAACTGGCTATTTTCATTTTCCTATGAAAATGATTTTTAGGGTTCATTACAGAAGCGTTAATTTCCGTATCTCCACAACTATTGGAGAAACTAAACAACTTATCATTGCAAAATTGTAGGACTATTAGAAATAAAAAACTTTTATTTGACATATATTTTTATAAAAACAGCAGTTTCTGAGATTTGCAAATATATTAATACAATTTTGTGAGCTTTAGTTGTAAACATATACTACTTAAGTCTTAACGCAATAATACTCCAATGCCATAGAGTAATTAAATATAAGTAAGTATCTAAAAAAAGTATGTTATTTTTCCTTAAATCTCTTAGGAGAAATGTTTGCATAGCAATGATCTATCTCCATTTTAGACTCAATAGTCAATATTTACATTTTTTATTGGTCAAAATGTATAAATGAATAATTAAATATCAATGCGATGACTTGAAGATCTGCAACACCTTTTAAAATGTTAAAATTTTAACAAGAAATCGAAATTTTAATACGAAGTGTTGACCCTTGTGGAAGACATTAAACTATTTGAAATGTTCTTAGGTGGACAAAGATGCGCCTCTTTTCTCATTGATTCTATATCATTGTATATTATTTTATGCGTGTTCTTATGTGGAGTGGTGATGATACAATGTACATTATTCCGTTCAGAAATCTTACGAGTTTATAGAAAGAGAGAGAAAGTCTGTGCGGTGCGCCGTACCATTTATTTTATAAAAGCAACAGATTCTGAGATATTTGCAAATATATTAATACAATTTTGTGAGCTTTAGTTGTAAACATATACTACTTAAGTCTTAACGCAATAATTCTCCAATGCCATAGAGTAATTAAATATAAGTATCTAAAAAAGTATGTTATTTTTCCTTAAAGCTCTTAGGAGAAATGTTTGCATAGCAATGATATATCTCCATTTTAGACTCAATAGTCAATATTTACATTTTTTATTGGTCAAAATATATAAATGAATAATTAAATATCAATGCGATGACTTGAAGATCTGCAACACCTTATAAAATGTTAAAACTTTAACCAGAAATCGAAATTTTAATACGAAGTGTTGACCCTTGTGGAAGACATTAAACTGTTTGAAATGCTCTTAGGTGGACAAAGATGCGCCTCTTTTCTCATTGATTCTATATCATTGTATATTATTTTATGCGTGTTCTTATGTGGAGTGGTGATGATACAATGTACATTATTCCGTTCAGAAATCTTACGAGTTTATAGAAAGAGAGAGAAAGTCTGTGCGGTGCGCCGTACCATTAATTTTTTAAAGATAGGAGAAATAAGTAATTGAGGAAAGATTGAATCTAGGAATAAATATAAGATGTATAGATGAAAAAAAGCGAAGTAGAGAAGAGTGGAGAAATGATGGGTTGCTGACCGACGACTGGCCGTGGGACCTTTGATAAGTTTATTAGTCGTAGGGGCTCAAAAGGATTGCTATGTCATACAGCTCGAGCCAGACGTCACATAACGGAGTGTGGTAGCTTGGGGTCCTCATTAGAAAACATTGGAATCGAGACCGGTGGGAAGTCATTCTACCATGTTTTTTTTTAATAAGTTGATATGGGTATTTCTTGGATACAAGTCTTAAATTTTCTTCCATATCTTGAATCCAAATTAAAATCCTCAAATCTTTAAAAAAAATTCATTTATTTTTAGGTATTTAAAGTGCACTTTCTGAACCGAATGATTATATCAGCCTATAATCCTAATGATTATATAGGCCTATAAACTAAATTAAATCTAAAACAGACACAACATCCAATCCCCGGCCGTTAATTCATCACTGTGACAGGGGAAAACCATATTCCACCAATGATACATTTTTCGGTCATACCAGGAATCAAACCCGGGGTCTTTATCTCAATAGACAGATAAAACTCCCAACTGAGCTAAGATGTTGGACTGAATTTTTAAAAATGTACAATTTTACTTAAAGTGAAAATATTTTTAATATAATTTAAAATAAGTTATTTAAGGGCCTTGACAAATGTTATTTTGTTAATAACACTTTTTTTAGTAAATTAATTATATTATTACAATTATTTACTTTTTTGTAATTTTTTATCCTCTCATCTACACAAGTAAATATAATTTCTTTTACCAAGCACTTAAAATTGTTGCTGGAAGTCAAGGTCTTTATATCTGTAATCGAGATAAGTACTTCATTGAAATGGTTACGAATCTCTCAAATATCATAAGATTATAAGGATTCAAGGAATCGAGTATTCGAGAATCCCATCCCCCCAAAAAAATCTTAATGATTATTTTAAAATTTTAAAAACTACCAAATTGATTTAATTTGAATAATTCAATAAATCGCACTTCGATACGTTTTATGGCTTTAACGTAATCTTGTAACTAACATACCGGTTAATAGGCTATGAGCTAAGAAAACAAACTCGGTATTGAGATTATACTTTTAGAAACACCAATCAGGACATCCAGCTCAAAATATACCCCATGCACATATTCTATATTTGAAATTCGTGCCAATATAGGGGATTGAACCCCGGACGGTGGACTTAGTGTTCCACTTATCTACAAGATCCGAATCTTTGCCCAATTACTTTTTTTTTTAAATATAATATTGTTTTATTTTATCAGAATCTTTCTGAATGGACTGAACCCCTAACAGTTTTCTAGAGATTAGTCTTTGGTTACTCGTCACACTTTGTCGCCGTTCATGGAGAGGCCGTGGTTCAAACTTTATATACGTGCTGTAGGGATATTTTTATACGTGGGATTTCCATACTACTATTGGTACACTTCCTTTTAGTTAACTTCTTCATCCCTACCCCTAAGATTAAGTATTTAATGTCCCACGATATAAAGACACAAATACCCGCTTCAGCGAACATATGGCTTAAGGCGTCACACCCCCCAATAGACTGGGCTGCCGATGATGGGGATATTAGGTTTCGAATTCTGGTCTACTGTACTGAGGGTGGTTTTTACTAGATGGTTTTCCACTCTCCCTCCACACAAATGCACATACTATTCCTCTAAAATCAACCTTCCTCATCCGTTAAATATTGTAGTAATTAGTACGTATGTGTATAACCCGAACGGACAGTAAGACGTAGTGTTAAACTTTTTTTTAAATACCCCCATGTACATTGCTTTGATGGGTATTCCCTGTTTACTAAAAATGGATGGTATCGTGATAGTTGCGCACAAAGACCAATGTGCAACCTCGACGGAAGAGTTATTTTTAGGGAAGCTCTGTAGTGACAAATGCACCCATTCATAAAACCTAGTCATTATTTCGACATTCAGCTCTTTTTTCACGTTTCTTCTGAGTCGCTCACGTTTTACATAAGGCTTGAGACTAGCCTAGACAGTGATTCTTGGCTGGGACTGACTTATTTGGAATGTTTAAAATCGGTGTTTTAATCTTCTTTTATTTCTTTAGTTTCTGTATCAGGGTTTATTTATATGGGTCCGACACCCTATCTCAGTCGGTAGCGTGTCTCTCTACTGAGTTAAAGGTCCCGAGTTCAATTCCCGGCATGGCCGAAAGAATTTTCATTGGTGAACTGTGGATTTACCCTTTCCCAGTGATGAATTAACGGCCAGGGACTGTATTTTGATCCTGTCCTAGTTTTAAAATGAAGCTACGACAGGCCTAGCAAGCTGGTAGAGGAAAATATATGGCTTGAATAAAAAAACTAAGCCAGGCCACAGGCTAGAAACCATAATGAATGTAAAGTTTATTTAAATGGATAAGTAGGTTTAGGGTAGGGGTCTTCAACCATCTAAGGTCCAAGGGCCAAAGTTTCTTTCTCTTGTTGGCTCATGGTTCGCAATACTGTACCCACAATATTGGGATTGAACAATTCATATATTATTTTTCTTTTGGCGTCCCGAGTGCCTCAGCGATAATGAGAAAACACGAACACTCCGAATTTGTCCGAACACTCCCGAATTTGTCCGAACACTCTCGACTTTGTCCGAACACTCCCGAACATATCAGAACACTCCCGAATATGTCCAAACACACCCTAACATGTCCGAACACTACCGAATATATCCGAACACACCCGACTATGTTCAATACACCCGAAATAGTACTTTCTCCCTTGTCTACTATAGTAGTCATTGTCCA
The DNA here is from genome assembly GCA_033556935.1 of Timema podura. NCBI lineage: Eukaryota > Metazoa > Arthropoda > Insecta > Phasmatodea > Timematidae > Timema > Timema podura. The sequence goes on along the minus strand of JAVRXN010000002.1, from coordinate 25,921,403 downwards.
GCTCAAAGTAAATTTTTATAAAAAAGTAATATTTTTCATCACGTGTAAAGCAAAAATAGTTTTTAAAATACCTTAAAATACGTATTTATTTTATTATTTTACTATGTAAAATATAAATCTGTATTAGTCATGTTTTATTTTGAAATAACTGTATACTTTTCATGAGCTGGCAGGCCGCAAAAAATAATTATTACGGCGGGTCGTGGGTTGAAGATCCCTGGCTTAGGGAATGTCTGAGCCAGTGGAACTGTGCGTGGCTGTCACAGCTCTGTGCGCAACTGTCGTATATTCAAATGGGCAGCATTGATTATTGTTTAAGTCCACCTCACCCTGCGGATAGAACCTAACACGGGTAGATAATAAAGCTAGAACCAGGCGTCACATTATGATACGAGTTTTTGTATTCTACTTTAGAAAACATTAGAGTTGAGATCAAATAATCTATTTTAATTTATTTTAAAGATAAAAACATTCATACATACCTCGTCACGCTGTTACCATACGGGGTAGGCAAGAAACGGTGCAATTTGCTAAAAAAAAATAATCAAAACTTCCTACTTAATCCATCCTCACTAACTTCCTTCACACTTTCCTATCGTTGCATACGCCCTTCGCTTCAACAACATCCATACACCGAGTCGTACATGTTTTTTATTGTTAAAACTCTTAATGTTTCTCTTTTTTCAACATTTAGCCACATCTTACACGACCTACTCCTTCCTTATGATGCATATATTTTACCTTCATATATTTGCTTCTTCACTCAATCCACACTCATCCTCTCAACATGTCCAAACCAACGTTAAGATGCCTCTTTCACACTGACCCACTGGATTTTCTTACAAACCGCACTCCTTCAGCACCCATTCATTACTGACCATGTCTCATAGGAGTGTTTTCCACATATATCTCTTAGATATCTCACAACAACCGCATTCGCCTTGCTTTGTGTTTCTCCTGACAAAACCCACCCATTCTTCACATCCATACAACAATGTTGGCGTTAATAAACATTTATATACGGTCATTGATCATACGTTTTAATTAATTTTGCTTTGGGGAACTGATCCCAAGTTTGATGTTGTCAAGTGAATAATTTAGAAAACCGCGCTTTGATACGTTTTGTGGTTTTAGCATAATCGTGTATTTAGTCTCCTGGTTAGTCTTCCGTGAGAAGAACGCTTACACATTGTAATTGGAATTCAAAGTTCAATCACTGGAGCAACATTTAATTTGTTCTGTGCACAAATGATCAGAGCTTACGCTAGGTATTTGTTGGAATTTAATTAAATATACAACACTCTGTATACTATGTCTGTTGCAAAATAGGTTATATTTTGTTCTTGAGGTGTGACGATACTTTGACACAAACATTTGAAACTAACGAAAGAAAAAGTATATATACATTCATGGGGCATGGCTATTGGCTACGTAATAATGATGAAAGAACGATGAATATTGGCATCAAGATTGAGATACCGCCTCCGTGGCGTAGTTGGCTAACGCGCCAGTCGTGTTGAGCCAGACCACTGAGGACGGGGAGATCGAGGTTCGAATCTCGGTCGGGTGAACTGGGGGTGGTTTTTCCTAAAATGGTTTTCACTTCCTCCACGCAAATGCGGGTTCACTTCCTCTAAATTCAACCTTCCCATTTCTAATCATTAGTGTAATTAGTACTTAAGCGTATAACCCGAACGGGTAGTAAGACGCGGTGCTAAATAATAATAATAATAATAAAAGATTGAGATATTTAAATATGGGACCTCCTATAAACCAGTGCTTCTTAAACTTATAAATGCCATGGACTTTTTTTTTTTTTTTTGTGAAATGGTGGTAGGCCTAGAAACTGATGAATTTAAATAAATAAAGATTGATTAACATGCTGAATGGAAACAATATTATTTTTTTCTTTTCTATACATATAATGAAACTTGCTTACTATATGGCCCTAACCACTCGAAATTGCATTTCCATATCTACAAAAGTAAGCCACCTATCCCTATCTTGATCTAGTTCCATCCAGTCCATTTAATTAAACCCTATCCCTATCTTTATCACTTACTTTTTCTCGCGGCCCCTTCTATCCACCACCAGACACACCACCCAGACCACCACCCAGTCCCCAACAATGACAAGTTGATCTGTCAGTAATTGACCCAGGGACCCTAACTTATTAGGTGGATACTCTACCTACTGAGCTAAGGCGTTGGACTCGTTCGTCATCGGTGAATAAATACATCTTAGCTAAGGCGATTGGCCCTTTTCATTTGGCGTGGAAATGCAGAGCTATGGGAACAAACGGTTATCTTCAAGAATTTTTTATTGTTTTGCAATGTTCTTTTCGGAAACGGTTTGTTCAAGAGTAGACGCATGTTGATTAAGTTATACTTTTTATATACACACCTACTCTGTAATTTTAACAGTGATTAAATATCGGTAAAATTGACTTTTTCAATAGAAAACTGCCGGTTTCATAGCAAAAAAGAGTAAAATGTAACAATTAATAAACATTGATACATTATCTTAGAAGGGGTGTTGAAAATATTAACATAAAAATTGCACTCTCTCTCGAGAAAACTGATATTTCCAAACGTATGTTTTCTCCACAAAATCTGTCCGGCAGTTCGCGCCATCTACTTTTTCCGTGATCCATCTGTTCTTTTTGGTGCGGAATGATACTTTGGTCGGTTGTGAAGACACGCCACGCCGTTCACCCTCCCGCCCACCATCCCACAAAATAGGTTTTAGACTTGCACTCGACAGGGCCAAGGACCTTAAAAGCCTTCAAATCCCCGCCCAACGCTGCTGGTGGTAAAAGTTATTGGCACCAAACGTTAAGTTATTTAATGATGCGGTAAGCGTTCGCTCCCCTTATACACGGACCATAAAAAGAAACGTATGCCAAGACCGTTTTATGTATTTGAAATCGTTCTGCGCTCATTAAAAGGGACGTATAGAGGCTAAAAACAATTTTTTAACGGAGCGAATATCAATCATCCACACGCACTTATGTCATAAAGTAAATTAGATTTGCAACCATGTTCATGTTGTACACTGGATAACTGCTCAGCCACATCTTAGAGATTTTAGCGGTTGTAATCTCGATGGGCGGTGCCAAAGTAGGTGAGGAACGAGTCATTCGGAGTTCACTAATATTATGTATCAAGTGCTTGCAACTCTTAATTTTTGTTTTTATTTTTGTGCTCCGCTTCTTACTACCTGTCCGGTATTTTCGTATATTGTCATCAATGTGGTAGGAATGAGGAAGTTAGAGTGCATCTGTATTTGCATAGAGGGAAAATAGAAAACCAGTAAGGTAATAAAACACTTTAATCCACCAGTCTGAATTTCAAACCCGACATCACCTTTACCAGCAAACTAGATTAATTGCATTAGTTAATATAATCTTTCTTTTTTTGTGCATCACGTCTTACTACCCATTCATGCTAACCGATTATTTACACTAATAGGTATATTTGCGTACAACCCAAATGGGTAGTAAGACGCGGTGTTAGTAATAATAATAATAATAATAATACACTAATAGGGTGGGAATGAGGAAGGTAGAATTTGGAGGCAATATATTCCCATTTTCATGGGGGAAGAGTGGAAAATATATAGGAAAAACATCCTCAATTTAACTAACAAGAATTCGAACACTAATCTTCCTATCAATGTAAATCAATACTAGCACGAGAATGACACGTTAGACCATGCGACCATTGAAGTGGGTAATTAATATTATTAAAAGCGTTTTTATCACTGATGTAAAGATTATTTTTAAAATTTTGGTTCGATGGCAGAGAGGGGATATGTACACAATATTGTTTCTAGCAGTCACGAGCTTGCAGAGCTCTTAAAACGAAATGCTGGCCTCAACTGGCAGATAAACCATTCGATTCAGCCTCCCTTGTAGCAATTCTACGGACCACCACTGCAAGATAACAATCGCACTGTGTGGTCCAAACGCCACGCCAAAATCAATATATATTCACCTCATAGTTTAATTGTATGGAAGGATGAAACACTTACTCATCCTGGTTTAGAAAAATATGCTATTATTTGTGAATATGCGCGAGAAAATCAAATAAGACAAGTACAAAAGTGTTTAAATAAAAGTTAGAATACGAGTAATATGGTTGTACTGACTCATTCGTGTACAGTTGTTAAAAGTAACAGTCGGGACATTTTCACATTTAAATAAAAGTTTCAAACATACAAAGTTGAGATATTTTTTCTTATACTTAATTTTGTTTTGGTTTCAATAATTCAGCGTTAGAAATTTAGTATAAGTGGGCAGACGTGCTACCAGCTGAAATAAGGTGTCAGGCTATACATATTTTTCTGCTCACTAAGTCAAGAGCTTATGGTTTGATTCTTGTCATGGCCGATAGGTTTATAATTTGTGAAATTGGGACTTCACGCTTTGACGGTGATAATTTGATGGGGGAGGAGGTTTTTTTAAAACTCACTATTCAAAATAATACGTGATAGTTCTTGAACACTTTATAATATTCATTCTATAGTTAGCTGATAAGTAAAAAAATATTATCGGTAGGAATCTCTGTATTGGCTCTACTTTAAACCAAAACAAAATAATGTTAAATACCTTTTTTAGCACCACGTATTGCTACTCGTTTGGGTTATACGTTTAAGTATTAATACGCTGGGGGTTTTAGGGATTATGAGGTTATATTTAGAGAAAATGTACCCAAATTTGCGTGGGGTAAAGGTAAAAACCATTTTGGAAAAACCACCCTCGTTAGACCCGACCGAGATTCGAACCTCGATATCCCCGTCATCGGAAGTCTAGTATACTGCTAGAGTAGCGCGTTAGACCATGCAGCTACTGAAGCGGGTTGCACTCTAATTATGTATAATATAGCCTGAGGATTATGAATTTAAAGTATAACGAACCAGAATTCTCCTGAACATATGATGTAAATCCCTAATAATGTAATAAAATACATCCCGATTGAATTGGAACTCCAACCTCTTTAAGATACATGTAGTTAAGTTAGGGCCAATGTTTTTGAAGTTTTAAAGCAAACCATATTTTTAGACAGAATAGATAAATCATGACTCCTGTGGAAACAAAGAGTTGAATTTTCTTCACATGGTAATATCAACAGTTGTCTGTTATCAACAGTTTATCTGTCATGCGCATAGCGACATCAGAGCATAAGTTCTTTAAATGAAGACAAGTTGTAATAACATTCTATAACACCCTTGACAGATATTCAAAAACTGTTGATATCACCGTGTAAAGAAAAATTAAACTTTATATTTCTACGGAAGCAAAATTCTATTTATTTTGGCAATAAAAAAAGTTTGCTCAAAAAACTGGGAAAATACTGCTCTTAACTCGCAACCCCTACCATCCCACTCTTAACTCTACTCATTCATCTGCTTCATCTTCATTAAATATTACTTAAAGAAATATAAGCGGCTATATTCTTGCTCAAGAGGTTAGAACACCCTAACTTTGTAAGTAGACAATTGCAAATTTAATGCACTATAATCAAAATGTCGTTGCTGTGTTTGTCAGTCTTAAAACGTCGCTCTAATATCATAATACATTTTATCACCAAGTGAAATCCTTCTACCGCACACACACTTGCAAACTTGTAACCTGAAGCTCTTGTCTCAAGCTTGTATAGTTTGGCAAGAAGAAAGGGGAGGGGGTAGGTGTGTCGGTTGTGAAACATTTATTACTCTACAAGTTACTTTACGCTTAGTTTGTGCGGATAGCTCTAAAGGGTGGGGTAAAAGGGAGTATGGGGACTAAACGAGGTCTCGCCTGTGCAGTTAAATGTTTGGGGGTTGATGAAGCGATTCTTGTCTTTCGTCACGATTACATTCTTTCTTAGTTGGTGGGATTCGGTATGAACAGTTTATGTAAAAGGGGGCGGGGTGGGTAAATATCCTCCTTTTACCCTGGGAAGGCAACTTTAAAATATATACTGTAAGATAAGTCAGGTGCATTTTCTTTTAAGAGGGTGTCAATCTGAAACTTCACCTATAAACCTGTAAAGTTAAAATCAAAGTCTGCTTATCCACTGCTATGAAACAGAACCAACATTGAACAAAACATTTTGTTCCACGAACAAGAAAAACGGTTCGACGAAGATTTTTTATATATACACATATATATAAAAATCGAAGACTACACACAGACCAAAATTTTGTTTTAAGAGAGGATTTTTTTTTCTCGAACATCGAACAACTGTCTGACAATGTTTGGTTGTAAAATGTTCGATGGAAAAGTTCGAAGAACAATGCAAACTGCGCATGCGCAATTCAACTCACTTTTTCTATACGTTTGCGAAGAGTCCTGCAGTCCGTCACAACCATTAGTTTGTGTTTTAGTATATTTGTGATTTATAACCATGATAGAAGAGATTGAAGTAGATGGTGTCATAAATTGGATGAGATCAACACTTTGTTTATTCTCAGCCTATTTTTATGCACGTAACCGACCCAGGGGTATAGCGTGGTGTAGTGGTCGGCGCACCTGGCTACGAGCCTAGGGGGCCCGGGTTCGATTTCCTATTGGTACCTTGGGTATCTTTCCCCAATGGTCACCAGTATTTGGTTAATTAGGCTTAAGTTAGATCTGAGTGTTTCCACTGGTTCTACACCCTCATACTCACTATCACCGTCATCTCATCTCAACATGGAAAGAGCCTCCAAGGAAAGGATGTACGATTAGTAGATTTGGGTGTCCCCTGGGAAACGTTACATTAGTACTGGTTAATATTTCCATAAACTGGGCTCCGGATGATGTAGCCCGATGCGCAATATTAATATATAATACTATTCAAGTAAAAGACCAAAGGTTGGAAAAATAATTAAACTCATATCTTCCTAGCCCTTCCTAGGGATGAGTAAGTCCGAATTTTAGAGGTAATCTACCTGCATTCACGTGAAAGTTGAGTGGTAAACCATTAAGGGAAAACCACTCTCAGTAAACCCAAACGGGATTCGAACCCCGATCTCCCCTCTTCTGCAGGGCAGTCTAACACGATAATGACGCCATAAAATATTCGGCCACTGAAGCGGCTCGGGGAAAGTAGTTAAATACATTTAAAAATAATAATATATCGGTGTTAAAAGGTATACTCATTTCACAAAATTATTTGGTCAAATTTGAAATGTTTTCATTTATTTAAAAAAAATTATTATATTAAAGCTTTTTAACTTAGTTTATTAGCATTACAATTTCGAACATAAAAGAATATGCTCATAGAATTTCTCTAGTCTTTTTTTAATTTGTGTCTTTTCTTGTGAAGTTCTTGTGTTCCTTCTTCCTTTTCAGAATGAATTAAACGCGAGTAGAAAGTAAAGTTTGGATTCAAAGTAGATTTTGGTGAAATTCAAAATCTTTGTACTAGTCTTGAGAGCAGTATGAACTCCGCTTCACTGAACAAAACTATCCGACGTCACTCAGAATTTTAATCCAAAGTTTTAATGAAATCGGTTTCATGACACGTCTAATAAGTTTAGCAGTTTTCGTGACAATGGTCTCTTTGTGAAACAGTTACCTCACCTATAATGTCTACTGACTATACTGCAATTAACTTGAAATTTAAAAAAAGACATTATGATATTTTGGGAGGAATTGAAATTGCGAGGATTTAAGTTAGTTGATAAAGAATAACCCATGTGGAACGCAGATCTTTTCCAGTGTCAAGACTAGTTTGATTCCGAAACTAAACATACATTTTAAATGTCATGTTTTAAATCAACCAGCAATATTCTACTTACCCACTTCGGTGGCCGCATGTTCTAAGACGCTACTCTCGCAGTAAAATAGACGGTCATTGATGGGGAGATAGATATTCAAATCTCAGTCAGGTGTCCTGAGGGTGGTTTTTCCACTTTCCCTTCACGGCAATGCGTGTAGACTTCCTCTAAATATAACCTTCCTAATACCTAAAACCATTACCATAACTAGTACCTAGGCGTATAACTCGGACTGGGGTTTTATATATATATATATACCACCCCATCTTACTACCAGTAATATATATATATTTATATACATATATTATTACATATATATACCACCCCATATATATATATATATATATATATATATATATATATATATATATATACTACGTGCTCTACATCCTATTATCCACCCGGAATATTCAAACACTAGCCAGTCTCGTGATATATCGGTCAGAGCCCCTGGCTTCTGACCTAGAGGTCCTGAGTTGGATTCATGGCTGGTACTGTGGAAATTTTCTCGAAAGGAAAATAGTTTCCCTAATCACCAGGGTTTGGTTAATTTGGCTTAAGTTAGATTAAAAAACTTAATTGATTTTACCACGTCACATCCACTTTCATCATCCCTACATCTCATCGGGAAATGTAAAAAAGCCTTCACAAAAAGGATATACAATTAGTACATCCGGGGGTCCCCTTTAAAACGTTACCTTAGCACTGGATAATCTATCCGCAAACTGAAATATAGATTGATGTATCTCAGACATGCCATTGCTATTATTGTTCGCATACTCACACTAATGGGCTATAGAAAATGAATGTAGAGTGTATAGGAAGTGTGGCTCATTTGTGGCATGAAACTGATAAACAATTTTTAGGAAAAGCCACCTCATTCCACCTGACCTAGATTCGAACTCTGACTTTCACCGTCAAACCAGACTATGACAAACTGACGCCTTCTCACACGGGTTCATCGAGGCTTTTTGAATAAATTAAAAAATAAAGGGACGTCATTATAGAGTCCACGTGAAAATATTGTCGGATGTTCTGTAATATTATGTATTTTATAATGATTGGAAGCATAATCCCAGTTAAAATAAAAAGAATTAAGGTAAATACGTTACAAATTGATAGGATTAGCTGAGATGATTATATTATAAACTTTAGATTCATGCTTCCATTATGAGATAACGATAACTAAAATATAATTTGCAATCTATAACAACACAATAATCACTAACACCAAATTACTATTGACTAAAATTGTATTGTCAAGTTTAAATATTAATGGGTATTCATTTGTTATAACACTGTTGAATGACAATTTAACGTGGTATCCGAACCACGGTGGAGGCCTGGAATTCCACACATTCACAAGTTGTGATTAATACACATCTTGTCAGAGGTGAAGGAAGGGTTTGGCAATAAGATAAATCTGTGCTGGGACTGGGGGTTAAACCCCGCACCCCAGCACATAAGTCTGACACCTTACCCCTAGACCGCCAGGTCACCATTAATTGATTAGTATATGTTTTCCTTCCTACGTCCTTAAAGTAATGATCATATAAACATACAACTTGGGACAGGTATTAAGACGTGGTGTTAAATATATTTATTTGTATAGTAGGATTTTGGTATGAAAAAACTTATGAAAAAATACAAACATATCTTTTAAGACCAAAATGTATAATATTTTATTAGTTAATTAATTTTATTTTATAGGTATCAATATTATTTATCAAAAGTGGCGGATGCAAATAACATAACTTGACGTATGAACATATAAAATAAGATCCAGCAACCTTTCCATATGTCAGATAAGATTATTCTTATAGACATTGGACTTTATATCTATATTCCGTCACCGTCAAATCAGACCAGATAAAATGCTTTGGTCACCGTTTGGCCTCCGGTATTGTTATTTCTTAAATTATTTCCCACTCTCTTCACGTGAAAGCTCTTAAAACCATACCTTCCTCATCCTTACCTCATTTTATTAAATATTAAAAATATGTATTTCTCATCCTTGCCTCATTTGATTAAATATTAAAAATATACCTTCCTTATCCTCACCCCATTCGATTAAATATTAAAACCATGTATTTCTCATCCTTACTCCATTTGATTAAAAATTAAAAACAAGTATTTCTCATCCTTGACTTATTTGATTAAATATAAAAAACATACCTTCCTCATCCTTACCCCATTCGATTAAATATTAAAATATACATTCCTCATCCTTACCCCATTTGATGCGGATAACCCGAACGGGTCTTAAGACGCGGAATATTAAAAATAAAATACTCCTAGTAAACACTTGCTCATGTCTGTATAACAACTAGAGTAGTCATCCCATGACGGTATTATGGTAAAAAATCAATGTTTCGAAAGTAAAAGTGAGGGGGGAGGTCTGTGCTGGCAGTAGTACAATGTTGGTTTGTGTGTTAAGACGAGTGGTTACTGGATTGGCATCGATCCAGGACTGAGGGGGTAGATTCTCTCCAAATAATTGTCTTACCAACTTATACACCACGCCAGAAGTTGTCTTCAAGTTGAAACTGGCTGTGCGCCAACGGAGATCATATTTTACACACATTATAATACATGGACTGAGCACTGTAAAGTGGGTGTCTGTCTCTTGGTCTATCTGTGATGGGGTCTAGGAATTTACTGGCGTAGATGAGATGTGCGATTTCCAAGCTTATTGCCACTTTGCGGTCGAAGCCAACGATTTGATTTATTTAAAAAAAAATAATAACATAACTACCGGTATTTGGGTTTTTGTCATTAATTATAAATATGCAACCTCTTTTCTCTACCACAGAGGAATAATAAGGTAATGGAACTAAAATTGCTACCAGGTCGCATAATTATTATTCACACCATCTTATCGGATGTGTACAAATCAAGTACTCTCTTAAAACGAGGTTTTTTTTTCGGCTTAAACAAATACGGCTTACATTGAAATGTCGGAAGATGTCATTACGACCAATAATATAAATACGTTATCAAAGTAATTTTAAAGATTACAAAATAAGAATAAAATATAAATAATTTACATTTGTATTAGGTATTAAATAATAATAAAAATTAATATCATTAAAAAAACTAAAATGAAATATTTCCATGAATTGTTATCCTAGATGAGAGAATGCCAAACCATCAATCGCGAGCTATCGGTTTCTTGCGGCGACATTTTTGATAGCTAACGCTTCCTCGGTCCCGGCACAGATTTATCTGATTGCCAAATCCTTCCTTCACCTTTAACAAGACGTGTATTAATCACAACTTGTGAATGTGTGGAATACCAGGCCTCCACCGTGGTTCGGATTCCACGTTAAACTGTAGGTCCTCCATTTCATCCACAATCACCCTACCATTACACATTAACGTAAGTGCGTATAACCCGAACGGGTAATAAGACGCGTTGCTAAAAATAATAATTTCCAATTTCCTTTATTATAGTGCTGGCCAGCAGTCGTAAGAACCTATGACAGGCCAGCACTGAAAAGTACACAAGTACCATACAAATACATTTATTTACACGAGAAAATATGATAAACAAAAATGGCTAAAATATGGTATATGCTGATGAATAATTACGAAACAAGTAGTAATTAATAATGATAAGAATAAAAAATAGCATCAATAACAAATAGCTAAAGAATGGTTAAAAGCAGTAACAATATGCAAAAAATAGATCAGAATATTGTAAATTTAAATATTATAAGCAGAATCTATACATGATAAATTAATGATATGGGATTTCCTTAAATAACTCTTTGAGTTTAGCTTTCCTTTTATGATAGAAGTCGAATTCAACAAATCGAGACTTGGCGCTATGGATACGACCTATTGGGCTTACCTTATAAGAGCTATTGATACAAAATAATAAATAATAATAAATAAAAATAATATAACATAATATAATAAAATAAAATAATAAATAAAATAATATAATAAAATAAAATAATATAATAATAGTAATAATAGCTCACGTGGTTTTTTTTTGTGCAGTAGTAATTTACATTTCAATATGATATTCTATGGTTGGGTGGCAGCACTGCACACACACACACACACACACACACACACACACACACACACACACACACATCAGCTTACGGTAGATGGTGGGATGGTATATCAGCTGATGCACGTGCGCGTCATCGCCTTCTTGCGCTTAAAGGCAAATGTTTTATTTAAAGTAATTTCCAAATGGTTTTTTCTGCATCCTTTTTGATGTTAATGTAGGTTGGTGTACTGTTTTTAATTAGCACCACGTTATTTTTAATTGAGTTATAATTAGTGCAAATAAAATAGTAAAAATGTATCCTTCAATGCGGGATGGAAGTCAAGGGGAAAAGGGGCTCTATACTTTGCACCGTGAGTGACGAATGTAGATGTAGGTAATAAAGGTAACATTGAACAAATAACTATAACGTTGAACAATATTACAAAACAACTCTTTCGGAAATGGACAAATATTTCCTTCCCAATAATGTCTTCACGGAACGAGTATAAAATATTTTTAAAAATCAACTTTATTTATTTTACTCTACCAATTTCAGCTAATTCTCGGTTTTACAATTTGAGAGTTACTTATGTTAATTATTATGCTAAATATTATTTGAGATGAGTAGTAAAAATATTAAAGCTTAGTGATTTAAACTTAGTTCTAGATGCTTACAATTATCGTTATAATTTCCAATGACAAAATTGTATTTTGAATTTTAAAAATTTTGAGTGATCAGCAAACGATACTTCCACTTTTTCCAAAAAATTAACACTCATTTTAAAACTTTACCTTCTGATGGTAAAACGTTTCAAGTGAACAGCAGTCATTTTTTTTATTAAAAACACATGTATCATTAAAGCTTTCACTTTTGTATCTTACCTTCTATCTCAAATCATTGTTTAAAAAAAGATTACGGAGATTGTTAAATGGTAAACGCGCTTTTACAGGCTTGCGTATTCGTTATTTGACAATTTTAAAACTAAAGCTGACATATCGGCGACAAAATATACTCAGTTTTCTGTCAATAGATTGATAATATGAGTTGAGGTTATGTTTGTTGATGCTATTTCACAGTTTTTGTTGTTGTTTTGTTAGCGCCATGTCTTACTATCCTTTCGGATTATACGATTATGAACTAATTACATAACTGGTTTTATGGATGGGAAGGTTTTATATTTAGAGGAAGTTCACTCGCATTGCGTGGAGGGAGAGTGTAAAACCACTTTGTAAAAACCACCCTGATTACACACAACCAAGATTTGAACCTCAATTTCCCCGTCTTCGGCAGTCTAGTCTATTGTGAAAGAAGTGCCTTAGACCATGCGATGGCCGAAGCAGGTTGCCTTACAGTTGAATGAGGACTTTGTTAAACGTTATTTCTAACTTCAGATTGACGAATCTACATATGTGAGTTAAACGTCTCAGACCTTCTCATCCGTATTTGTAAGATTGTTTTTCAGCGATTTTTCTGCAACAGAAGAACTTTTAAAAGTTATCCCCTTTAAAGGACGCGCTAAAGTTGATGATATTCCCTCCGAGTTCACAACATTTGTTTTCTCTGGAAAATTACTTATACATGAAAGTAGACTTAAATAATTCGAGATAAGATTAATGAGGTTAACTGAAGGTTATATACCAAATGGGACCATAAATGGAATCAATAAATGATTAATAATCTTAATACAGAGAGGATGAATTTCGTGCACCAATATCAAGACAGCTGTGGAAAAACATATTAATAGAATGAATATGGATATAATCCCAAAAATAATTTTCAGCTATCGTCCTTGAAGTCGTTAACGAAGAGATGGAAAGAAAAATCTTTGATTAAATTGTAACAGGCCACAAGGCCTGAATCCTGTGTGGAATAATAATAATAATAAGAATATAAGAATATATCTAAACACGAGCATGTGTGTCACAACTGCTTTTACTTGTGTCCAAAATTGTTTTATTACTTTGTACTAGAAATATGAAACCTTCCACAATTGGTTTCTAGCCACTCTATTCAGTATCGAAACCTAGTGCTTCATACAAAAGTACGATGATTGAGCAAAGGCAAGTCTTCCGTCGTTTCAACAAACTGCTGCCGGCAATAATCGTGTTTTCAAAGAACGTGGTGCACACTGTACTGAAATTAAATATTTCGAGTGGTTACGGGATTTCACGTTTCTTCTAGACTTTTATGGAAGAACTCAATAACTTGAACATACAAATTCAGAATTGAGACAAGGATTTAGAGGCGATATAATATCTTATATACAGACGTTTTCCAAGAAACCTGAACTCTGGGGTTGGAACCTCATCCAAGTAGACGTAAAACATTTCCCCTGTTTGAAAGATAAGCTAGCGAACGAAAGCAAATCTGAGCCCTACTCTGTGGAAAATCAAAATAAATATTTCTAACTTTAAAGTAGAGTTTTGGCAAGGGTTCAGTGATTTCAAAAAAAGGTTAAGCTTCTTGCACCGTTTGTTTCAGCTTCTTTTATAGACATCGAGAGTGAAAAAAAAAATCAATTGTGTCATGCAACACTTGCAAGAAGATGACCCATCATAAAAATTGGTGTTGATAATTTTCAAAGTGACTTAATCGTTGAATAGTTGCCTAAAGTTCAGTCCTCTTTTCTCGAGGGAAAATAATCCATTCCTGGCTTATTTTGCAGTTCGATTGAAGGTACCTTTGTTAATCATCATTTTCATCTGAAGTTGGTAAAAAAAATACAGAAGAAGGCTGACGGATAACCACCTAAAAAACTGAATTCTAAGGGAATGACACGTCCAATCTACCAAACATAAATATGGATGAAAAAACTGCCATTTGTATGAGTAAGTTTTACATAAAGCAATTTTTTTAATATGTGGCTATCATTTTGTTTAAAAAATGAGTAGTCTATTTATTTCTTATTATTAAATAAGTTCAGCTTAAAACTAAAAAAAATAGTTTACATTTTAAAATTATTCACCACTGTAATAATAATGAATCCAAGTCACAAACTGTACACAGGTGTGAAAGCGGTGCCTCTGTGCAGGTTACAATAGTAACTAATATGTGATACAGCACATTTTCAAACTGGTTAGTTCAAGAAATAATCTTACATTTTGAAAGCATCTACAATATTCAATAAGTTTGTTGACCCTGTTGTAAATTAATATTTATTATTTATTTAGCACCGCATCTTACTACCCGTTCGGTTTATACGCTTAGGTGCTAGTTACGCTAATGGGCTAGGAATTGGGAAGATTGAATTTAGAGGAAGTGATCCCGCATTTGCGTGGAGGAAGAGTGGAAAACCATTAGAAAAAGTCATCCAACGAGATCGATCCACGACATCCACTCCTCGGCAGTAGTTTAGAACGTAAATAACGCGTTAGCTAACTACGCCACGAGGCGAGTATAAATCTTGTAGATTTTTGTTTTAGTCTAATACAGTAGTACTCCCATATTTGTTTTTGATTGGCTGAACGCAAGCTAACGTAAGAGCGTAAACACAAGATACAGACGATAGCCATGGCCATCCCCCAAACTGGTCCGTACTATTCTGACATTAGGCTAAGGCCATACGAACGATTTTTCTCGCTGCGTTGAAACTGTTTTTGTCGCGCGAAAAATGGAAACCATGAGTTTCAATGGCGGGATGCTATACGAGCGGCAAATACGCACGGCAGTGACACGTCACACTCGCTTCAAGGTCATGTTCGCGTTGGAATGTGCTGGGGTCTATTTTCCAGGTGACATATCCTGCCTCTTTACCTGCCACACGTGCGACAAAAACGGAGGGATGTTTCTCCACAAGGGTTGTACCTCCACGTTACAGACATCCAGTAATATTTAAAAAAAAACTTGTTTGGATATTCTCGTAGCTTACTGTATAATAACACATGCTTCCTTGCCCGTAGTCTATTACTAATTATAAGATGAGTCCACCCTCTCGGTGGCGATACCGTTACCTATATCGACGGACTACAATCAATGTTGTTGCAGCTACACATATATCACACAGCTTGTATTGGCAATTCATTTCACCTGGTAGGCCTATAATTAATAGGAACGATGTTTGCTAGACTGAGATGTAGAAATACTGAAGATAAGTCATGTTTGACAAGCGGTTTTTGTCGTTCTGTGTAGCCTCTCTCTCTTTCTTTATAAAATTTTGCAGCTACGACTATTCTGCTTGTATCGCTCCGTCTAGCATCCCCTGTTCGACTTTTGCATCCGCGACTTTTGTAGCTTAGGTCTGGGCGGAAAAAATCGTTCGTGTGGCCTTAGCCTGAGAGTTCGCCTTGCGTGTTATCAGACAGCTTAAAGGTTATAGAAAATACTTTAGTATATTAATACGTTAAGATATACGAACTGCAGCTGTCACTTTTGACAGATATTATCAATACCTTTAAAAATAACACTAAGAATAAAGTGAGATGTTATCAATATTGGTCGCAAACAAGTTAATATTTTCTAAAAGTGTCTTCCAGACAAAATCTTACCCCAACTGTGGTCTTTATACATTGCGATAGATTAGATTACATCTACATTTTACAAGCTTATGGGATGTGGAGGAATGCGGTAGTTTTTTTTTTAGATTAATTGGTTAGAGGGTATTAGAAAATCACAGGGATAAATAAATGATGAAAAATCACCCCTAGTGTACCCGGCCGAGATTCAATACTTGATCTCCTGTCATCGATGCTTTTATTTTCTGTTGGTCTGGTGCATTAACTCACACGACCACCACTGCGGCTCATTGTGTTAGTTTGAAGGAAATAAGGCGCAGAAATGTAATAAATCTGGTCAAATAAATAACATCAACATATTATTGTATCACCGAATTTAATAGATGAAAATGTCTGAAAATATTTTATCTCGCTTGATTATAATTATTTTTGGTTTTTAATTTTTAACACCCATAGAATTTTGAAACGAACCACTTTATTTCTCAAAAGTTGGAACTTTCAAGTCAAAATAAATGTGAATTTTATTATGACGTGTGTTATGTAACATAGTTACGTGTTTTCTTTGAAACAACGGTTACGTTTACTTCAGTCGTTCTATCAGTAAAACTTTTCAAATTAATTTCCCAGTAGGCTTTCCTTCAGAATTGAATAACTTTTAAAATTATATAACCAATTCTAATATATAGATTTAGTTGTATTGGATAAGTGTTAATTTGAAAGGATTCGATTTAGGTCACGACCTCCAGAGAATAACTCCATAAGTGATTTTTTTTTCCTCTCGAAAAGTTGGAATTTGCTGTATTGTATATTTTTAAGGTGTAATTTAAAAATAATCAACATCTTAGAATCACCCAAGGACTTATAAATTCTATAACCGCACTTTTAATGAATTCCTCATCAATTTTAATGTTCACATAAGGTTAGGCCAAATACACTCCAATGCGAACAAACATTTTAAAATTCACAAGAAATGGTTAATCATCGTTCTAAAAAAAAATAAGTCTCCAAGAATCTTGCCCACAATGTGAGGATTATAATGTATGCTTAGAACTTAAAATATTATATCGTATTGATTTTTTTAAAAAGAATTGTCCTATTCAGGTACATACATAGACCCTACCAATTTTAATAGTATTATTTAAATTTAAAAATGACACCTGGATACGGGAATCAAACACCGGACCTTTGGCTTAGTTCCATCATGATATGCGCATTCATACAATTGTAATTGTATCATTGGTGGCAAAAAGCTTAACTACCGAGTTGCAGGTAGCTGCGTTACCTGATAGCTTGTGATCTTAATTGATCACACATTTGTAGCCAAAGATTTTCACACGTCCATCACAGATGCTCTCTTAAAATATTAATGAAGAATTGCTCTGAGCACGGGACGATTCCTGAATAGCTCAGTGGTTAGGGTATTGGCGTATTAAGCCAAAGGACACGGGCTCACTTCCCGTTTCCATGTGTCATTTTTCAATATAAAGAATATGATAATTACATGCGGCTATTACCGTGAATAATAAAATACAATAGCTTAGTTATTGGATCTGTCATTTTGATTAAGTTTGTTTATTTTAAATTACCTCTTAACGATGCTGAAATGAAAAATATAAAACTAGATTAATAAAATTAGATAAAGTTTTGATCAAGAATAATCGTCTTTAGTAGCTATCTACCCACATTTGTGACCACGCGGGCAAAGGCGTAGTTCTTAAATTGTCTGGTTTTCCTTAATGAGGTCAGGGTTTGTATTCACAGCCATGTCTTCATTCGCGCAAAAATGCAGATACATTTCCTCAAATTCATACCATTCTCATCCCTACAATAATAATGTAAGCATTCGAGTATGCCGGGCAAATAATAAGACATGAAGCTTAGAAATAAAATTATGATTTACACTAACGCTAACATGTATTAAAATAATTTTTAAGTTGCCGCATTGGTACTAAATTGTACTGAAAGTATTGTTAAGTTCTTCACTGGCACTAAATAGTACTAAAAGTATTGTTAAGTTCTTCACTGGTGCTAAATAGTACTAAAAGTATTGTTAAATTCTTCACTGGCACTAAATAGTACTAAAAGTATTGTTAAGTTCTTCACTGGTGCTAAATAGTACTAAAAGTATTGTTAAGTTCTTCACTGGTGGTTAAATCGTACTAAAAGTATTGTTAAGTTCTTCACTGGTGCTAAATTGTCTTAAAAGTAAATGGTTTACTATGTGAACTTATTTAAATATGGCTTTACATAAGAATTGCTTATCATACCCACCTCGGTGGAAGCATCGTCTAAGGCGTCACTCTCGCATTAGAATAGACTGTCGATGACGGAGAGATCAGGGCTCGAATCCCGGTTGAGTGTTCTGGGGGGTGTTTTTCTCTAAATGGTTGTCCACTCTCTCATTCCAAGCAAATGCAGGTATTCCTCTATATTCACCCTTTTTCATCAATAACACATGAGCGTAATTAATACATAGGTGTACAACCGAATGGGTATAAAATACGCGGCGCTAGGAAAAATGGATTATGATTTCTCAGAACCGGAAGCTTTCACTCTTCCATAAGAAAACATAAATCCTTAAATTAAAGGCAATCAAACGTAACAAGTTTGCTTCTTTGTTTAATTTCCGTGCTTAGGATAGTGATAGTTAATTAGTATTCAATCTGATATTCGTCTATTGTTTGGCTGCCAGTCCACTGGCGGTAAGTATAGCTAGCTGTACACTCTGTGTCAACTCTATGTAGACCTATCTCTTTGTCACTGCGACTTACTACCTGTTCAGGTTATACGCATATGTGATAATTATTCTAATTGGGTAGGTATTAAAGGTAATCTACCCGCATTTGCGTGGAAGGAGGGTAAACAACCATTTAGTATAAAAACACCCTCAGTAGGCCCGACCGGGATTCGAGACCCAATCTTCCCAACATCAACAGGCCAGTCCAACACAAGAGTGAGGCCTGATACCATTTCGATAATTTTTTTATTGATTCATAATAAACTTTTTTATTGTTTTGTTTTTTGTGTACTACGCTTTAATACCCATCTGGGATGCGTACAATCCAAACGGGTAGTAATACGCCGTGCTGATAGTAATAATAATAATAATACCAGTCTGGGGTTTTTGAATATTTACACTAATGGGATAGAGATGAGAAAGCTATAACTTTATCAAATGCTCCCGCGTTTTCGTGAAGGAAGAATGGAAAACAGTCTAGTAAAAAAAATCAGTACACCAGTCTGGGGTATGAACCTCGACCTCCTCGTCATTGGAAAATCAAGTGAGGCTAGACTTTTTACTTTCTCGCTATCTTACAGGTAGAGAAAGTATTGTGATCGTCAAAAAAAATCGAGGTCGAGATTTTGATGAATCTTGACGTTTCATGACTCCCCCGAAACAGAAAAAGTTGTTTTTGAATTTCCGTCTGTCTGTCTGTACCTCCAACTAGAGCATAAACCATTTTACCGATCGTGCTAAAACTTGGTATCTATGGTTGTCATAGAGTTTCCCCGAGGGGTTTTTTGAATTGGATAGCTAACCCTAAAATTAAGGGTATTTTACTTAGGGGCAAAAAGAGAAAAGTCGATTTTCTCAAAATCGGCTCTAACGATTTTAATTAAATTTCATTCCAAAATATTCATAAATATTCTAAACAAAAAGGCTACTCTCAATATTTCGGAAAAATGACTTTAAGGGTTCCCGTCTGATGCGTAAATTCTAATTTTTAATTTTATCTCCGTAAGTGTTTGAGATATGAAATTACTTATCATCGCATACATTTGGATCTATTTATAATAAACATCTTTTACTTGAAATATTTTTTTTAAACCAAAAGTTTTCAAGCTATACAAAATATATATTTCTTTTAACTTTGCCAACACTTTAAGGTAAAGTATTACGACCATAAAAAAAATCTAGCCCAAGATGTTGATAGATGTTGACGTTTCATGACCCCCCGAGCCCTAAAAAGTTGTTTTTGCAGTGGCGTATGTCTGTGTGTCTGTCTAACCCTAAAATTAATAGCAGTTTACTTAAGGGTGAAAAGAGAAAAACTCAATTTTCTCAAAATCGGCTATAACGATTCTATCTCTCTCATTTTAGACTCAATAGTCAATAATAACCTATTTAGTTGGTCAAAATTTATAAAAGAGAAATTTAATAGCAATGCAATAACCATAAGATAAGCATCCCCTAGTAAAATGACGAAAATTTTAACCTGAAGTCAACATTTTAATACGAAGTGTTGACCCTTGGGGACCCAATATCGATATTTTGTATTGATTCAAATATACAAATGAAGACGTTAATTCTTTAAAAATAAAATTATGGAATTTAAAACCATGAATAAAAAATTTTTTTCCTATGTCTAGCGCAATTTGTTCTTGGGTTTGCTAGTGTATTTTATATTACGAATTTTGAGTACATATTTCCATTTCTAAAAAATAGAGCGAGAAAGTTCGTGCGGAGTTCCGTACCATTATTTTACTATATAATCTATTAACATACACGTTCTAGGTATAATATAAACATCAGTACATGACTTACAAGAGGACTCAACTTAAGTGAACACATTTACTACACGACCTGGTGAACACCCACCGTTCTCATCCTGTTTGATTTTCTGATGAGATGGTTGAAGTTCTAATCACAGAGGGTGTACTTCGGTGTATTATTTTCTTAAATAGTTTCCCACTTTCTCTCTCCCCACAAAGGAAAGTACATTTCCTTTTAACTGTACCGTCTTCGTCCCCTGCCCCATTGGTGTGGATATAGTGGACGGGTAGTAAGATACGAATCATGGTATAGAAAAAAACACATTTCCCACCAAACACTCACCTTTAATATTAAAAAACTACTATAAGCTATTATGTACAGTACAGTACAGCAGTACTGTTGTAGGAAGGGAAAAAAACTCTATGGCGTTAGCCTACAATCAAGCATTGCCGACCGAGCGGCCGCCGTTTGTTGGCAAAGATACTGCCAACATCTGTGGCTAGCGGATGTAATGTGGTCCCCATAATGAACCCCCAGCCATTAATCTTAGTTTTCTAGAATGGAGCTGATAATGTTTTCTAATCAACGTAGTCCATCATTCGTCCTCACGTGGCTAAGTTGACCTCGTTCCAGACCCAATGCTTCACAGAAACCTAGCCTTGCTCCTGTTACAGGATGATTTTCATAGAAAGGGCCTTTCAGAAAATACGATTTCCCATGAAAAAAATTGGACTGTACCCACGAATGACAAAAACTTGATGCTTGTGATAACTTCGTAAAGAAGTATCAAATAACCGTTTCTGTGGCCGCGTGGTCTAATGCGCCTCTCTCGCAGTAGACTATACTGCCGATGGTGGAGAGATCGATGTTTGAATCTCGGTCGGGTGTACTGAGGTGGTTTTTTTCCCCTAACTGTTTTTTCCACTCTCCCTCCACGTAAATGCGGGTAAACTCCCTCTAAATTTAACCTTGCTAATACCGAAATCCATTAGTTAGTATATAAAGTATAACCCGAACGGGAAGTAAGACGTTGGTGCTAAAAGAAAAGTATCAAATTGTTAATCCTTTTGTTTCGTTCAGAGTGTACTTTAATATCCACATGCCACGACCAAATAGGCTGTTTAGACTGTGCGGCTGACGAATGGCATAGGGATCGGCTGTCCACATTAATGATGGCAGAGACTTGAATGCCAACCAGTTGTGCAATTATCTATTAAATGCATTGTCCGTACATAAAGACACAAAGAGTTTTGGTATTGTAGCCTATAGCTATTGGGAATATTAAAAAATTTAACAGAATTGTGTAGGACAACTATTTCTACATTTTGAAGCCTTTTTTATTATTTTTAGGACATGAAAGGTTTTATTCATTCGGATATACTGTTTTGTTTTATGTCTGGCTCAAATGTCTCTTTTATTTATAGCCTACCGGCTTTTTGGTCTAGTGATCAGCGCAACTGGCCACTGATCAAGAGGTCCCGGATTAGATTCTCAACGATACCATAGGTATTTTTTCCTGAAAGCGGATATGTACCTATGGTCATCGTCTGGCTAATTAAGTTAGGTTTAAGATCTCCATTGGCTATACACCTTCATAATCCTATCATCATATTTATTAATGTGGGTATAACTTGTTGGCAGCCTCCAAGTATACCCTGGGTAACGTTCTGTTCTCACAGAGCGGGTTATGACGTGTAGACAACCTCTAAAGTATACCTGGGTAAACGTATGTGTGACAAACAGAGCGGGTTTTGTTTGTGTAACAACTCCAAGGTTTTACCCTGGGTAACGTTTCAATCATCACAGAGCGGGTATGATTGATTGTACAACTCCAAGATATACCCTGGGTAAACGTTCTTTTCACAGAGCGGGTATAACGTGTAGACACTCCAAGGTATAACCTGGGTAACGTTCTGTTCCCACAGAGCGGCTAGAAGTTTACACACATGGCGACCGAACTAGATAGTCCTACTGCATCTTTCACGATCAAATATGCCAAAAGCTATATATATAAATATAATATATTATATATAAATGGTTAATTTCCAAAACCACTTAAGTCCAAATTTCGTGATTTTTTTGTTGTTTTTAATGCCATCTTATTATTCATTCCAAGGCCAACACTTTACAAACAAAATCACTTTAGTCCATAGCCTCCTATCATTAGAAATTGTATTCTCATTCTCATGATAATTTGCAAAACAACCTAACTCCTGGACTAAAGTTGTTTTGATGACTAGCGCCACCATTAATTCTTTGTAACTAAATTATGAATCATTGGATGAGGGAGGTGTTTCTTGGCATATTGGTATGACTTTATTATCTGAAAACATGGCAGCAAGTACTAGTTTAGTGGTTCAATTGTGCAGAAGAAAGACTTATTAATATTGAGAAAAGAAGTAAAGGCGTCAAAAGGAGTGCTGAGTACACTAAAAATTCAATTAAAACTGCTAAATTAAAGGGATTGGAGCAAGTCAACCGTAAAAACAAGCTTGTCCCATCCAGACAAACTGGAACTAATTGTAGGTAAGTATTTTCTCTGTACCATGAAGGACAAGCTATAAAAGGTGCAAATGAAGTGTGTAGTTTTCTTTTTAAGTTCATTAACAACTTTGTTAATGACAAAACTAATGAGATTTTTCTTTTCTGTGGCAATTGTCCAGGCCAAAACAAAAACAACACGCTCATAAGATTTTCTTATGACGCTGACTGCACAATAAAGATTTAAGAAGGTAAAGTTAATCTTCCCCATATGAGGACACTCATTTTTACCTTCTGATAGTGACTTTGGTCTAGTAAAAAGACATATGCGTAAAGTGGAGCGAATTTACTCACTGAAGGAAGTATGTGAGTTGATTGTGGGTTCAAGTTACAAAAATAAATTTGTTGTACATATGATATAAAATCATGAAATTTTGAACTTTTAAGGATTGGTGGCCACGGATCTACAAGCGCACAGGAAACTCCATCGAATCCTCTGTAAAGAACATACCAAGAGATCAGGAAACTCCTTTCAATGGAGTTTCAGTTTAGTTCTGACCATCCTGGAAAAGTGATAGCATCTCTATTCATAGGAAGTCCTGGAACCACACGTTCCTTCTTGGGAGAAAGAATAAATCGTATTAAGTTTCTTCCTATTGAAAAAGCATGTCTAGAAGTTTTGTGTTCAATAAATTTATCAAAGTTGACGGACATACAAAATACTCTAAAATATATCCAACAAGAACAAGTTGATGATTTCTATTAAACTATAATAAAATGGAAAAAACTGATAATGAAAAACTTGATTTTAAAAATCAATTTTTTCATTAATGAAGAATTTTTTAAAAATATTGTATATACTCTAGGTCCAAACACAATTTAATTGCTTATATATATAATATATATATTTATGGTTACAAAAATGATGTTATATACATATATATGTATATAGACATATATGTACATAATATGTTTACAAATAGAATATATATAATATATATGTTTATATATGACATATATATGTCTATATACATATATATGTATATCTATTTTTGTAAATAATATATAATGTCTATATACATATATATTGTTTAATATATCATATTTTTGTAAACCATTAAAAATAATTTAGTTCATTGCAAATTATGATTAAATCTGCAAAATGTAATTTTTTTCAATAATCAATCATCATTTTAAGGCTTAGTATGTAAGAAAAAATTCAAAATAACTTCACTATGATTAAAGTAAACAACAATTAAAAAACAATAATTATTTGTAGTTGAATAGTTAATTTTAGGTTTAAATAAACAAAATTAGGCTTTTTTAAACAATAAATTATTATTCAATGAATTTTCAAAACAACTTATAAACTCTTTTATTTTTAATCTAAGTGCGCCCAAATTCGCGGGAGTAAGTCCGGGTTCACAATTGCTTTTTACCGGTCGATTCGACTGCAATGTAGGAACACATTGTTTTCAATTAGAGTTGTTACACTATGTAGTGCTGCCGCACTCAGAGAACTACCACATCGTACTGCGGCGTGGGGGATAGCCGGACAAACAGCTAGCTGCATTGATACATTCATTCAAGTGCAGGTGGTCACACTGTGTGGCTGTGCCGGTCCCTTTCCTTGCTTCTGTTCAATATCAACAAATAATGTAATGCTCAATATTTCCTCTGAACTTATTGCGCCCCTAAATGTTGTGTTCTGTTTGGTTGTGTGGGAACATTATGTTGAACAATTCATCAAATGAATTTGTTGACATGCGCTAGAACAAAAAATATATATATTTCGTGTTATCGAATATTACCGTAAAATGTAATAAAGTTTTCGCTTGACTCTTGTTCGGTATAGAGAGGATGAACCCAATATTTACGTACTACTGGGTCTTTCAATAATCTTACAGCTTCAAGAGAACAAATAGTTTTCAATTTGGAAAACATTACTTATCACTCTCTTTACCTACTGCTCTGGGTGAACTGGTGGGATGCACTATCCTTTCCACCGGACAAATGTGACTCGTTGAGGCAATCCCGTCAAACCGGACCGGTTTTGCCGGACCGGTAAACACGCATAGTATAACACTGGCTAGGAGGGCAAAACCATTGAATAAATCCACTATCAGTACACCCAACCGGGATTTTAACCCTGATCTCCCCGTCATCGGCAGTCTAGTCTATTAAGAGAAAGATGCCTTTCTCTAGCCTATAATAAGTCAATTTGATTGCTTGTCCAAGTCACAGAGCTCTTAGTAAAGCCTAGCGTAAATTCAGGCATTTCTTATAACTTTAGTGGAAATATGTTTTTTTTAGAGATGTCCACTACATTTTTTTATGACATTGGGAATCCTGCCTCAATAGCGTCCAAACTTTCAGAGACTTACGTAAATTATATTTATATTGTGACTTTATTGAAAATATATAAACGTTGAAACAAAAGCTTTTGTTTAAAAAAACAGTTAGGTTAACTCCGGTAGTTAATGACAAAAGGAATCTATTCACGTTTTAAATATAAAGATGAACTAATTCATGCATATCAACTAAACTTAATACATGCACCTTGACAACTTTATTTTGTGGATTTTTTTTAATAAGTCGAGGGACCAACAATCTGTGGCCATAGGATATATAATTTTTTAGCTTAGAACAACTTCTCACATGTTTGGCGATCAAAATATAATATTAATTTCCTAGCAACTATTATAAATATTGGATCACATCTAGACACCTTAAGATAGGGATGGGCAAAATACTGCCCACCGGTGGGTTATTTCCAGCTAGCAGGATAAATAATTTAAATGTGTAAAATTGTGAAGCAGGCTTTTGCAAACCCATTAAAACTGGATTTTGATTCTTTTTAATATCAAAACAAACATTTACAAAAGTGGTAAGTCATGCCCAAAAATATCTGACAATGTTTGTATCCTCATATTCATGTGAACAAATTGTTTTCAACCATGAAGCTTAGGAGAAGGGATTTTAGAAACCGACTTACTGATAAGTATCTGTCTTCCCTGTTAAGAATCACCTCATCACAGTTTAAACCAAATTATGAAAAAATGCTGGAAACTGATCAATAGTTTGATTCATCTCACACCCCATCATATAAACCTTCTTATCGAACTTAACAAAGATCTGGATGACCTGGCGGTCTAGGTGTAAGGTGTCAGACCTCTGTGCTGGGGTTCCGGGATTCAATCCTCGGTCCCGGCACAGATTTATCTGGTTGGCAAACCCTTCCTTCACCTCTGACAATACTTGTATTAATCACAACTTATGGATATGTGGAGTGCCAGGCCTCCACCGTGGTTCGGATCCCACAAACTACTGAGCCACTAAGGTATTTATGATTGTTTTGCACTCTCATTGGATTTAAACTTAATTCTTGTCATTCTATTATACGTGTTTTATCTTTTTCTTTAGAATTAATTTTGAAGAAAGGTTAATGATTGGCCCGCCAGACATTATTTTTGGGCCCTCCTGTAAGTATGTTTGTACATCCCTACCCCAAGACTTCATAAAAAAATGTTTTAAACACACTAAGCTATGTCTAAAATTGTCTGGAAGTGGTTGAGTATTTTTCCACCTAAAGATTTCCAAAACTTAAAATCCATCCTCCTCATTCTGTTCTCGTGGATTATTTAGCTTAAGTGTCTGATTGTCAATATTGATTTTTCTATCACATCTTAATACCCATCTGGGCTATACGCACTTTTAGTTACACTAATGAAGTAAGGATGAATTTGGTCTAGTTTTGAAAAAGTGTAGCCCTATTTTTCTAAAGGGAAATTTAAAAGCCATCTAGGATAAATTACCTTCAGTAAACCCGATTGGGAGTCGAATCCTAAATTCCCCGTTATTGAAAACTAGATACAAAAAAAACTTATCTTTAGTCTGCGTGCCTAACAATACGGGTATCATAGGCCTCAAAATAAATATTAAAACCGGTTTGAATATAGATTTTTTTAGCACAATATTTTCAAAGACAAGTAATATTCTCAAATTAATTTTGGTCATCTTAAAAGTGGACTTCAATGTTGTAGATTTAAATATATTAGTAACTTGCTCATCACTTTATTTTATTTTGAAAATATATGACATGTGATTATGCATTCAAAACTATATAATTTTGTTAGGTTGCCCAAAGTAGAATATAAATAATGAGCTCTATAGAAAGAACCAATTTAAAAAAATAATTAAATTACTACTTGCTAAAAAAATAACGTGAAAATAATTTTCTATTGAAAAAAAAAGTCAACTCGTACTGTACTTATATACTATTTTAACAAATTACTTTTCATTCCAATTATTTACACAGTTTTGAAATGTTTAAATGAATTTCGTACTCAAAATTTCAAATATGTGAACTAAAAAAATACTTAGTAACTAAATTATTATTTATATCACTATATTTACATAAGGATACACGCTATCGATATTAAAGCCATTTAATCTGTACTTAAAAGATTCGCATGTTTTAATTAAATTTGTGACTTAGTAGTGAAATTATACTCGTCACTAAAATGATAGCACGAAAGAGAATATGTTATTTCCCTTCGTGATTCCAAGCTATAAAACGAGACAACCGCCTAAGGAGAAAATCGCACTCTGGTATTATTAGCGACATGACAACTTTCTGGATTATAAAGTCAGTGACTCCGTTCTTTAGTTAATGCGATTACCACTTCATTTTAATAAACTTTGTGAAGCTACGAAAGAGTAATAGAGCTCCTACTGAAATAAAGAGATTAAATTCCGTGCGAAATTTAATAATGAACCATGACTAAAACTATATTAAAACCTGGTATGGCTTTGTTTTGGTAGATCGAGGTTTAATCCTTCAACCAGGTTTTTTTGATGATTTAATTATTATTTTTTTAAATATATATTATTTATTTACAAAAAAATCTAATTATATATTTTTTTTATTTGGGCCTTAACTCACTACTATACATATAATCAGTTAGGTCTTGTATATTATTTTTAGTTTGGTAATGATCTGGTATAGGATTATTTTTATTATTAACCTATTTTTAATGCTTTTTTAAATTATATTTAATTTGTATTTATTAAACAATACCACATGAATATTGGGGTATTT
This sequence comes from Timema podura, assembly GCA_033556935.1. Taxonomy (NCBI): domain Eukaryota; kingdom Metazoa; phylum Arthropoda; class Insecta; order Phasmatodea; family Timematidae; genus Timema; species Timema podura. The sequence goes on along the minus strand of JAVRXN010000002.1, from coordinate 25,893,125 downwards.
TCTGCTAGGACAACTTTTTAACCCGCATCGGTGGCCGTATGATCTAACGCGTCACTCTCGTGTTGGACTGGATTGTCGGTGACGATGAGCTCGATGTTCGAATCCTGCTACTGTGTACTAAAGTTTTTTTCTTAACGATTTCCCACTATCCCTACAAGTAAATGTGGGTGCATTTACTCTGAATTTTATACCTTCCTCATTCTTATTCCATTGGCCTAGTTAATATATGCGTAATAGCTCGAACGGGTATTAAGATTTGGTGAAAAATAAAACCTCTTAAGATACCATTTTCCCTAGTTCCTTTTATTAAAGTTAAGTATTATATAATAATTTCATAGTGATTCTTTTCAACATATGATTTATTAAGTTAACTTTCTTGTCTGACAACCTCGACAAAGTTAGTAGCAAGTCTGCTTACTGATCATAAGATCCAGGGTTTGATTCTCGACAAGACCACAATTTATGACTTTTAAAATTATATTTGTTCATTTTTTTTAATAAGCTTATAAATTATTGCTATGAGACCTAATCTCGGTGCTTATCTTAGAATATTGGTTTTATTTAAATAAATTACCAGTAGTCGGAAACTGGCGCTAAAACATAGACCTTTTTTTTAGAATCATTTAGTGAGAGGGGCAGTCGAGTGTTATGTCCCACAAACGACCACACCTTTGGTCCCACTGTCTAAAGCGTCAGGCTCGGAATATACCGGATAACCTTTATTGACGGTCGAGTCTTTAGTTTCGGTAGGGTGCTTTGGGAGTGGTTTTCCATGGTTTATATCACTGTGATCTTCCATCCTCTCTCAATGCTTACGAAGATACACTTCCTCTAAATTTTACCCTCCTCATTCCTACTTAGATTAAATCATCAATAACCTTGGTGTTAAAAAAGCGTAATAATGGGGGGGGGGGGGGAAGAAAAAACCATCACATAAACATTTTTTTTTAAGATTGTAATTTACTTATTTCATACAGTGACTCCTCTTGTGTGAGTAGGCTTATGTGACGATGTGCTCTGGATCAGGTTCGAATCCCGCCAAGAACTGTCAACTGTACAGTCATAATAACAAAACTTTTTACTTGTTCTTATTTTTTAATTTGTATATACTTATTAACTCCTCAATGATTAATTTTAAATGGTTTTGAAAGTGTAAACTAATTTATATTTTTCATATTTTTAATCGATTCAAGGGGGAAAAGGGAATACGAAAGAGGTAGGTTTTCATAAAACAAGATATTTAGGACAGCATTCTTTTATTTTTATCTTTATTTATTTACTTTCACCACGATCAAGCGTACATGTTTGTTTTATAAACAGACCTCTATTGTTTCAAAGGAGAGGGACTGCTCTAATAGTCCAAACGTTGTTTTGTTTGCTTTTTTTTTTTAGCACCGCGTCTTACTACCCGTTTGGCTTGTATGCATATGCATACGATAATGTGCTAGGGATGATCAAGGTGGTTGAATTTAAAAGAAATGTACCTTCATTTGCATGGAGGTAGAGTGTAAAACCATCTATTAAAAACCACACCCAGTACACCCGACGAGATTCAAACCCCGAACTCCCCGTAATCAGCAGTCCAGCCTATTGTGAGAGTGATGCCTTAGACCATTCGGCCAGCGAAGTGGGTTAGTTCAGACAGATAAAGTACCGATAAAAAAACACGAATAAAACATAAACCTGTAGGCCCCTGATCGAAACAAGACTGACTCAATATAATCTATATTATGTATATCCCAAGTTTAAAAAGAAATATTCTTCTGTTGTTGACTCACCGATTGTCCCTAGAGTGTCCCGGTTCGTCTTCCGTCATGATGTCAACAACAAGAACAGTGCCAATGGTACTTCTTCGGGGATCCCCTTGCCGATTGGAGTTGCTCCAGAATTCACGCTGTCAGGTTACTTGGACCAACAGTCACGTCGCTGTCCTCACTTACTGGTCTCTTGTCATGCAGTCATCCTCCACTCTAGCCTGGCTTTACTGTTATTCTCACAGAATTATTCTATAAACATGTTTGGATTGCAAGGATTTGGTCCGGATTCCAGGAACGCAAATTCCATCACAGACAAGAAACCGTAATTTTAAATGAACATTTTAAAAACTTGTCTCTTCACCTAAGGGTTGTTGATATTTATATTCAAGTATTTTAACGGTTTATCCTTATTGTTAAATACTTTAGTTTCCTTCTTACAAATATGTCATGAGGTGTAACTTATCTTTTTATAAGATTTGTTTAGGCTTATAATTAAAATACTAAACTGTTTAAAGACAAAATATTGAGAATTAAATTTTGATATAATTAGATTCCTACCAGAAATTTTGCTTGGTTCATCAAAACTTTTTTTGTTTAGTATTAAACCTATAAATAAATCACTTCCTCTGCTCTCAGTCGGTTCCAAAAATGTTCACCTCACCAGGAAACCCAATTAAAAGTTGCGTTGAGTTTGAGCGAACGAATATTGGAGGTATTTCTGAACTAGTCTCACTTATCGTATCGTCGTCAATCTCCTGTCGGGAAACATTTACAAACTTTCACACGCCACATCATGGCGGGTGGGTTAGGATCCTCAGTGTTCAACCAGAAAAGCCATTAGCGTTTCCTCCGCTGAAAATCATCACTTAAAAGTCTCAGACAGAACAGTTCAATGCTTTTAGTTACTTTGTAACTTGGTTATCGTGTCAACGTTTGATATATCTGGTAGTTATACTTTATTGATTTGCCTTTTTTATTTTTTTAATCAATAAGCATGTATGTACTTCTCAAGATATACCTTTCAAATGAATCCTAAATATATTAAGTAGTTTACAGATACATTAAACTATATTTTTTTCTAAATTTAATTATAATATTTAGGCCTACAATGGAAATCACTCAATCACTCTGTTTATTCGCTGAGTCAAATTATTTCATTTTTTAAAACTGAATTGCATATCGGTGTCTGCAGAAAATATCAATAATATTTAATATAGCCAAGAATCTGTTATATATTACCAACTCAAATTAGACTGTTGGAATTATTCATAGGCCCGATTTAAGTGAATAGGAATTCATTCCTAATTGTTATAAAATAATATTCCTTTATTTCAAGTTCAATTCCTCTTTTACATACCAAACAAAAACTACTTTCTCAAACGCGTTTTAGAAAATATATCTACTGTAGTAAATAAATTAAACACTTAGATTATTTTTATACGCACATTAAAATATTTGTAAATTTAGAAAGCCTTGGGTTATGAACTGACAAAATATTTTTCCACTTAAAAAATATTTGTTCAATGTTTTTAAGTTCAAGCGCATATTTATTTGATGCTAAAGGATAGCATGTTTATATATGTGTTTCATTAAGCAGATTTATTAATTACTTGATATTGTTGCTAGATGAAAAGTTTTATTCATTAATAAGTAATGTTTTTTAATATAAAATTAATATTCAAACAAAATTAAAATGCAATGGTGTTGAATTCGCACGTTAAAATAAACTTTATAGGTGACAATTTGTAAATAACAAGAACGAATACGGGTATGTTGTCAAAACATCACTAAGGGGAGTATTAAACATTTCTGAAGCATTTTACAACAGTTGTTGGTTGTTTTATCGAGTTGACAACGGACGCGTGTTGTGACACGACGCGGGAACTGACGGGTCGGAGCGCACGCGACAGACGAATGGTGGAGACGCACTGTGGACTCTTGAGCATCGCCTAGCGTCGCGTACCACGCGTCCTCTTCTTTTTACGACTGACCCCCTCGACCATCCCCGAGCTCGGCCGGAAACACACGAGCGTATGAGCATCGATTACCGCCATGCATAGTATGGTGCCTCTTATCTAGGGCAAGCCTAACCTTTTATCAAATTAGGTGTATCTAACGTGCACTTTCTGAAACGACTAACCACACGACTTACAACATAATTTAATTATTAGAACAAACACAGAACCCAGTCCCCCGAACTGTGGTCCATAACTGTGAAAAAGGAAGCCCCCATTATATTTTTGTCCATGCCAAAAATCGAACACGAGACCCTTAGCGTTTTAGGTAAATTACCTTACTGATATAAAGAATCGAATCGCAAGGTTTCTGATAAAATATGTAATTCCAGTCATTAAATAATTCTTGCGACATTTCAATTTCGAAATCATAAAACAAATCTTTGATTTAAAAAAAAACACCTTTATTAACAGTTCATTAGCTTGCTTCTGACTTTTTCTACAAAATCTACCTTCCTCGTCTGCCTCGCTAGTGAAAAAGAGTATCTGGTAAAAACGCGTGCACAAAAAATATTGCTACCTTATCATCCAAATGTCGATTTTAATTTATTTTTGAATATAATTCAAAACCTGAATAGTATTTTATACATGTTTTCAAATTACTCTAAAATCTAGATCAACAACCCCCAGATTTTTAGCAGCTATTCCTCTTTTATTTTAAAATGTTTAAACACGCTGAATTTTAGTTGGTTTAAAAAAACTAAAGGATTTGAACATCAATTAATTAATTGCTTAGTTAGGTATTAAGTTAAGTGATTAGCCTTTTAAATAGTTTCCGTTTGATGTTAATGTACAAACGGTAAATTTTATTTGGCTTCGATTGCAAAAATTATATGTACGGTATTAAATTTATTATGTATAAGTCGTGCTTAAAAAATGATACCATAATAGCGGGTTTTTTGTCCTAAGAAATAGCCTATTTCTTGTTTGTTGACTTTTTTTACACTCGTTTTATTTTATCAGTGGTGTCAGAATAACAATCACTATTATACTGTGTAGTTGAATATAAATTACTTCATACATAATTTATAGCAATAATGTAAAGTAAAATAACCATTAAAAATGAAGATGCGGATTTAAAAATTGGTTTATTAATGGCTTGACTACAATCAGTATCACCAGCTTGTCGGTTACATAGCCTTAATATCACCTGCCATCTAAAATTGTATAAATTGACACATTCGTGTTGTTTTGTCTTTATATTTCAGAGCCCATCTCACCGCACGGATATATCTTAACTTTAGTTAAGGTCATTCAACCATCAAGATTTTATTGCATACTATTATCAATTATATAAGTATAAGCTACAAACATTGGTTCATTGAGATCGAATCATTACAGTTCGCCAGTTATAAGGGGTCAAACTTGCTATTTTATGCTTTTTGCGTACAGTACATTGATAAGGTAATATTGATAATTAATGTTTGGGGCTGAAATTTAATAAATTAGACATACACATGAGGTGTAGAGAATTAAATATTAATAATGAGTATAAATAATAATAGTATTAATAATATAAAAATTGCAATAAAATATTAATATTATTAATATAATAGTATTATAGATATTTAACTTTGTATACCTCATATGAATATCTAGCTATACTAAATTTCAAACCCATACGTTAGTTACATTACCTTAACAATGGTGTGCAAAAAACAAAGAATAACAAGTTTGACCCCTTATGACTGGTGAACTAATGAATTGAACTCAATCACTATTTATAGCTTATGATTAACTATCCACTTGTTAAAATTTTCAATAAAATGTTGATGACCGAATGACCTTGATAAAGCTCGTACCAAACAGTATTCTGTATCTTAATTAAGAAAACAATAATACAGTGAAACAATTTTACCATATTTTAAAAAGTACTACATTATTTAAAATAATTGTTTTTAATTAAAAAATAACATTAAACTGAATCAATTATTGTTGCTGTTGTCCAGTGAAGATGTAGGAAACCGCATTTAACGCTTTTCTGGTTTCATTGTAATCTTGTATCTACTTTTTTATTTATTTATTTGTGGTATTTAAAGTGCCTTTCTGAACCTACTGATCGTAACGGTATACGAGAATTTCTATGAGCGAGAGGGAATTGACCAACCAATTTTACTGTAAAAGTATTTTCACATACCTTCCAGAGTTATTTTATATGCCACAATCGTGGAAAGAGAGTTAGGAAACAATTTATTTAAAACCACCCTGAGTATAACCGCAGGGATTAAAACCCCGGTTTTTCCATCATCAGCAGGAAGTATAACACGAGAGTGAAGCTGAAAAGTAGACCTTTCGGTCACTGAAGCGGGTAAAAAAAGTATTATTAAAGGTGTGGTTTTAAAAGCTAGGCAAGCCTTAACTTTTACTAAGACCTTTTATATTTAGACGTTTCTGGAAGAAAAGGGACGACCCTGAACAACAAAGCTTAGAGCTCCTCTTTGGTGATACACTGAAGAAAAGTTTATTTTTTATTAAATTCGTAAAAACAAACGTTTATAAAACTGTCCAAATGTGGAGCTTTAATGTGTGTTACAAGACGCTACAAGAATAGTAAACTATGTTTGTAAAAAAAACTGATTTTATAGTAGTCTTTTAGCGACGTCACTGCTGATTTTGTAAGAATGTAAACCAATGTAATGGAAAAAAAAAAGAAATTAAATAATAATTGGAGAACCAATTAGGATTTCTTTTATCACTCACTTTTTCTTTTCAGAAATCTCTGTTTGTGCCTCATTATCGTGTACAAACGTATAAACAGAACGTCCTGAAATGCTCGCAAAGAAATGGACCATCTGTATTCTAGTATAAACCCTGCAGGCCTATTAGGAATACATCCGCAGAATGTCCCAGGTGGCTTCGCTACTTTGCGAAATTGCAGATAAAAGTGTCCAGTAGATGGTGATTCATGAAAGTAATACCAGAAAGGTTTTTTTTAATCCATAAAGGTTGATTTATGTGTTATTTGGAAAATAGGGTCTAGTTCAATATTTGACATTTATTTTGTATTTATTTTTGTTATAAAAATAGTTCTAATGACTTTTCCTTTCTTTGCATAAATAACAATGTAGAGTTAAAGCTATATCATAATACCATATTCAGAACCTTTTCTTACAGTTCATAAAGTTGTTACATCTAGTGCATGTGCTTATACGTAAAGCCATGAGGCGTTACTCTTGCGTTTGACAGGTCTGTTGATGACGGGGAGATCAAGGTTTGAGTCTCGGTCTGGTCTACAGAGGGTGTTTTTTTTTTCTAAAGGATTGTTCACTCTCCTTCTACGTAAATGCGGGTAAAGTACTTAAATAAAAATGTCCTTCCTCGTCCCTATTCCGCTAGAAAAATTATCATATTGGCGAATAACCTGAACATATAGTAAGAAGCGGTGAGAACAAACTACATTTGCCATTTTTTACCATTTTTCTCAATTTTATTTTTGTACAATAAATATAGTGATCTTTTGTGTATGACAGTAGATTTATTATATTTTTAAAAGGTTTTTGGCGAAAAAACTTGTGATCTAAGGTGTCACGCTGGTGATAAATAGTTTCGAGTAAATGTGGATGGAAGATCGGGGTTCAAACACTGGTGAGGTGTATTGAGTTTATTCCTTAATATTTCTACATTTTCTCTCCACATGAATGCAGGTACATTCACTCTAAATTTCATCTTTCTCATCCCTCTTTCATTATTTTAAAAGAATATCCCGAACAGCCATGAACAAACAAATACATTGGCAAAAGACTATTGTGATAGTCATCTTACCGGTAAAGTTAAGCACGTGACTAGAACATTTTACTAGCACGATAGGTCCAGGTTTGATCCCCAAAATTGGTGTTTGGTTCCTTCTTCCTAAAAAGGGGATTTTACAACCTTTTTCCAGTAGAATGAATTTACTAGACTGTACTATTTAAAAAAATAGTATAGTCGTCTCCTGAATTGAAGCTCAAACGAAATGTAAAATACCAGTTTTTAGGTAATTTATATTGATTCTGAAATAGGAGTTCACACAATTATTCATTATATTGGAAATAATTGTCATGAATTGAGAAATTACTTTTAGATTCACAAAGAGATCTTGGAAGATGCTAACTCTAATCAAATATATAAAAATAAATTCCCATACACTGATACGACATTTGGACTCATAAATAACTAAAAGCGAATCTAGTATTCTTAATAACCGTCTAAATTTAAACTAATGCGATAATTTTAAAAATAAACTGACCTTATTATTGAACCACTTCTACTATTTTAGCTCACTTTTGTCAAATAGTAAGGGTAGATATAATCTGAATTTAATAAATAAATGCATAAATTAGTTAAATATTTAATCTTTATATTAATGTGAAATATTAAACAATAGCTGTTTTTTTTGCCACATTGCCTCTCATTACCCGTTAGGTAAATACACATATGAGCTAATTACTATACTGTATTGGGATCTAGGGATTATTATTTTTTCCCAACTTTAAATTTTTCGGGGGTCGGTAAGGGCTTTAGATTATTCCCATGGTCCCAGGAATTTTGGAAAAAGAAACTATTATGTTTTTATTTATTATTACTACCTTTTTATTCAAGGCGAACAATTATTTCCATGGTCCCAGGAATTTTGGAAAAAGAAACTATTATGTTTTGATCTATTATTACTACCTTAAGATTCAAGGCGAACAATTTTATAAATTTTAAGTTTTAAAAGTTAATAAGATTTCTTTAATCATCCCATAATATATTATTATAATTAACAAAACAGTAAACCTGTTTCGGTGGCCACATGGTCTAAGGCGTCACTATTACAGTAGACTTGAATTCCGATGACAGGAAGATCGGGGTTCGAATCCTGGTATGATGTACTGAAAGTGGTTTTTCCAAAATGGTTTTCTACTCTTCCTCCGAGTAAATACGAGTGCACTTCCTTCAAATTCAACCTTCTTATCCATAACTTATTAGCGTGATTAATAAATATGCGTAGGCTATAACCTAAATTGGTAGTACGGCGCGGTGCTAAAAAAAAGATTTATTTATAATAACATGTTTTTACTCTAGACCAGTAGTTCCCAAGATTTTTGAGCTGACTCCTCCTTGCTTGATAGATCATCAAATTCCCACAGTTATAAAAAAAATATTAAAAAAGTTTTGTTTACTAGTCACTTCTATAATCCATTTAAAAACAAATATAACACTGGCAGCGTAATGGTACAAATAGAATTACTGAAAATTATTGCGATATATTGTTTTTATCAATTTGTAAATATTGGTTTTTACAACTGATAGGCATTGTTGCCTATACCTAAAAAAATCATAATTTGTAAAAGAGATTAAAATATAGAATGTCTTCAATTTTATATGATTTTTAACGTTAGCTCCTAATTGTTCCACCCCCTCCCCCTCCTGGAAGTGCTTTATGTTTCCCCGGGGGGGGGCGACTCCCCACCCCCCGGCTGGAAACCACTGCTCTAAACTCTTGGATCACCTAGAATTCTTGAACATTTATTTTATAATTAATTTATAATTTAATAAAATAACTTTTCAGGAATACTGAGGCATTGATTTATTTATCTTAAAATCTGTTGCGAATTTCGGCTGAAAAAACTCCCAATTATTGAAAAATCGTTACATTTTCCCTTAAACTAGGTTTTATGGTTAATAATCCTTCAAAAATAAGCTCTAAATTAGCAGTTCACTTCTCAATGGCTTCAAAAATTTGAAATTCTTTCTTCGAGCTATTTTTAAATTTACCTGTGTTTTCCGATTACTTTGACTCGTTTTGTGTAATTCCAGGCTTAGTTAATCTTTTATAGCTATTTAAATTTATACATTATTATAATTTTCATTTATTTCTTCCCTTACTTCATCTTCGTTTTTTGTCGATGACGAGATGTCACCAAAGAGTATGTTCATTAATTCTTCTGCGAAAGAATATAACGTAGTCTTTGAACAGAAAGGTTTTTTTATCATCACGTCTTATTACCCGTTCAGGTTATACGCTTATGTACTAATTACGCTAATGTAAATTTATAATCAGAGGAAATAGACCCTCATTTGCGTCGAGGAAGAGTGGAAAACCATTTTGGAAAAACCATCCCAGTACACCCGACCGAGATTTGAACCTCGATCTCCCCGTCATAGACACTTTAGTCCAACACCAGAATAGTGCGTTGAACCATGCGGCAACCGAAGAAGATATATACAGAAAAGTTATATTATCTTTTTTTGTATGCTCTTTGGATTTTGGACTTACAGGAGTATGGTAGTCATTTTCTTCTCTCGTCGTTCTTCATTTTTCTTTAGAAGAGCTCTATACATTTATTCTGCTAAATGGCTTATCAGAGATTTAATTATTTTATTAAAAAAATATAAAACTCTTTCAGCCTTAGTTAATGTCACATCTCTGTGACTTAACGCTTCTACAGCCACTTTTAGTGATGTCTTAGTCTCAAAAATGCTTTCCGGTAACCTATCCACACTTGAATTCAGTGAACTAGAATGGGATCCCTCTGCCGAACCTGTATAAATAGCTGCTGTGGTCATGATCTGAAAGGCTCGATTTCCAGAATACTGGTCTCAAAGAAATTAAGCCCAGATCCTTCCAAAGGCGTCACTTTCTTCTCACATACTCTTCCACCTTCTCCTTCTCCGGAACCTGTTGAACAATGACGGAGAAAGTACTGAAAAGGAAACATAAATGACCAGCAGGCCTGCTTCTTTGTCAACCTCTATTCTTGTTGGAGCGCTACTTTTGTAACAGAACTGACCAGGATTGTGTCGATTATAATTGAATTGTTTAAGCCTCGTTGACACGACCCAAGTATACTTGGACTTGGTTTTATAGATCCTAGCAATTTGCACAGTAGTTAATCATAGATGAAAGTGTCTTCACCTTTAACCGCTACTTTGCGAAATAAATTTGAGGAAACTTCAAGAGCCTCAAGTATCCAGTTTCAGGTCCAAACTTTCTTTTTTCTGAACTTTTTTTTATGGATTTCAACATCCTGTATGAGATTATCAGCGACCGCTCCGATACCTTCCAAAACCAAATCCGCCATCGTTTTTATGTCTACGTGACTGTCTTTGTGACTATAACCGTGGCAACTAACTTGGACCAAGTGCACTTGTACAAGAACACTTGGTGCAAGTTGTGATCCAAGTATACTTGGATCATGTCAACAAGGCTTCTGTCTTAACATAACCCATCCAAGGGCCTGCAGACATCCCTATTGGTCCAGCGGCACGTGGAATGGTACACTGCATAGTCGAACTGTCCAACGTGCCGAACAAAATTCAATCTTATAAAAGTGAGAAAATATGTGCGCCCTGTGAATCTATTTAATCATACAATTTTTATAAATACAAATTATTTTTAAATTATCAGGACTCGACATTCAAAAGAATTCAATAAATTCCCGGGAATTTCATCACAGAAATTCCCGAACCAGAAACCCTAGTTAATAATTAGGAAGGTTGAATTTACAGAATGTGTACCCGCATTTTCATAGGAGAGTTAATAGTTTAGGGAAAAACATCCTAAATACACCTGACCGGGATTTGAACCCCGATACACCCATAATCAGCATTCCAATCTATTACAAAAGTGATTCCTTAACTTATACCAGGGGTCTTCAACCCGTGGCCTGTCATAACACTTTTGGCGGCCCACCGGCTCATGAATATATATTATTTCGATAGAAAGAAATCACAAATACATATTTTATTTTACATATTTTAGTAATAAAATAAATATGTATTTAAAGTCATTTTATAAACTATTTTTGCCTTATACGCTAAGAAAAATATTACATTTTTATAAAAAAATTATCTTGAACTGGTTAATGACTGCTCTAGTAGACAAGGTAGATAGGACTATTGTGGGTGCATTCGAACAGTCAGGAGTGTTCGGACATATTCGGGAGTGTTCGGACATAGTTGGGGGTGTTGGCTCATATTCTGGAGTGTTCAGACATAGTCGGGAGTGTTCGGACATAGTCGAAAGTGTTTTGACATAGTCGGGAGTGTTCAGACATAGTCAAGAGTGTTCGGACATAGTCGAGAGTGTTCGGACATAGTCGGGAGTGTTCGGACATAGTCGGGAGTGTTCGGACATAGTCGAGAGTGTTCGGACATATTCGGGAGCGTTCGAACATAGTCGGGAGTGTTCGGACATAGTCGGGAGTGTTCGGACATAGTCGGGAGTGTTCGGACATATTCGGGAGTGTTCGGACATAGTCGGGAGTGTTCAGACATAGTCAAGAGTGTTCGGACATAGTCGAGAGTGTTCGGACATAGTCGGGAGTGTTCGGACATAGTCGGGAGTGTTCGGACATAGTCGAGAGTGTTCGGACATAGTCGGGAGTGTTCGGACATAGTCGAGAGTGTTCGGACATATTCGGGAGCGTTCGAACATAGTCGGGAGTGTTCGGACATAGTCGGGAGTGTTTGCGTTCGCGCACCACCGCTAAGGCACTCGGACACCAAAAGAAAAATAATATTAACTGTTCAATCCCAATATTGTCGGTAAAGTATTGTGGCCCACGAGCCAACAAGAGAAAGAAATTTTGGCCCTTGGACCCTAGACCCCTGGCTTAGACTAATCGAAGTTGGTTGTTAGCAAATATGTCAGTAATACATAAACCATTAACTATTTAAAATATCTAGATAAGTTAATTAGCTGCACTCTCTAAAAGTGAGTAAAAATAATAATGCATGTGGCCGTTGAATAGTTTGATATTCATCTTAGAAATAAATCAATTTATATTTTATTACTTGTAATAATATTTGTAAATTTTTTAACGATAAAATTTTAATAAATTTCACTCTTAGCATTAATATATTTTGGTGGCTGAATATTCCATATACGCTTGATTGCTATTGCGTTAGATTCCGTGTATTTTTGCGGGTTAATTTAATTGGTAGATATAAGATAGTTGAAAGAAAATGCACTATCACTATTATTTAAAAGTGGTAAAATCACATCCGGAAAACCACCCTTAGTAAACCCGACCAAGATTTTAACCTTAGCCCTTCCTCTCTAGTAGCATATTCTATTGAGAAAGTGAAGCTTAGAACCAGCGTGGTCCAACTGGCAGCCCATGAGCCAATGGTGGCCCTTACAGTATCTCGGAGGCAAATTAAAGGGAAAACCTCGGGGAAGATGTGAAATAGCTAATGATTCAAATAAAAATATTTATTTAAAAAGGTCACAATGCATTTTACTATTCATTTATTTTATTAGTAAAAATATGTATAAATATATATTTATAAAGCTAAGACGTTTTGTGAAATTGTGTGCGCGTGAATATTTCATAATACTTTTTTGAAGATAAATAATTTTTCTGGCAGTGAAATTTGAAAGATTTTAGCAGCCAAAAATGTAATTTATGTTTAGGTATCGAAAGTAATAATTGTTTATTAAGTGTTTGTTTTTAGGCTTATATTAAGTTGATGAGATCCCTAAATATATATTTGGACCAACGATGAGAACAAATGATCGGATTTGGCCCTTGGGATGAAAAACATTGGACCACCCTGCCCCATACAATATAACCACCAGTTGCAAGCAGATATTTTGAGCAGACCCGATAAAGGTACTGCTAGAAATCATAGACCTTCTTAGGAATAAAAAGTTAATAACAATATTTGTGTTCTTCTTAACCCGCCGTGTTGTATTTATTCTGATCGATGCTACAACACGACTTAGAGATGTAAATTACAACCTCTTTGTGTGTTATTTGCAAGTCAAATTGAGACGTCAGCAAGAACTGTTATTGGCCTATTCCCTGGGTCTTAAAACTTTTTTTTACTAGTCAAGTTAATTACAATTGAAAAAAAAAGTTTAAACACTATTGAAATTATTAGTTAGAAATTGTATTGGCTCCTTTCTTTCCTGGCGATTTTTTAAAGCATCTAGTTAATATCAATCCGCACTACTGGACATGGGCACTAAAATGTATTCTTATTAAAATAAATATCAGGACAGGATCGTAAACTTTTAATATAGTCTATTATAGCGTGGAACAACATTTTCAAAAATAGTTATTATTAAATACCCTTAAATGATTTTTCCCTGATTTGACAGGTATGTAGTGTTATTTAACAAGTAAATCACTCCCCATATAATCATTTTGAGCCAAATAGTTTGCAGTATTTTAAAACAGTTTATATTTTCAAAAATCATTCGTAAGTAAATATACTCTTAAGTGATTTCTTCTCCGAAAACCAAACTAAACAGTGTTATTAATCATGTAAAAATCCTCATAAATAAGTTTCAAACAAAATAGTTTAGGTATAGGATATTAGAGAGAAAAAAATTCAAAAATAAAACATCAGTAAATAGCCCTTAATTTTGAAGTTCAAATTAAAATAATGATTCCGCCACCAGATCTTTGATCATGACAACTAAATATCTAGTTTTAAAGAAATACTTTAAACATACAGTACATATATACAGAGGAGATGATGGTAATGACACTTAGGTCTTTCTTGGTCACAAAAAAAATATACAACTTCAAATCCCAGGATAATAAAGGAATATTTCAACTTCAAATCCAACGATAAATTATTGGAGATATTTCAACTTTAAGTCAAGGAGAAATATCAACTACAAATCCAAGGATGAATTATATTAGATATTTCAACTTCAAATCCAAGGATAAATAATAGGATAAATATCAACTTCAAATCCAGGGAGAAATAATAGGAGAAATGTTAACTTCAAATCCAAGGAGAAATTATGGAAGATATTTCAACTTTCAATCCTAAGAATAAATTTTAGGGGATATTTCAACTTCAAATCCAAGGATACATTATTGGAGATATTTCAACTTTAAGTCCTAAGTTAATTCTTAAGACAGTAGAAAACTATAATAACATGACATAATTCTCAACGTAATGCAAGGTCTACTGTTCACTAAAGTACTAATTATTGTTAATTTGTTACTTGCTAAATCCGCCATCTTAGAGTGGGTAGCAAATACCTGCAGGGAAAATAAGGGTTGAGGAAACATGTTCAGGAAACAAAACAAGAACATGGAACAAAGCATCCCCAAACTATATTATTTCTCCAAGGAATTATCTTATCTCACAAAGAGCTTAAAATATTGTCCTATTGTTACGTATGTTTTGGTCCCCTGGGATATTTTGTTTTTGTGAGATCCTGGGAACACTGTTTTATAACCGTGCGTGCAAGACGTAGAGGTGAATGGGGGATAGCGTTCGAATACTCGAAAATACACGGGTCAGGTTGTAATCTATTTAAGGAACTTGGTTTATTTCTCCTGACCTACTCTGTAGTCTAGTGGTCGAGTTCCTGGATACAGACCTAGGGGTCCCGGTTTCAATCCCCGGCTCTTCCAGATTTTTTCTATGAAGCAGTGGGTCTGGAACAGAGTCAAACTCACCTTCTTGAGGACAAATGAGGAACTACTTAATAGATAGGTAGCAGCTCCGGTCTATAAAACTGAGGTTAACGGCTGGAGGGTTCGTTTTGCTGACCATATGAAACCCTCTGTACGCAAATGTTGGCATTATAATCGCTAACTGGGGTGGCCGCTTGGTCGATATAGCTCGATTTCGGGCTCACACCACGGAGTTTTTGGAGTTTATTTTTCCTAAACCTCTGGAAAATTATTTTAACTAATAAGTCTAGTCTAAACCTTGGTCTAACTGGCCAGAAAATAAAGAATTCAGAAAACTTATTACATGGAAGTTTTCACACATAGGTATCATTTAGTGATGTAAGGATGTAAAAAGAAACGTGTTAAACTATTTAAACAAATACAACTGCTTGGTACGCCATCAAAAAATACTTTAAATGATCCATCTGGGCTTCATATTTATTTTAAAAGTTCCCAAACATGAATCCCTTTTTCCTCCAAAATGATTACATCACGCACATTTCTAATTATTATTTTTTAATATAAAAAGACTTATACAGAAAGGAGTTATTTATCATTTGTTTACAATCAAGAGGCTTCCTCGGCAGCTCATTCGCAACTCTGCGGCTGTCTGTAAACATTGATTAGAAGTAGACTCTACAACCATCCAATGTGAAATTCAACTTTGATGACGTATTCCTATTTTTCATTACTTCTAAGGTTTTATTTATATACTCTTTTCTTTTTCCTGGTTTATTGTTCGTTGTTTTTAACTGTACTATACATTAACTTTGACCTTTTTTTTATATACCTATTCTTACTGTTTTGCTGTTGTTTTTATCATTCTCCTGCTGTGAGTTCGTATTTTTTTTAACTCATGTACTTTTCATAGCTCATCACCAAGTTCAAATGAAAGCTTTATATATTATATTGCTTGTATCTGATTCGAGTTTATTTATATCCCCATCACACTTCTCCCACTTTAATATTACGATACCCACTTCGGTGGTCACATGGTCTAAGGCGTCACTCTTTCAATAGATTAGATTGCCAATCACAGAGAGCTCGGGGGTTTGAATCTCGGTTGGATTACTGGTAATGGTTTTTCCTAAATAGTTTTCCACTCTTTTTCCACGTAAACGTGGCTACACTTCCTCTTAAATTAACCTTCATCATCCTTAATGTATTATTATAATTAATACAAATGCCTATACAACCTGAACAGGAGTAAAACGTGGTGTTTTTTTATTACAATATTTCTTACTCTAATGGTATTCATTTTTAATTTATATTTTTTATCACAGCGTCTTATTACCCATTAGGGTTATACACTTATGTACTGATTACATTAGTAGGTTAGGGGTGAGTAAGGTTGAATTTAGAGGAAGTGTACTCTCATTTGCATATAGTGAGAAATCATTTAGGGAAAATCACCCTCAGTACACTCGACCGGGATAGAACCACGATCTCCCCGTCATCAGCAAGTCTAATATGTAGCGTGAATGACATCTTAGATCATACGGCCACCGAAACGGTTATCTTTTCACTTGATTTAACTTCTGCTACCTGACTTGCCAAAATCCCTGTTCGACTTTAGAAAATTTATTAGCATGAATCCATTGTTTTAAGATTCTCAGTTTCGATTCTTGGCGTGTCAAAAAAAATTATTAAATTGATTGAGATTTTCTTTTCACACTGACATACTGACGGTATCATTATATTAGATCTCAGAGTTGGCAGACTCACGGCCCCTGGGCCGCTTCTGGCCCGCGATACATATCTGACCAGCCTTCATGTCTGCAATACTTTTATATCAGTATCCAGCCAGCAATATTATACGCACACAAAAAATTATAATTTTGCTATATTTTATTTATAACGTTAAATATTTAACTATGTAAATTTGTATTAATTAATTTAATAAATACTACTTCAAGTACTTCACTGATCCCCAAAAACATCTTGAAAAATATAACGTTTTAAATATTTTAAATACACATGAATAAATTTTAAATACATAGCATGCATATATTAATATCGGTGGGCACGCGGATTAAAAGTCAGGCTCTACTGTTCTAGACTACCGCTGTTAGGGAGGTCCGGTGTTCCGGATCTACAGTGGAGGTTATTTCCTAGATGGCTTCAAACATTCCCTTCACTCAGATTCGGGTACATTTCTTCTAAAGTACATACCCTACCAACTAAAGTGATTAAAATGTGTATCGTTTGGACGGGTAATAAAACGCACTGCAAAAACATGTATTGAATAATAAATATATTCCGTTTCAGTGGCCACGTGTAGACTAGACTTCCGATGATGGGGAGATTGAGGTTCGAATCTTGGTCGGGTGTACTGAGGGTGGCTTTTCCTAAATGTTTTCCAACTCTACTTCCATGAAAACACGGGTAGATTACCTCTAAAATGGTTCTGTCCTCATCTCTACCATATTAAGTAATTACCATAATATATGCGTGTCGTCTGAACAGGTGGTAAGACGCTATGATAAAAAAAATCTAGCACACTGAGAACATACCTTCCCTCCCCAATGCACAAGTCCTAGCTACTTTCTCACATAGAGATAGTATTGTAACCGTAAAAATGTTTTACCTTTAGATTATGATGGATCTTGACGCTGTGTGTGCCCTCGAACTCAAAGAAATGGGTTTTACAATTCTTTATGTACCTCTTTATGTATGTACAGTAATTAAGGCTACAGCCGAAACGTTGGATGGATTTTTTCACGTTTGATATGCTGTAAAGTCATACCTCAAGGCTTTTTTTTTAATTCTAATTCTACCCATCAAACTAAAAATAGTATAGTCACGACTGATTTTTGAAAGTTCCGTCACAAAATGATAGACCACACGATAAAGTACGATTATGTCATACCATTTATGTTCTCTCATGACAGGAGTTTCTCGGATACAAAAGGTATTTCCGCCACTCTCATCCTCGCGTCGGTGGAAACGTCATTTTGACACCCGCGAGCCAACTTCCTGTCGCCGTTCAACGGACCACCGCACGCACTTCAACCGGAACAGAGGAGCGCCTATCTCGAACATTGCTTCCGAAATTGGAGCAGATAAACATGTTTCCCTCCCTCCCTTCCTCACCTAACCACCCATTTTATGCTCATTATACAAATTTGTGAAAACTTATCTTCTTCCTTTATCTCTCCTTTTTTTTTCTGGCGTAGTTTGTTAGTATATCTTTATTAGGTAGGAAATTTTATTTCAGGATGGTAATAATTTTTCTTGTGCAATTTTATTGTCTCATTTTTCCGCCGGTGTTTTGTTTTATTCATGTATTTTAGCAAGAAAAAAAAAGAAGTTTCTTTTATATTTTAAATGTGAGTATATGAGTTTCTATATATGTTTACGTATATCTGCACAGCTCTGTGAGTTGCCTTATAAAATATAAAATACAAGAAAGCAACATAATGTAAAGTTTCAGTTGGATTGTGTGGAAGAAAGCAAATATAAAAACATCCTATTGTGATATTTTGTTTGTTGAAAATAATACTAATGGTGCCACGTTATTTATTTACCCTCTCACTGTTCTTTTAATATCCGATTAATATCATCCGCTATGTAAACTTAAGATGTTTGTCCGTACATGTGATCACATGGTACACGGCATCAAGCTTGCAATAGAATGGATGTCTGCTAACTTCCAAGGTGGCCCCGAGCGCGCCGGGTATTGTTTTCCAACAAATGATTTATTAAATGGTTTTTATCATCTCCTCTTTACTCTAATGCTGGTGCACATACTCTGACCTACCCTATTCTTCCCCAACTCTTAGACTAAGTCGTGAATAACACTTGAATTAGACAAATTAATAAAAAAAAAAGCTCGTCCTAGTTATTGATGCGTTTTAGTGACAATATTATTGACTTTTAATCTAAGGTCAACGGGAATAAGAAAGTTTATTTTAAAAATATGCATCCATATTTGCCTAGGGCAGTGTTTTTCAAACTATCTCCAGTCGCGTACCCCTTTTGGGGCCATGACCCCGTTATCTCTTCATAGTAAAAAAATACGAAACAAATACCTGATATCCTGTAAACGGTATTTACAAATTTTAATATATTTTTAAAGGGAATATATAAAAATTGTCGTTCCAAAGTTTATATAACATTTTTATGGTAAATTAATAAAGCCACGACAGAGGGAAATAAAGGATAGTAAAGGTCGAGAGAATGTCGTCAAAATATGCGCTAATTTGTTTATCAGATTCACTATTATTAAGAGCTATTTAATGATAAATAAAACGCATTAGTGTATTGCACACCACCTGAAATCCTTCCCATAACCCTAGAGTTACGCGTACCACAGTTTGAGAAACACTGGCCTTGAGAACAATCACTTTGTGGCTATAAACGCCTCTGTTGCGCCCCAACTCGGCATCGAACCAACAATGTCTCACGGTGGTACTTGAGGGGTTTATGGTGATGAAAAAGGTCGAGGCTCGAATCCTGGATGATTGTATTGAAAGAATTTTTTTTACTAAATGCGGGTACTTTTGCTCTTAATTCTATCTTCCTCATCCCTATCCCATTAGTGTTATTGAATGTTTATATCCCGGGTGGGTAGTAAGACGCAGTGCAAAAATATATTTTGACAGCACTATGCTTCAACGAGCCATACCGGGCTTAAAGCGAATAAAACCGTCATTGTTATCTAATTTGATATGACGCTGACTTGAATGTCAGGGTGCGAAATCCTTGATGGTTTCCCGCCATATATCTACGCAAATGCCAGCAAACTTCCTCTAACTTCCAACTCTCTCATCCTTATCTCATTAGAGTAAATATATGGATATCAAGGACGAGTAGTAGAACGCAGAAGTAAAATAAATATCATTGATCTTGCTCTGAGAATCGCTATAATACTAGGTTTAACAAGCCAATGACCCATTTTTCAAGAAAAAAGGTAAATTTAAAAAAAAATGAGGTTGAAAAATGGCGCGGGGCATAAACGAAACAATTAATAAATCAGGTTGATTCAACATTCCTTTTAACAGCCGAGGGAGCAGTAAGACGTGATAAAGAAGCGAGGTAGAGATTGGGGTAGCTTTATGTCAGTGAGGAAACTGTTTAGCGCTTCTCATAAATTATTTAACCGCGAAGTTTTAATGTGCCAAGTTCAAGATTGGACCATGGAAGTGCCTGTATAAGCTCATCCCAGAATTCCAAAGGTAATGTGGCGTCTTGTTTGTCTACGGTGTGTTGTTAAGAACCGAGGAAAGGAGGGGGAGTTGTCTCAAACGGGAGAAATGGGGTGAATTTGTTTCTAATGAGAGAAAAGGAGTGAATCTGTCTCTAACGATAGTTGTCTCAAACAAGAGCAAAGGTGTGAATTTGTTTCTAATGAGAGAAAAGGAGTGAATCTGTCTCTAACGATAGTTGTCTCAAACAAGAGCAAAGGTGTGAATTTGTTTCTAATGAGAGAAAAGGAGTGAATCTGTCTCTAACGATAGTTGTCTCAAACAAGAGCAAAGGTGTGAATTTGTTTCTAATGAGAGAAAAGGAGTGAATCTGTCTCTAACGATAGTTGTCTCAAACAAGAGCAAAGGTGTGAATTTGTTTCTAAATGAGAGAAAAGGAGTGAATCTGTCTCTAACGATAGTTTGTCTCAAACAAGAGCAAAGGTGTGAATTTGTTTCTAATGAGAGAAAAGGAGTGAATCTGTCTCTAACGATAGTTGTCTCAAACAAGAGCAAAGGTGTGAATTTGTTTCTAATGAGAGAAAAGGAGTGAATCTGTCTCTAACGATAGTTGTCTCAAACAAGAGCAAAGGTGTGAATTTGTTTCTAATGAGAGAAAAGGAGTGAATCTGTCTCTAACGATAGTTGTCTCAAACAAGAGCAAAGTGGTGACTTTGTTTGTAATGGAAGAAAAGGAGTAAATTTGTTTTCTGGCGAGAGAAAAAGGTATAAGTTGATTCTAATGAGACAAGGGGCACATTTTAAATATGAAGAAACGTCGAAGATGTTTTACCTGCTGTCACATGACATTACTTTCAGTTTTTAAACAATCCAAAAGTGCATTTAGGTATGGAAAAAGACCTAGAGAAAAACAAAGCAGACTTTATTATTTTATTCATATATATACTGGTGCTGTTTGATAGCTGTTCTAAGAATGATTAAGCCAGTATATTGAAATGGGTCGTATTTAACGCGATATTTCAAATCTTTTAATAATATATCGAAATTTCTTCATCTTTAGGAATGTTTAAAAGATTCGAGGGTATTGTTGGTATTGAATTCAAGACGAAGAGCATCTTACCTTCTCTTTTGACATTTCTAAGATTTGCACATCCTTACATATAAATATTTGAGTAAACGTTTTTTCAACTTTATTACTTTTGAAGACCACATGCTTTTGAGAGGTTTATTCAGTTTAGAGAATTATAAGCTATAGTTTATTTCATCTAACTCCCTGGATTACATAATAAAACATTTTATGTTGTTAGTTTCAAGACTGGTGAGGAGTGCTTACATCCATTGATAGTTATTAGTTTAAAAAGTCAATTTGAGTATTTTAATAAACATATCCCATTAGTCTTGGCCATGACCCAAATGATGAATTTGTTTCTTAATAAGGCCTACGTCGTACCTCTGTCAGAAAAAGTTGCATATGATACTAGGAATAAACGAACAGTTCACTCAGCTTATGTATTCGGAAGAGGTATTTCATTGTTCTTTTATTGGAAGTGGTAGCACTGTCTAAGGTTCTAACTGACGCCTCGATGGTCTTCCAATACAGGGAACTTAATCTGTGAATTAGTAGTCCACACCGCGCCAGGCCAACTGGCGACTACAGGCTAGCGGAAGAGACTGTCAGCTATCAGAAGATTTTTATTGCAAACATTGGTTTAAAGTCACTAATGTTAACATATGTGTAAATAATTATTATTTTGTTATTAATTCTATACCATCAATCAAAAATGTTATCAAACGCTTCTAATAATTTTTTTTTATGATTACTGTGCTTTTTCGTAACTGTTTGAAAAAACAAATAATATTAATACAACTTTTTTTTGTTTCGTGGTTGTGTAAACAAGAGATATTATAGTGCATAAAAAAACAATTTAAAAGTATTGTGTTAACACTTGTATCTTCTTATAACTTGCCACCATAATCTATAAAAAATAAATACAGGTTTTTTATAACCTATAGGAAGAGCAATACACTTTTATTTATTTTTTAACACCACGTCTTACTATCCATTCGGGTTATACGCCTATCAACTAATTACAATAATGGCTTAGGGATCAGAAAGGTTTAATTGAGATGAAGTGTACCCGCTTTTGCGTGGAAAGAGAGTGGTATAAACCATTCGGAAAACCTTCCTCAGTGCGTCCGGCCCATATCGAACCCTGATCTCCCCGTCTTCGGCATTCTAGTCCAACACGAGAGTAGCGCGTTAGACCACGCGGCCACCGAAGTGTGTCTACAAATATTAGTTTCAGAGTAAAAAGTTTTTATTTTGTAAACATATGCGCATGAACACAACCGAATATGGTTTATATGACGTTATCAACCACGCTCATTTCATCCTGTTCGTTATCTTTATAAATAGGACAGCCTTTTAGAATCTCTCGTTTGTAAAGCATTTTTAAGTGAACTACCAACGCCGTTTCCACAAAAAGAAAATTCCAAAACGGTTAATTTCACGAGTTCGTTTTTCAATAATGTAAAAAGTCTAAAAGAAAAAAGTTTGTTGTGAACGTTTTGACTACCAAAAGTGACAACAAATCAACATGTGGTCTTACAAATAATATGGTTTGGTGAATGGATACATGAAAGTAGATCTGGTAGCTTTTGATGGTTGTAATTTGCCACCCCTCCTACTCCAGATAGACTGACTTTACGTACTGGCACGTCGAGAGAGAATCGATTGTAAAACGTCTCTGTTTCCCGACGTGACGGCATTAGAGATAGGTCAACATTCAACCCGCGTGACACAGCGGTTTGGCGGTGTAGTGTCCACTGATTTAGTAAGGGGGAATGACCTAGATACCGTTTAACCAAGCTATTTCCAATAATGAATGTAGTCTGCGCACGCTATTTCCAATAATTATGGTGTCTGCGCATAGTCATCGGTTAATTGCACTGTGTATTTATTCAGGCACTAAAGATTCTATCTCATCACTGACCAACCGGGAAACTAGATAATATATGATTACGATCAAACTGGAAAATGTGTTGAGGTGCGGTTTTCTGAATTCTTGACTTTGACAACAGCGAGTATGAGATATTTTTAGTATATTTTTATTTTAAAATTATAATTTAATTTTTTATATTAAAAAAATATATAATACAGACAGTATCACTGGTCTCAATTCCACTGTTTTTAAGTAGAATTCAGAAAAGTGTGCCAAGATACAACTTCTGATTCGAGCCGTGTTACCTACCAGGCGTTATCCGTGGGGTGAGACAGGCTCGTAACATTGCTTACTATTGACCCAAACTTGAGGTGTTATGCATTAAAATGTTGCCCAAACAATTAAGAAATACTTTGAGGTTTTCTAGTCTTCACGTACCTCTAAACTTGTACAAAGTCTTTTGAGCTCACTATATAAATGTAAACTAAGAACCTGATAATAAAACAACATTAGTAGGGGATACTGGGGCTCATTGGATACAAGGGTAGGCTGTCAAAGGTTAAGTAACTATTTTAATAATCGATTGAGCGCAGCACCAATATTATCGTTGTTTAAGATAAACAAGCTGCTCCTGTCATGTTCGTTTCGAGTAATTAAGGTGATTGGGTTTTGAGTAAGCTTGATTTGTTTAACTATTCCTGTGGTAATTTATAAAATTTTACTAATTTTTTTGTAAATTTGAACTAATAAAAGATATAATTTTCCTTAAATGTTAAAAAAAAAAAAAAGCCATTTATTTTGCTACAACTGTGTTCTACTAAAAAATTATATATTAATTTCTAGAGAAAGTAGAGATTATATCACAAAATAAAATAGTTACGGGGCTAGTTGGCACACTACAAATAAATTGGTAAACGTGTTTTTATAAAATACAGTATTGGTTTGACCCAAGAATTTGGTAAAAACATTATTTAGCCACTGAATAAAGGTAACCTTCCATTAATTTAATTTGGTCTATATTAAGAACTTCCAAAAGGCCTCGTTGGCATCAGTCCATAAGCGAGATATACTGACCAAGCGGCCGCCACATTTTGGCAAACATAGTGCCCACATTTGCCGATATAGGATTTCATGTGGTAAGCACAGTGAACCCTATGGCTGTTAATCTCAGTTTTCTAGACCGGAGCCACAGCCTTTTCATTCAAGTAGCTACTTGTTTGTCATTACGAGGCTGAATTGACTCCGTTTCAGACCCACTGTTTCACAGCAAATATGGAAACGCTGGGAATCAAACCTAAAAATAATAATTCAAATGTGAAAACTGTAGCCAACCATCCCAGGTCTCCCCTACCTTTTTAATGTAAGGGTTACTAACGATTTAATATAATGGGTAAAAATGACCGTAACATTTTAGATGAGATGCACCCAAATCATCGTGGAAAAAATTTG
This sequence comes from Timema podura, assembly GCA_033556935.1. NCBI lineage: Eukaryota > Metazoa > Arthropoda > Insecta > Phasmatodea > Timematidae > Timema > Timema podura. The sequence goes on along the minus strand of JAVRXN010000002.1, from coordinate 25,868,428 downwards.
AGAAGACAGCGGTAAAAATTAATTTATAAAATCACTTGCAGTACACCCATTCGGGATTTTAACTCTGACCTCCACGTCAACGGTAATGCAGTATATCGTGAGACTGACGCCTTGGAACGCTTGATTACCGATGGGGCCTTTTAGTATTTAGTCCAGGCAATAAATTAGTAATTGAATGATTTTTGTTAGGTTCATATGCAACAGTATTACTTGTTTTGTAATTTGATTCAACATCCAAAGAATATAATTAGTGACAATAATTTTACTCTATCAATTTCTATATAGGTATTATTTGGACGTATTTAGGTTTTACTGTTCAAATCTGCGACATAAAATACTACTCACTCTCCCTAAGTCTGATTAATACTCATTGGAGTGAAAGTACCACTTGATGTCAAGGCGTTGTAACAGCAGATTCACATTAATACATCTTGGTTGGTCGGGAGAAGAATAATGGACGGTGTAATTCGCAGCCGCGTCAAAAAGCTAAGTAACAAGTCTTGTTTTGAGACGACTTTCCCAAATTAAATGTAAGGCCGTGTGCTAGAGGGGCTGTATTTATGTGTGTGCGCCTTTGTGTAGGTAGAGTTATGTTGGCGAGGCAACAAAGAAATTGCGTTTTAAAAATGTAGCTTTTTATCACTGTTAGTATTATATCCTTGGGTATCCTTGGGGAATTTTATAGAAATGTAATCTCTTTCACGGAGGAGTATTAAGGATCCTTCGTACCCATGATAAGTTGAATTACTTGTTTTGTACTAACGTACAAATCTTATAAAAATATATAAAGTAGGAACATCTATATTTTATAGATATCCTCCAACACAACCCAGACATTCTTCTTCTATGCCAACAACCCGAAGGTAGGTTTGATGGGATTTCTATCTAGCTGAAGCTGGAAATGCTCTCATCCATTTGGCTGGTTAGTGCCACCTGCACCATCTGGTATAAATCCCATGTACTATCGATGTGGTGATTCCCCTTTACCTTCCACGCAGAATATCTATGAGCGAGTGCGAAAGTGCCTACCACTTTTATCAGAAAGGTATTTTTAATTACCTTCCAGGGGTATTTTACACACTACAATCGATATGGGACCGAAAGATTTACTTCCCCCTCGAAGAAAGATGTGTTACGAATTTTTATCACCCAAGAAAAATCAATCGACCTCGGCTGGGTTTGAAACCATGAACATCGGGTCCTGAAGTAAGCACCTTACCCCAAGACCACCGAGGTCGATTCCTCCAGACGTTATATGAAGATAATAATTGTGACTAAAAGATATATTTGATACCTGATCATGTGGGAATAGTTCTTTCCTAGTGACATGTTTTGTAGAATAATTTATCTAATTTATTTGAAAATTATTACATAGGATTTATGATAAAATTCTCACTATGATACTAGAAAAATATTATAACAATGTTTCTTTTCAATATCACCAAATATTTGGAAATTCATACTTTTCAGACGACCACAGAAATTTAGAATTTTAAATCAAGCTAGAATCCACAAGGTCGTATTTCTAATGATATAGCCAACATTTTATTCATTGTGTATATAGAATGCACTATATCATCAGTCATAACCTATAATAAAGGTATCTCGCTTAGTTTAGACTATTTATTTTGTCATATCTTTCAGCGCCATTGTGGTAATCTCAGAACTCAAATACTAAAAACAAATTTCTAATGTTAAAATAAATTATTGGCATAAATACCTCAATATAAAGGCATACTTATTAATTATAAACCACGTATTATCCTAGTTATTGCTTCTGTGCTGAACGCGAACCACATTTATTTTTGGTTATGACGTAATTCTAGTCCATTAAATAAGTGCAAATGTTTACGATAATAAAGCACATGTGTCGTCACCTCTACCCCTGATCTGGACTCAACAAATAACTCTCTTTGGTTCTGACGTAATTAAAAGCAACCATCGGTCCCGTTGGCTGTACGTAGATGTGATATATAAGTATTATTATTATTACCGCGTCTTACTACCCGTTCGGTTTATACGCACTTACGCTAATGTGTAATGATAGGGTGATTGTGAGATGAAATGGAGGACCTACAGTTTAACGTGGAATCCGAACCACGGTGGAGGCATGGCATTCCTCACATTCACAAGATGTGATTAATACACATCTTGTCAGAGGTGAAGGAAGGGTTTGGTAATCAGATATATCTGTGCCGGGACCGAGGATTGAACCCCGGACACCTAGCACAGAAGTCCGACACCATACCCCTAGACCACCAGGTCACCGATATATAAGTAACAAATGTATTTATGTTACTCTCCCAAAGTGTCGTTTTAAACTTCCATAAGGGAATACATTCATTGAAGTCTAAACTCGCCTAAGTTCCGCACGTCATTGGCCAAAAACAGTGAGGATCGTGACTTAATTAATCACGTTTCAATTACATCTAAGCCGTTCGAGACTTATTATACAACTTACTCAACTCTTGATAGCGATGGAAAAATGAACCTTGTAGTGGTAGGTCAATAATGAAGAGCCGCTGAAAATCAAAATTGGAAACCAGGTGTTGGAAAACATAGAGCAGTTCAAGTACCAGGGAAGTCTGCTGACAAAGGATGTCTACTGCACTAAAGAAATTAGGTCCAAGATCGTCATGGCCAAGGGAGCTTTCAACAAGAAGAGGTTACTGCTGACCAGAAAGTTGAGTTTAGAACTGAGGAAGAAACTGATTAAATGCTACATTTGGAGCATCGCACTGTATGGAGTATAAATTTGGACTTTCAGAAAGATGGAAAAGAAATACTTGGAGATCTTTGCAATGTGGTGATGGAGAAAACTTGAGATTAGGTGGACAGAGAGGGTGACAAATGAAGAAGTCCTGAGAAGAGTGGGTTAGAGGAGAACCATTTTGGATGTGATTCTTCGGTACAAAGCAAACTGGATCGTACACATCCTTTGAAGGAATTGTCTTCTGTACAACGTAATAGAAGGAAAAGTTGAGGGAAAGAGGAGCTTAGGAACGAGGAGGATTCAAATATTTGATGACTTGAAGGAAAGAAGAAAATTCTGTTAGCTGAAGGAGGAGGCAGATTACGGGTTGCAGTGGTGGTCTAAGTTCACTGACAAAAGGAATGGACCTGTCATAATAAATAACATAATAATAATAATGATAATAATAATAGCGGGAGGCCAACCCATCAATAATGTTAATTTAAGACTCACACATTATGTAAGTTGTGGACGAGAAAGTGAAAGCACGTGATCTAACTCACCTCACTCGCATTCAGTGTAGCTAGGACTCTTAAATTGTGTATGGTCCTTGGGTATGCGATTTATTGAAGCCTGAGTTACGAGAGAAAGCTCAACGGACTTGAAATTACGATATTAGAAGACAGGATGACATTCGTGTTTCACCTCCATGCCACCAGAGTTATTCGTGGAACTGGTGGATTTAGCCAATAGGTTTGAAAATAAATGTGTAACCCACATTTTTTGGTGTGGATTTTAAAAAATAAATAATTAAAAATAATAATTAGTGTGTATCAATCATTTATTTAAAAAAAATTTAAATACAAAAAAAGACTAAAATTTTGTGATCATTAAAATTTGCCTTATTTGTTTAGCTGTTGCATCGAATGTTATCCGTTTCCTCTTTTTTTTCTACACTCTTCCGAGGTGAATGATGATGCATTTACTCTTCATTTCCCTTTTCATTACCAAGATTTAGATTAATTCCTTAATAACCCCTGTGTTAAACGCGTTTGTTTGATTTTTTTAAATTAAAAATTACATTTCTTTACAAGTTTCGCGTAAGGCTACCAGTTTGTGTGGGAAACTATTGAAGGCTGGCCCTGGATACGAGACGAATCAGGATGGCTCAGTGGTAAAAGATTGGCACGCAAAGTTCCCGGTTTTATTCCCGTGTTCAGGTGGTCATTTTTCACTCAATTGAATTTGATTTAGCTATCAGGACTGCTCCTGTAGATAACCATCACATATCAGTTTGTGATACACATGAATTTAAAAAAACTTAGCTATCGCTTTGATTCAAACTAGGGTCTCCTAAAAGTAGAACAAATCCAATCCACCCACTCGAAAATGAGCATGGGCCTTAACCATAAAGTAAAATAACTCACCAAACACTCCTTGAATAAGAAATAATACAATTTACCGTATACATGAGGCCGCTTGAAAATGGTCTCGCTACAAGCACTCTGCATTTGAAACATTTATGACCCGCTAGTGACGTCATCGTGTTGTTATGCCATGGGTAGGTCATGGGAACAATGGTGGCCCCTGGAGAATACCACCAGCTCTACTGCTCTCCGTGTTTTGTTCACGGAGCAAGGATTGCAAAAAATAGCTGAGGACAAGACTCACGAGTTTCCGCTGACAAGAGCGGCTGGGTAGTATTACTTGCATCTTGCCTCGTGGGGCTGGGTAGTACTACTTGCATCTTGCCTCGTGGGTCTGGGTAGTATTACTTGCATCTTGCCTCATGGGGCTGGGTAGTACTACTTGCATCTTGACTCGTGAGGCTGGGTAGAACTACTTGCATCTTGCCTCGTGGGGCTGGGTAGTACCACTTGCATCTTGCCTCGTGGGGCTGGGTAGTATTACTTGCATCTTGCCTCGTGGGGCTGGGTAGTATCACTTGCATCTTGCCTCGTGGGGCTGGGTAGTACCACTTGCATCTTGCCTCGTGGGGATGGGTAGTACCACTTGCATCTTGCCTCGTGGGGCTGGGTAGTACTACTTGCATCTTGCCTCGTTAGGCTGAGTATTACCACTTGCATCTTGCCTCGTGGGGCTGGGTAGTACCACTTGCATCTTGCCTCGTGGGGCTGGGTAGTACTACTTGCATCTTGCCTCGTGGGGCTGGGTAGTACCACTTGCATCTTGCCTCGTGGGGCTGGGTAGTACCACTTGCATCTTGCCTCGTGGGGATGGGTAGTACCACTTGCATCTTGCCTCGTGGGGCTGGGTAGTACTACTTGCATCTTGCCTCGTGGGGCTGGGTAGTACTACTTACATCTTGCCTCGTTCGGCTGAGTATTACCACTTGCATCTTGCCTCGTGGGGCTGGGTAGTACCACTTGCATCTTGCCTCGTGGGGCTGGGTAGCACCACTTGCATCTTGCCTCGTGGGGCTGGGTAGTACCACTTGCATCTTGCCTCGTGGGGCTGGGTAGTACCACTTGCATCTTGCCTCGTGGGGCTGGGTAGTACCACTTGCATCTTGCCTCGTGGGGCTGGGTAGTACCACTTGCATCTTGCCTCGTGGGACTGGGTAGCACCACTTGCATCTTGCCTCGTGGGACTGGGTAGCACCACTTGCATCTTGCCTCGTGGGGCTGGGTAGTACCACTTGCATCTTGCCTCGTGGGACTGGGTAGCACCACTTGCATCTTGCCTCGTGGGGCTGGGTAGCACCACTTGCATCTTGCCTCGTGGGGCTGGGTAGTACCACTTGCATCTTGCCTCGTGGGGCTGGGTAGTACCACTTGCATCTTGCCTCGTGGGACTGGGTAGTACCACTTGCATCTTGCCTCGTGGGGCTGGGTAGTACCACTTGCATCTTGCCTCGTGGGGCTGGGTAGTACCACTTGCATCTTGCCTCGTGGGGCTGGGTAGTACCACTTGCATCTTGCCTCGTGGGACTGGGTAGTACCACTTGCATCTTGCCTCGTGGGGCTGGGTAGTACCACTTGCATCTTGCCTCGTGGGACTGGGTAGTACCACTTGCATCTTGCCTCGTGGGGCTGGGTAGTACTACTTGCATCTTGCCTCGTGGGGCTGGGTAGTACTACTTGCATCTTGCCTCGTGGGGCTAGGTAGTACCACTTGCATCTTGCCTCGTGGAACTGGGTAGTACCACTTGCATCTTGTCTCGTGGGGCTGGGTAGTACTACTTGCATCTTGCCTCGTGGGGCTAGGTAGTACACTTGCATCTTGCCTCGTGGGACTGGGTAGTACCACTTGCATCTTGCCTCGTGGGGCTGGGTAGTACTACTTGCATCTTGCCTCGTGGGGCTAGGTAGTACCACTTGCATCTTGCCTCGTGGGACTGGGTAGTACCACTTGCATCTTGTCTCGTAGTTACTCCCATACCTCGGAGTAGTCGGTATGATGATGATTTCAAATATTTACAGTTCAAGAGTTATAAGGGGTCGAACTTGCTATTTTATGATTTTTGTGGACCAATGCTAAGGTAAAGTAATTAATGTATGGGGATGAAATTTAGCGTAACTAGACATACATAATATTAACACAATTGTTACAGCTTCCTAATCCTAACACACTAGCGCAATTAACACATATTCATGTAACCCGAACAAGTAGTGAGAGGTGGTTATAAAAAAACATCAATATTAATTGGCTGTGGGTTATAAAATAGTAGGTAGTAAAATCAATTTTAAATTGCCTATTATGTGCTTTATTTTCCCTAAGTGCCTATTCTTGTGCCGAGATGCCATATTTCTTATCCCTATTTGCCTGCCTATTTTAAACATTTTTAGTGCCAAAGAATTCACTTCATACTTATAACTTAAGAACTGTAATGGTTTGAAGTTATTGAATAACCATTTATAGCTTATAGTTGTACACTTGTTAAAATTGTGCAATAACATGTTTATTGTTGAAATACCTTAAGGCAATGGTTCTTAACCTTTTGAAAGTCACGAAACACTTTTTACTACAAGAAAAATTTGTGGAAAATCCGTGTCCAGGTGTCATTTTTAAATTTAAAAAAAAATTATATTCTTTTGATTGATTTAGAAGTCAACGCGCGTAGCAGTCTTCAGTCGTTAAAATCAAAATAGCCAACATCACTCAGAACTGTTGTCATGTGGCATCCTTTTACCGGCTGAACACTTGTAACCAGTTCACGGAACACAAATATTAAGAACCACTGCTTTAAGGGAGGTTGAAAGGGTCCATGAGAAAAGTCCAGCATTTTTTCAGTTTTTATGGCAAAATATTTTTTTTTGTCCAAAATAAATCAAATATTGCTCCAGTACAAACATATAATTTAATTTTCTTCACATGTTAATATCTACAGTTCCTGACTATATGTCATGAGCATGGTGACATTTTATCTAACAATCTTTTTAAATGAAGAGAGAAAAAATTGTTATTAAATTCCAGAACATCCTTGACAGATATTCATAAAATTTTGAGGTCAACATGTAAAGAAAGTTAGATTCTATGTTTGTACTGGAGCAATATTATTTTTATTTTGTCCAAAAAAAGATTTGACATAAAAACTGCAAAAACTCTGGCTTTTTCTCCAGCCATCTTCCATCCCACCTTAAGGTGATAGAATAGTCTTAACAGAAATTCATAAAGATCATTGTGTATAACACGAACGGGTAGTGGGACGCCCTTGAGGAGAAAAACACAACAGGTACAGTAGCTCCATGGCTTCTTTGGTGCTGACTGACAGCTTACAGCTGACAGCTGATGGCTTTGAAAAGTTACCAGAGCAAATTATGTATCCCTACGCCGAACCATATGATCTGCAAAAAACATGTGTTTAGCAGCTGTCACTTCCGACAGTCAAAATTTAGGTATATACCTAAATGTTGACTGTCATAAGTCAGCTGTGAACTGTCAGTCAGCACCAAAGAAGCCATGGGGCTACTGTATATCATTTTCTCAAGACTATAATTACAGTGGGACTATTTGAAATGCACAACTGCGATATATTTGACAGCTGCGGGTTTTCCCTTCAGTTTGTGGTGAAATGTATTATTAGCTTTGTCTACTCTACTCCACGCTGGACAACGAGTAAGCGTCGATCAGCGATAGAAGATTATTCCTAAGTACATCGAACTTGTTCACATGATCAAAAGTGATTATATCAACACACACACACTGTAATCCAGTCCCCGTGTTTTATCATGGATCTATTATGGCAACATTGTTTACCAAAGTTCTTGTAGTCTTAAAACCGTTTATTAACCATTGCAAAGCCCTCAAACACCGTAGAAATGTGCGTTTAGCTACGAATAGAGGTTATTATAACTAACTTATAGGTTGTATGCGTAATATTAATCTATTATTATTAATATTATCATGTGTTCTGTCTTACGAGAGGTCCATTCCTTTTGTCAGTGAAACCTTGACCTCCAATTCACCCTATACTCTGCCTTCTTCTTCAGCTTCCAGGATTTTCTTCTTTCCTTTGAGTCATCAATATTCAGCTTTAGAATTATCTTGTATTTAGTCTACAAACCATAGTTTTCTCTTTAAAATTGTAACCACAATAATAACATATTATTATTAAACCCAACGGTAAAGTGTTTTATTTAGCACCGGGTCTTATTACCTGTTCAGTTTATACCAATATACACTGATTACGCTAATTAGTTAGAGATGATAGAGAAAATATAACCGCATTTGCGTGGTTGGAGAGTGGGAAACCATTTAGGTAAAATTATCTCAGTACATCCAACCGGCATTCGAACCCTGATTTCCCTGTTATCGGCAAACTAGTATATTGCGAGATTGGCGCCTTAAACCATGTGTACACCGAAACAGATGGTGGTCTTACAGTTTAGCCAGAAGTAGAACTGACAGATCTCAACTTTGGTTACATTTTAAAATGGCACATATTAATGGTATGAATGTCTTAGAAGTATTTACAGTTACGCATTTCATTCTATAGTTTCGACTTATATTGCTCAAATAATTGAAATAATGTATTCTTTTGTATAGCTAATTTAAAATTTATACATAGTTAATACTACTGTCGTAACGATGCCTTTCAAAAACTTGCTTGATATTTATTTTCACATAATACTATAGGCCTGATAAGGGTTCACATGAAATATTTTTTATCTAATTTCTAAACAAATAAGTCGACATGAATACGTGTGAGCTATGTCAACCTCGTAATAAAATGGATCTCCAGTGAAGGGAGATATTTGTTCAAATCCCGGCTAAGGACACCAGGCGTGGTTTTCCCTGTGCGATTTAACGCCTTGGTTTACAGAAATCCTTTATCCACGCTAATGCGGGTGCACTTCTTTTAAACAATGTACCTAATCCTTAAACCATGGATTAAATCGTTAATTTCCTTTGGGGTTAAGCAACAAATCTAATATATATTAGATTTGGCCATCACCTGCTCTTATAGTATGTAAGAAGGAACTTTTAGAAAATAAAAACTTTTTTGCTTTCAACAATAATAACATTATACTACAGGGTGATTCTAAAGGGTCCATACATAAGGAGGGTGCACAACTGTAATTTTACTTAGATGTTTGCCAGTAACGTGGCTGATATAATTCAATGGTGGATGCTTGTGAACGGCCATGTCTCTATTTGGTCATTAATTCTTCCTGTCTTTCAGACATTATCATTAAGTTTGGCAAGTGTCGTGTGTAATTTGTCTTCCTGGGGAGTGTCTCCTGTTGAATTCATCTACAACAGCTTCTTGATTTTGCCAAGAGCTTACTTAAAATAAGAGCCATTTCAGAACGGCGAAAAAAAAATATATTCCCTACGTATAAATACTTTTGAATTATCCTATATATATATATATATATATATATATACATATATATATGTATATATATACATATATATGTATATGTATATATACATATATATATATATATACATTATATATACATATATATATACTATATATATATGTATATATATATTTTTTATCTTATAGGTATTGATTCTATATATTTGTATATAATATGTATATCCTAGATATTATTTTTGTTGTCAACATCCCTTTTTATCAACTAATACAAAGCCTACAGCGATGAATAAGGTATCAGTGGATAGCATTATTTTTTTTACCGACTTTTGACGTGGCATATTCAATTTACGTTAAAACACATTGTTTGTTTAAAATTTAAGTTAAAAGGAAATCTAACAATATTATTGTATCAATTACCGAAAATAAACTCTCTTTGCTATTTTGTGTATACACTTCGCTGAGTATTTAATTTCAACAAAAGACTAAATCATTTTATTTAGGGGGTGGGGAAGGTTGAGTGTGTAAAACTTTCGCACGGGCTTACTGGAATATATGTATATATAAAGAGACCGCTGTAGATAACATGACATGACGTATACATACATAAAAATTGTTTTAGGAGTTTTATAAAAAAAAAGTCCCTTCCTATCAAAATGGGATTGTACTCAACGTTGTAAAGCATTATGGGTCAGCAGTAATGTTTACGGACGTGGAAATTTCATAGACCCTTAAGCGTAGTTTTAATTTCAGTATGCTTGCAATTTTAATAACAAAACACTTTTTTTTTGTAAGAATAAAAAAATATTACTTCAGTATACATTATACATAAAAGTTTCAACAACTGTTCTTGAATATCTCTCAAAGGCATTGCAGGATTTTTACTAAGACATTTTCTCTTAGCTTAAAAAGTTTCTCATCAATCTATACTCATGACATATATTCAAGAACTATTCAAATGACTATGTGTCGAAAACTAAACAAAACACACCAACTGAAGCAATGTTTTGTTTTAGTTTGGTCAAAGATTTTTTTGTTATAAAAACTCTACAAATATGAACCTTTGCTCGCGTTCCTTTCCACCTCACCTTAAACAAACAACTTATATATATACTATATATGTATACACTATATATATATATATGTGTGTGTGTTTTTATAGTTTTAAGGAGTGAGCCATACATCCATTACTATCACCTTTAGGTTTTGGTATTATAGAATCGGTGGGTAAGTGTACTAAGTGTATCTAGTTGTTTTTATGCTGACTCATGGAAAGGGGGCGGTGTTTTTAGTACTATTTGGTTGTACTGAGCGTGATTTTAACTAAACGGTTTTTACCCACTTTGGTGGCCAAATAGTCTAAGGCAGGGTGGTCCAACGTTTTTCATCCCAAGGGCCAAATCTGATGACTATCAGTTTTGCACCGCGGGCCAAAGATATATATTTATTAATCTCATCGGCTTAATAAAGGTCTAAAAATCAACCCTTAATGAATTTATTTGAGGCATTTAACATGCACTTTCTGAACCAGACTGATTATATCATCACGCGAGAATTTTCTATGAGCGAGAATGAAAGGATCTACCAATTCTGCCGGAAAGATATTTTCACATTCCTTTCAGGGATCTTTACTCCACAATCTACATGAGCCGATGTTTTACTTCCTCAAAAGGAATTGTGCTACGGTTTTTATCGCTCAGAAATATCTCTCAACCATGGCTGGATTTGAACCCACAAACATCGGCTCCTGTAGCGAGCACTATACCATAAGACCAGTTAGGTCACCTTAGTAACCAATTACTTATATACAAATTGTATTTTTTGTTGGTAGAATCATTCAATTTTACTAAAATAAAGTTTAGGAACAATCCTCCAAACATGCATTATGAAATATGCATGTACATACACATTTCACAAAACAACTTAGCATTATATATTTATTCATATTTTTACTATTAAATTATAATGCAAAGATAATAATACGATCATGATTCATTCTTTAATAAATAAATATCATTTTATTTTGAATTCTTTTCAAATATGACAAAGGGGTTCCCTTTAATTTACCTCCAGGATACTATGAGGGCCACATTTTCAGTGAGAGTGGGCCGAATTTGGCCCACGGACCACAAGTTGAACCACACTGGTCTAAGGCATGTTACTACATCGCAATAGACTGGACTGCCGATGATAGGAAGATCGGGTTCGATTTCCGGTTGGGTCTACTGAAGGTGGTTTTTCCTAAATGATTTGTCACTCTCCTTGGACGCAAATATGTGTATACTTCCTTTAAATTCAACCTCCCTCATTCCTAGCACATTAGCCTAATTAGTGCATAAGCGTATAGCTCAAACAGGTAGAAATACTTGTGTTAAAAAAATTAAAACAAAATGGGTTCCCATCCCCCCCTCCCCCCCCGCTAATGTGGGTATACTCTTATCAATTATATCGTCCTCATATTTACCTCATTAGCACGATTGTATTTTGATAGCCCGGACGGGCAATAAGACTTGATTGAAACAGATATAATCAACATACGTTCGAACCAAAGCGAATAAATCATTTGAATCACTCTGAGCCTATATAAACTAGGTCTTCCCATAATCCAAATCTATCACTACTAAATTCCCCTCAACATCGTTGAGAACACAGATGAAAATCCGTCCTCTGCGTATATTTTACGAATTCCTTATTTTCTTCGGAACAAATCCTATATTGTGTTTTCGACCGGGTTTGTCGATTTTATTTACAATGAAAGCAGCCCCTAAGGAAAGTAATATCTGCTACATATAAAGTGAGTAGTAGAGCTCATTTGAAAGCCTATTTCAAGAAACTGACGTAATGTTATGTGAACGCCCTCATTTGTTTCGTTCTTACACTTATTCCGCTGGCTACAGTAAGAACGCGGTAAGAACCGTTTGGAAATTATTAACTTTTTTTGTGGTCAACATTGATAAAACTTTACTATATTATTACTTTGTTATTATAAATTGTATAGGTATATATATTTATCATTCACTTCAGTAGCCACATGGTCTAAGACATCGTCATTTTCGCAATATATTGGACTGCCGATGTCGAGGACGAGTTCGAATCACGGTCGGGTGTACTGAGGGTGGTTTTACCTAAACGGTTTTCCACTCTGCCTCCACGCGAATGTGGGTATACTTCCTCCAAATTCAACTTTTCTCATCCCTAACACATTAGCCTAATTAGTACATAGACGTAATACCCAAACGGATTGTAAGATGCTGTGAAAAAATTATATATATATATATATATATATATATATATATATGATAACTTAAGATAATATGATTTGGCATATGAATTTATAAAAGAATTTTTAGTGAAATTTTAAACTGTCATATACAATTCTTTTTTTTTTTACTGCGTTCCTACTATAATAGACGAGTTCTCTTGGAAGTAGGTTTAATTCAAAAGATTGTTTCTATGAAATGATGCGTTCGTCTCAAAGTTACCCGGCTACGCCGTGGATAATGTTCCGTCTTTGAACAAGTGGTCCGATGTAGATGACATAGTGACATATTGTGTCACGAAACAAATTGCCACAGTCACTGTCGTTCGTGCTTCGCCGATCTAGGCTCATTTTTAACTAAACTTTCCCTGATGACATATAATTATTATTTTATTTTATTTTTATCAGAGGTACGTATAACACAAGGATTACTAATGGTTCATTCCTAGGGATAAGGATTAGTACCTAGGTTTTTTTTAATTTAAATATTTTGCGTGACTAATGTCTTAAAGTGCGTGAACAGTGGTTATTATTTATGAATATAATGCACTTTTTAAAATAGTATTTATTTGTTTGCTTGATCAAAAAGAAAATATGTCAACTTCAAATCCAAAGAGAAATTATAGTTAAAAAATCACCCTCTGTACATCTGACATGGATTTGAACTCCGAACTCCCCATCAACGCAGAACCAAGTGAAAACGCTAGTTAGTTACAGAAGTACTTTGTAGTAAATGTAATGTCAGTAGTGGTGATGGTTGCAATAGCTGTAATTTGAACGTGTATTATCTACACACAATACTTTGTCAACACACGACTTTAAATAACTCAAGTATCCATTAAAATTATTTCCTCTAAACTACTGCCTAACCTGTCATCAGCATAATAAATTTAGAACTGTGGAGTTGGACACCTTAAGTTGTTTAAGAAGACACTCAGCCTGGACTCACAAGTTGGCCATTCTTGGTTAGTTCAAATACGTGAAATAGTTGGATTTTGGTAGAAAAAAAATTCAGAAAAAACTGACATTTTGTTGTGGTAAACATAAATAACATTTTACTTTAGCCTTTACTAGTGTATTAGTTATTGATTATATACAGGTTGTTCGGAAACTTATAGCCAAACTGCACATATAGTTTGAGCCAAAAGTAATATAAAAACCCTATACACCTACATCCGTAAAACTATGCTAATACCATTAAAATGTGTTCAAAGTTTGGGCGTAAGTTTGGGAGAGTAAAGCTGTGTACAACAGGTTGCATATGAGCTAGGCGCGCGGCACTACACACCTTGACATCTTGGAGCACGGCAGCAGACCATACCACAATGAATAGTATATAGCACACCAGTCCATATAGATATGTGAATACGTTCTGAGGGTCATCATTAACGATCCTACAGCACAGAAAGTGCTTGCCATTATTACATGTGTAGTGCCACGCGCCTAACTCCTATGCAACTTGCTGTACATGCATTCTTGAACAGCTTTGCTCTCCCGGCGCTGTACGCCAGAACTTTAATTTGGGCTATGAGTTTCCGAACAACCTGTATATCAAAAGTGACAGCTGCAAATCGCATGTCTTGACATATTAATACGTGAAAGTAGATCTAGTAAATTTTTTAGCCATCTTTCAGGGTGTGGCAGAAAGTGTTGAGACTTTTAATTACACTGGATGTGTATTATTTTAACTACTAGATGCTTCAAATAAAACTTAAAATAACACAAAAGATTGACAATCTTATACTTAATCTTTAATTACTCGTTAGGAATATTATTTTTTTAATATGGCCACCATAAAATTTTCAATCTTCTGTAGTTTTTTTTTAAATTTAATTTAGTAGTTAAAATAATGACATAGTGCTATTAAATGTGACAATACTTTCTGTCCCACCCTGTATAAGGTTCTCACTATGAAAGCTATGTAGTACATAAACCAGTGCACGCATCATTCCAGCTCGCTATTTTCGTAGCGGCGAGAAAGTGAACCACTAAACACATCGGCATGGCTATACCACGAGACTCCTTTCTCGCGACTAAACTCTCACTAGTATCTAACACCTATTTTAGCACGTACTTGAGTTTTAACTTCTTATCAGATCTCGCGTGTTGAACTATAAATGTTTGTAGACACGTTGATCCGGGATGTTTGGATAGCTTCACACGTATATTTATGTCCGGGCTCAGATTAAACGTTAGATATGTTCCAATGGCAGGAATGTTGTTGTGTTTGGTTTACGCAGCTTAACTGCGTCCCTGATTCATTCCCGACTGAGGCTAAACTGTTTTCCACTTTTCCCCCGCACAAATGCGGCTACGCTTACTACTCTAAATTCAACCATCCTCTTGCCTTACACATTATTGTAATTAGTATATATGCCTATAACCTAAACGGTTAGAGGAACGTGGTGCTAATTTTTTTTTAACACTGTATGTATGTGAGAAAGTATTATTATTATTAGCGCCGCGTCTTACTAGCCGTTCGGGTTACACGCACTTAAGATAATATGTAATAGTAGGGTGATTGTGAGATGAACTGGAGGACCTACAGTTTAACGTGGAATCCGAACCACGGTAGAGGCCTGGCATTCCTCACATTCACAAGATGTGATTAATACACGTCTTGTCAGAGAGGTGAAGGAAGAGGTTGGCAATCAGACAAATCTGTGCCTGGATGTGAGAAAGTAAAAACTAGTTTATTTATATAAATGATGTGTATCTTCATAAAAAAAAATAGTGTTAAGAAAATAAGTTATCCAAACAAACCGAATGAAGTCATTTAAGTCACATTCCTCTTAAATTGAGCTTAAAATGCTTTTATGGTTAGAAAAAGAAGCATCCAGTTTAAATATATTCAGCTAACAAATGAAAACACAAAGAAAATTATGTTTTTAAATTGAATCTCATATCAATTTGGCTAAATTTGGGATTTCTCTAAACCTATCTTAAATATATATGTTCATCATATGAAACAAACATTGAAACTTGCGTTCGATAAAAAGCAGTTTTTTTTATTGGTAGAGGAACGTTAAATACCATAAATAAAATTTTAACTAACAGCTCATTGAATTTTTGAAACATAGTATTGATAGATTTAACTAATGAATAACAAATGTGTTCAAACAGAAAGTATTTGTGTATTAAAAAGTTCTAGCTTAAACATAGTGAACCAACAATAATACTAGATGCGCCCAATGAATTACGTGATAATATTGATAGTTGAAGGGGTTTAGAAACGTAACATATTTATATTTACATTTTATATTATTTTCAATACAAAATTACGCCAAACGTACCACTCCCTGAAGTTGGGTAATCAGTTTAATTAATCCGTATGACGTTTTAAAAAAAAACTCTTGCGGTTTTTGTGGTAAAATGACACACATTTTGCACAATGTAAAATAAACTTATAGCCATAATATTCTGATTTAATATGACCTA
The DNA here is from genome assembly GCA_033556935.1 of Timema podura. NCBI lineage: Eukaryota > Metazoa > Arthropoda > Insecta > Phasmatodea > Timematidae > Timema > Timema podura. Next base: position 25,852,252 of record JAVRXN010000002.1, on the reverse strand, counting down.
CTTATAAGATAAAACAACTAGGTTTATAATTTAACTCGTAAAGCCAACTGCTAATTTAAATTCAACTCCGCTCAAGTGGAAACATCAATAGGCCCTACTGAAACCGATTAAATCATTTTATTGTTACTCTGTGCGCGTGGAAATTGTTATGTTACAAGTAATTCTGAGCGTGTTTATTTGTACCAGGGATCCAGAAGTAATAAGTCTCATTAGCTGACCTAAATATGTTCCATCATTAAAGCCAGAGATAATTATTCTAGCAAATACATACTTTTGTTGTGAAAAAATATTATGTCAATTCCCAAATAAGGCTTTAATTATTTATATATCACCGCGTCTTACTACCTATTCAGGTTATACGCATATATGATAATTACTCTAATTGGGTAGGGATGAGAAAGGAAGAAAGTATGAGGTAATCTACCTGAATTTGCGTGGAAGGACAGTGAGAAGCCATTTAGGAAAAGCACCCTTAGTAGACCCAACTGGGATTCAAAAACCGATCTCCCCGTCATAAGAAGGCTGGTACAACACAAGAGTGACACCTTAGACCTTTAATGTTCGAATAAAAATATAAGAGCAACGCTCTAAGGCCCAAGACTTGTACATTTATGTGTGTGTGTGTGTGTGTGTGTGTGTGTAGATATATATGTATAAATATATATGTACACACACACAAATATAATAAAAGTGTTGGCTCTGTTCTTAAATTGCAGCATCTCCAGTTCCTATGCCTAGTTAATTATTTTGGTTCTCTCTTACAGCTCATGTAATAACACAGAGTAATCCAAGAGCTAGTATGACAGTGACGTCACTATATAAAATGTTCTATAAAATAAATAACATATTTTAAAACTTTGGTAAATAGTTATATCAAGTTTGTGTATTATTGTAAATTATGGTAAGTCAACGATATGTCTTTATTAAGACCATTGTTTTTAAATTCAATTAAAATAAAGAACCGAGAATCAACTTTTTAGAAACAGAAATTGTTTCTGATTTTAAAGTAAAGAGCTTGGGGGGAAGGGGAGGGCCCGAGACACCCAAAACCCTAACCAACCCATCCTCTTAGAGTAGGGACATAAACGCAAACCTTCCGTACGTTTCATAAAAAAATATTTGCTATGATTGATTTCTGTGGGTCCTAGTTAACCCCAGCTTACTATGAGCACATAATATTGCATCTGCTATCTTCATACTTTAGACAATAAATACTTTTATTATGATTAGTATAAGTACTATTTTAAAGTTTATTGCTTAATTTATTGCAAGCTCTCAATCAGGTAAATAAAGTCAACTTTAAATATAGTCTGATTTAAGAGGTTTTTTTTAACTTCTCATATTTCACATTTTTCTACGTCTGAGTTTTTTTATTCTGTTCTTTTGACTTTTGTTCTAAAACTATCATTCTCTCACTCAAACATATACAATACTACTTTCATTTAGATCCAAACGAAAGCTTATTAAAATGTTTTCACCCCAAATAGGAAATGCCAGTAAATGCACTTTCCCTTTTTTTCACTGAGAAAGCTTATAGAAATGATGACACATTTACCAGTAATCCTAATAATGTCCGTGTCTAAAGAGTGAAACTAATATGGAATAATGTTCATTAATGCTTACTTATAGTCGGACGATATATTTATAGCTAATCCCCAATTAGCCCAGTTTATTCGCGTAACATCACGTATAAAGACATGAATTATTTTGCTCGTATTACATCCATACGTAGTACAGATTATACAAGAGGAGAATTTAGGAGTTCTGAATGTTGATTTATACTTTATAACCTAGTTTCAAAATATGTTTCTCAATTTTGTAATGTTGTTAAATAATGGTTTAATTTCAAACTTTATTCACGTAGAAAATTTTATGAAATACCTACATTCCTGATGGTTTTAAAACTATTCTTGAAAATCTTTTCGCTTTTTCTAAATAAAAAAAAGAAGTAATATTTATTCACCGTGCGTTATATAACTAATAATTTACATATAACATTTAAAATAAACCAAATGCATTTAAATATTTGCTAGTATATGTAGATATTCCTCACATGGTAATTAATTCATGATTCTGCCGAGTCTCATCAATAATTTTCTAATCAAAGTAATTACTCAAAATAAAAATCTTATAAATTCGAATACTTGAAAATACTTTTTTTAAAAGTGTAAATTTGTATTGGCCATTTTAATCGCTTCGTGTCTTAATTTCCCTCTGGTCTTTGCACATATTTACACTAATTTAGAATTTAGAGTTAATACACCCACATTTGCGTAGAAAGAGAGTGGTAGCCCAAAATCTACCTCAGTACACCTTTTCGTCACTGGAGTGGAAAAATATTTAAGAAAAACCACTCTCATTACTTCCGACTGGGATTCAAACCTAGTTATTCTCGCCATCGGTAGTCAAATCTATTACGAGAGTGATGCCTTAGACCATTCGGCCACCGAAGCGGGCTGTTATCAATTTTGACAGCAGAAAAAAAATTAAATCTACTTGTTTTTCTAAATGATCCTTCCTGTGAAAATTGAACTGTAGAAAATGGTTTGGAAGCTCACTGAGAAACAGTTAACTACAGATTCTGTTTTCAAGGGATTAATGAATCCTAGTCGTGCAGACGATACACGCTAACCCCAGTACAGCAGACACGGCGCTCCTGATCCTTGGTAATCCCGACTGGTGGTGTTCATGCGAGACTCTCTCTCTGTATCTGGTTGAAGTTCTCCCTGGCAAGTTGATCCCTCGTCTGACCTGAGCCAAGAGAAACTGTTCAAGTTGTGATGACCCCCCTCCCCTCCCACTCTTAAAGGGGTCGAGGTCCTCTCTGCTCCATCATTAGCGGCGAGACCGCCCTCCGGCCAGGGACTTCACCCTCATCGGCTTACCTACCACCTCAAGCCACCATTACACACTCTCTCAACGAGAATACTGGTCCATTTCTTTGAAATGTTCCTACATACTTTGTGCTGGGGTCCGAGGTTCAATCCTCGGTCCCGGCACAGATTTATCTGATTGCCAAACCCTTCCTTCACCTCTGACAAGACGTGTCTTAGGTGACCTGGTGGTCTAGGGGTAAGGTGTCAGACTTCTGTGCTGAGGGTCCGGGGTTCAATCCTCGGTCCCGGCACAGATTTATCTGATTGCCAAACCCTTCCTTCACCTCTGACAAGACGTGTATTAATCACAATTTGTGAATTTGTGGAATGCCAGGCCTCCACCGTGGTTCGGATTCCACGTTAAACTGTAGGTCTTCCATTTCATCTCACAATCACCCTACCATTACACATTAGCGTAAGTGCGTATAACCCGAACGGGTAGTAAGACGCGGTGCTAATAATAATAATTCCTACATACTTTCCATCTTTTACCTTAGCTGTAACATTTTAAGTTTGTGATAAGAAAGACACGGATTTTAATGACATGTCATATTTTTTTTATTTTTTTTACATAAAATGCTTATAAGTAGGGCCTACATAAACTCTGTTCATGATCCTCTGGTTGTAAAAATGAATATTTTAGATGACAGTTCTTGTCATTTTTTATTATTTTGGAATTTAAGGCGATATTTTCTTGGTTTAGGCAATTTGTGAATAATTGTTTAGGCATCTTTGAATCATATTAAGACACTCATGTTGAATAAGTTTATTATTTAAATAGGTACCACCAATATCATATAAATGAATAAGTACTCAAACATAAATTTATTTCAACCCACAGTTCTCAGAATGATAAAATAAGGTAGACAATGAGTTTTTATTCTCTTCGCTTGTCTGGATGTAAAATACACGATCCTGGTGACACACTGCTGGAAAGGGTTGTGTTGGGAGGGGGTAGATTCTGAAGTAGATATTTGTAAATCAATGTTATACTTAGCATAATACAAGCGTTTAGTGATTTGAATGGCTTTTCATTGCATTTTACATTTGTAAAGTGCGTGTTTGATTTACATTAGACGTGTGTATTTATTACGACTTTTTGTTCATATTTTTACGGAATTTTTTGAAAATTTGAAGTCATTTTTAGAATGTTTAGGTCATTTTATAGGCCTATTTTTTAATAATTTTTAGGTAATCAAAATCAAAGCATTGATTATAAGAAGTCCTAGTAGTAGAACCTAAACCACAAAAGTAGTCAAACGCCTTAGCTTAACCAATTGTTTTTATCCTAATTTTGATTAATCATCATGAGCTCATCAACTGTATTGGTGGCCCCGTGGACTAAACGACAAGATATTCTTGTCTGGTTTGCCAGTGGAGTTTGATTTTGTATCCCTTAGCTGGGTGTGCTTAGAGTATGTTTTATTAAATGTTTTACACTCTCCCTCTACGAAAATTTGGGCACATATTCTCTAAATTCTATCTTTTTCCCTAGCCTTCCCTCAGTAACATAAATATGTGGATAGCACAAACGGGTAATAAGATTTACTATATTTTATTTTTACAGCGTCTTAGTAGTCCTACCCTTTCGGGCTATTCACATACATTAATTACGCTAGTTTGTGTTTATTTATTTTATTTGAAGTATTTGACGTGAACTTTCAAAACAAACTATTTCATCACACGACCTATACATTAACTTAATCTAGAAGAGACACAACACGAAAAGACACAGCATCCAGCCCCGTCTAATTCATCATCGGGAAAGGGTAAACCCTAATTCCATCAATTATAAATTTAACCCGGAAACTCTTAATTAATAACTAATTTGAGATTAAATGTACTGCATTTACGTGGAGGAAGAGTGAGCAACCATTTATAAAAAAACTCATTATATCCGACCGGGTTTCGAACCCCTATCTCCCCGTTACCGGCACTAGAGGGACGCTTTAGACCAGGCATGTCCAACTGAGCGCCGTATATGTTATTGAGGAACTAACTGAGGGCCTTACGTGAGATTTACTACCCGCTTCGGTGGTTGCATAGTGTAAGGCACTACTCTCGAAGTAGACTAAACTGCCGATGACGGAGATATCGTAGTTCGAATCTCGGTTTTCCAGAATGGTTTTCCACTCTATCCCACGCAAATATGGGTGCACTTCCTCTAAATATAACCTTACTCATCCCTTGAACCATTAGCGTAATTAGTACATGAGCGTATAACTCAAACCGGTAGAAAGACGTGGTGCTAATATAATATATATAGTGTATATATAACACTTACTGCCCAAATATAGTATATACACATACACATATACATTTACACATACGCATACACACATACCCACACCCATACCCACATCCATCCATCCATACATTACACAAGTAACATTTTATTTAAGATTCTGGAAGCTACATGAGTGCTAGCAAGAATTTACGTCGGCAACCCGAGCCTAATTTGTTGAGGCCCGCACAGAACGTACTCGGGGGCCGCAAGTGGCCCGCGGGCCGTGTGTTGGATATGCCTGCTTTAGACCATGCGGCCACAGATGCAGGTGCTGTATTAATGATGTGTTTAAAGGGTTTCTAAAGGGCGTGTGAAACAATGACAACGGGCTTATTACCTTGTTTATAGCCCCCTCTCTATCCTTCATTATCGTACAAACGTTACGTAATATTATGTAATTCCATCTACCCTTACCCTTCTTTAATGATCTGTAACACAAACCTAAATAACACCCCTCCCCCCCTCTTCCTCACAGCTTGTGTAATTTATCAAGTTCCGTTTGTAAATTACCGTCGTCAAACTAAGCTAACATGGCGTTTAGTTATTCGTGTAAACGATGTTATATATTTGTTGAGACACTACTGTAGAATTGGGACTTGATATCTTACAAACTTTAATGGCTCTTTTACGATGTCAGAAAGGCAGACATATTACCAAGTTAATGGGCAGTGACTAACCATTTCTTCTCAGGTAACCGACCAACATCATTATTAATGTCATAATCATGATTCAGAAACCACCCCTTTCTGCCTCCATCTCATCTCATTTTCTCATTTCGATCACAAGTATAGTAGGACCACCATAGGAAAAAAAAACTTTTAAAAAATTTGGAAAATATTTAATTTAGTTAAAATCGAGTAAAGGTCGATTTATGTATTGTACTTGTCAAAATTACAGTACCTCAAGTAACTCTCAAATATGGTTAGCTAAAAGATCATATACCTTGATGTATGATTATATGAAAATTAGCTCAAGTGAATTTTTGAGCTGTCAAATGAAAAGGTTATGCTTTTGGTGATCGACCCTGGATGAATAATCTTAGATTGTTCCTAGTAATTAAATTATTAATATGAGTAGCTATTAAAATATTGCACCTTATTTAACCCTTAACAATTAATGGTAAACCACTTTGCTCGTTACATATTTTAATTTAAAAAATTAGTGGCAACCTAAATAAATTCTTAACAGGAGCCAACACTTCACAGATAGATCATGCAAATAGGTTATTTCTTATGAGCATTTCACATTTTTAGCAAGGGGCTGTCTTTAAATTACGTAAGATTTTTTTGGGGTGGGAGATTTAGTATTTTCTTACGTTTTTTTACTAGTGAAAGGGGTGTCAACATTCATTTTACGTAAAGTTTTTTTATCACTGTTTATGGCAAGATAATTTTTTTAATGTCAGAAAATAAATATATTAATTATAAAATTTCACTTATATTTAATTTACTTAATGCAATTAAAGTTTTCTAAAATGTCAGACCACTCGCTTTATTATCAATCCTGTCCAAAAATCACTAAACGATTAAAATAATCTAGTTACAAAATCGTAAAAACTTACGTAAGCTAGAGGAATGAGGGGAAGTGACGGAAAACCTTACGATCCCTTACGTGGGGGAAAGAGGGGTTGAAAATATATATTTTTTTAAAAGCCTTACATAATTTAAAGAAGACTCCTTAGTTAAGAATTTGAAAAATTTTACTTGAAAAATGTGGCTCTGTGTGAAAAAATATATTCCGAGAAAGGCAGTCCACTTTTGATAGAATTTAAGGTCACGGCGTACGTAGTACGTACTAAACGTTAGGCTTGACTTGTCTGGTTTGCCGGTGACGGGGAGATATGTACTCGAATCATAGTAGGGTGTATTTAGGTGTTTTTCTTCTTCTAACTATAGTTTCCCCCGCAAATGGGTGTATTCTTCCTATAAATTCCTCCTTACTGTGTGATTAAATGCGAATAGCCTGGATGCATTTTAAGGCAATGCAAAAAAAAACACGCTAGTTTAGGATATATAGTAGGATTTTTGGTATGAATAAACGTTTATTCAATACAAACTTTTTTTTGCAGTTAACAATCATAACATTTCATTATAATATTAGTGTTACTACCCGATCCAGTGGCCGAATGGTCTAAGAAGTCACTCACGTGTTAGACTGGCCCGCTGAAGACCGAGATATCGGGGTTCAAATCCCGGTCTGGTCTATTTAGGATATTTTTACCTAAATATTTTACCACTCTCCTTGTAAGCGAATTTGGGTAGATTACCTCTAAAATGAGTCCTTCCTAATCCTTACCACATTAGAGTAGTTATAATATCTGCATATTATCTGACCAGATAGTAAAGACGCGAATAAATAATGTTATTTTATAGGTATTGATAATATCTATCAAAAGTAACACCTAAATATCACATGAATTGACGTATGAATACGGGAATGTAGATATAGTAACTTATTTTCGCTGTCAGATAAAGCTTTTCTCTAGAAAATTGGACTGTACTTGAGAATCCTAGTTTTTGTGACCCAAGGCTTTGAAAGTACAAACGTATAATGAGAAATCGTTCACTGCGACATTATTTTTCATTCAATAAACGCTCATATAGTACACTATTCTTCGTACATTATTGTCAAATTTGTCAATGATTGATGTTGAAAACGAATCAATTCAGATTTTGTTACCATAATTCATAGTAGTATTATAAATCTTACATGCTTTTTTTTTTATGTGACGTTACACCTTTCAACTCCAACATCGACAACCTACTAACCATCATATTAACCAGCATATTAAACCTTGGATAACATAACCAGTTTTACTTAAGTGAAAGTTTAATCGATAAGGAATACATAAATTATGAGGGATTAGTTGAAAAATGCTTTCGTCGTCAAATTCTTGGTGACATAAAAAAAATAACCCAAAAAGTAACAAGTCCCACTAGATATTGTAAATTTATTTCACTGAAGACATGAAGCATGTTAATAATACTTTTGGCTGACGATAAAATAATGTTATTTTATATATACATTCAAAAGATCAGAAAAGTTGTTTTTAAAATTGTATTTATATATTACGATAAAATATTTATCTTGTGATGCCTATGATAAAATGTCGCATTGATCATACTTTTAAACGACTTTTGTATAAATTAAATATATATTAGCGTATAACCCGAACGAGTAGTAAGACGCGAATCTAATATATATTTATTTATTTATTTATTTATTTATTAGTTCCATTGCTGATAATATCCTTCAGAGACTTCCATCTCACTTTTAACACCTAAATCAAGATAGTTAATACAGCTCAAACCAGACGCGCATCATGTTGCGGTTTTATGAGTTATACGATAACAATTTTACCGTATTTAAAAACATACAAAAGATTTATAAATGATTACCTTAAACAGTTTTTTCTATCCTTTAGCACATTTGACCGGGAGGGCCTTTAACAACCAGGTTCGGTCGCCTTATGTTTAGACTATTAGCCGTTCTTTTGGAACAGAACATCACCCAGGAGGTTGTCTACAAGTCGTACCCTCAATGAGATAATGTGAGGATAGAATTTTTTATAATGGTGTGGAGTCAGTTTGAGTCTTAAAATAACTTAAGCCTAATTAACCTAACCCTGGTGACCATTGGGATTAATCCCCATAGGGAAAAATTCCAAAGGTACCTGCCGGGAATCGAACCCGGGATCTTTGGGCTCGTAGCCAGGTGCACTGACCACTACACCACGGGGGCAGTTACTTTAAAATGAACACTTATAAAACTCATCCTTATTTTGTTCGTTGTTGCAGGTGAGCGTAATCTTGTGTATCCCGGTTAATTGGCCGTGAATGAATGCTACATGGTAGAACCATGAGACATAGACACATTGCATACGTTTGGAAACCCCGCGTTTTTGTTTGAAATTTTTTAACATAATTTTCAACTAAATTTAGGCCCAAATTATCAGCGTGTTTCTGACCATTTAAAATACTTACATTTTGAGTTTAAAGTTGTTGTTGTTGTTGTTGTTGTTGTTGTTGTTGTTGTTGTTGTTGTGGTGGTGGTGGTTGTTGTTAAAATCAACGCCGCTTCACACGAAAATTTGTTCTTCTGAGATTAAAGAAAAAGGTTAGAAACCCTATATCTAGTCTTCCTCTATAGAATGAAGTAATGTTTTGATAGGTTAGCCATAGAAAATTTTAAGATAATGTGAGATTGTTTTTTTAAAAACATTTCAAACTGAAAATTTAAACTTGTTAACTGGTCAGATGTCAAACCATTTAATGAACAATCCAGTATTTCTAAACATCTGTAACGTTAAGACATGCATGATCATTCACCCAATAACGACACATATGATTGTGTACGTTTTAATTCCGACGTGGGGGGATATTCTCAGGAACAACACAACAACAATTCCCAAGGACGTTAATTTCGACAAAACATTACGAGTCCACTCCGTTCATGATGGATTATCGGAACTCTGGTAAAATGTTTACTATATATTTTATTCGATAGTGGGACAAAAATATGTACAGTATTTTTGCCAGCGCTCTCTGAAATCTAACTATGGTAGAACACTCTAACCACTCTACCACGGACATGGGCTAATCTTACCTTTCACCCAATTTAAATTAACGCCCTTGGGGACTTAATGTAAATGTCCTGAAACTAGCTACCAGACTAGAATTAAATTGTGGACCTCACCGTTTTCTCTTTCGCTTTCATTGCTATATTCTCTCTCTCTCTCTCTGTATCTATCTCTTCCCTTCTTTCTCCCTTTGTTTTATTATTTTACTTCCATTTCTCTAAAGTCTCCTCGTTCCACTGTAAAACCATGAATTACGTACGACAAATCACCGTCGGGGAATCTGAACAAGTGTTGTTGTAGAACTGGCTGACAGTTGGCTTCGCGCTCGGGTGGCTCAAAGATAAAATAATACCTAAAATCACACAATGACGTGGATTTTATTTTATATTTCAATCTTCTTCTCATATTGCTTAGCAGCACTTTTAGTTTGGAAAACGTTGTGTGGTACATATTTAGTTTTACAAAAAAAAATTTATTATTTTTATTTAATATCAACTATTTTGTTAATATGGTAACGCAACTATCTACTGAACTAAATTTACTAGGTGCAATTCTAAGCACTGTTACATAATTTATCATTGATGAAATTAGGGCCCTTTCACAGTGATGAATTAGTGGCATAGGGTCTAGATTCTGTATATGTTTTAAAGGTAAAATTCCCTTTCATTATGTACTGAATAAGGCTATAAATATTCCTACTAACCAAATTTCAAATAAAAATAAATTAGTTATAGTTTATACTCAATGGAAGTAGGCCTATACATACATACATACATACACACACAAGCAGACAGGATGTATATTTTTTCTACCATCACAAATACACAATACTTTCTTTATATTTAATATGTAGGCTATAAAATACAAATGATTATGTTGTCATTTTGTTTTCGATCGGTTACAAAAACAAAACAAAGATTAAACTCGTATATTTAAAAAAAAATACTTTGATAAGTGTGGATTTCATTAGAAGATCTTAATTTTAACATAAATTTTATAAAAAATGTATATATATATATATATATATATATATATATATATATATATATATATATATACGGATCTTAAAAATTGATAATGTAGATTATTGTTGTTTAATAGTATACATCAAATCATTTTTAAATATCATCTCATTTTTTAAAATAATAAATAGGCCTACTTCAAAGATAAAATGTTTTCTTAGAAAACTAGATTTCCGCGATGTCCTTTGAATTAATTTTCTACAGTAGCTCACTCGTAGACAGCACTATTATAAACATGTATGTGCAATTAGTTTTCCATAATATATTTTAAATAACAAATTATTTTTTTAGAAATATCAAATACGTCTCCCCAAAACTTAAACTCTCAACTTTATTAAATTCAAACCAACTTTGTTGGTCAAATTGTCTAAGGCATCACTCTAGTAATAGACTAAACTGCCTATGATAGAGAGATCGGGGCTCTAATCCCAGTCGAGCTTACTGAAGATTTTTCTAATTGGTTTTCCACTCTCCCTCCACGCAAACGCAAGAAAACTTCCTTTAAATTCAACCTTCCTCAGCTTCAACATACTAGCGTAAATAATAAATACACGTATAACCCGAAAGGGTAGTGAGACGCGATTAAAAATTAATTCGTTGCGAAATGCTTTGTTGTTGTGGGTTCTTGGTTAGGGCTTAAACTGTATCGGTAAAAATGTGTTAGTGTTGTTTTTGATGATTTTATTCTTCCTTTTCAACTTTAACATTCGAATGTAAATTGGACTTGGAAAAGATCCAATCTTCTGATAGATTTCTTCCACTTTGTATCAGGGCCCTTTCTCGCGTGACTTGAAAAGAATTTATTTATCAAACCAAGAACAAATTTGTCGGTACTTGTCTCTATGTTTTGTTTACATCGCGTCTCGAACCCCGATCTCCCCATCACCGGAAGTCCAATCTAACACAAGAGTGATGCCTTGGAGTAGACCATGTGACCATCGATACTGGTTTTGGTCCCATTTTCTTCCCCTCTCATAGCTTTATCTGATTATAGGCGCCGTGCATAGACGTTGATGGCGCTAGTGAAAACGCATGAAGCGCTGATGTGACAAAATTTTGAAACTCTTGCATGATACATTTTATAGTAAACGTAAAGTATCGCAACAGAAATGGACAAAATAATAATCAAATATGGTTTCCAAAAAGTTAACACTGGGTATTATTCACATCGATCCCTTAGTAAGGGTTTAGGTATATCTAAAACAACTCATCTCACCAAATTCCCTGAAATACAAGATGGAAATTCAACTTATGTAAAATTGAAATTTGTAAGGCAGACGTGTTTTGGTTTATAACACCTTATTATGTTAAAAATGTCTAATCCTACACAAAATAAGCACTAGAAAATGTTTTAGCCTATACTAAATCGAAATATTTCATTCGGAATTTTATAGAAAAAAGTTTTTTTAAGCAACACGTCTTACTGCCCTTTCGGGCTATACGCTATCATAAGTTAATCCATCCAAACTAACCAATAGTTTATCTTCAAATTTCCAACAAAATCTAGGTTAGATTATAAATAGTTTCGTTTTAGGCTTGTGTATACTATATTACTTTGACACCATCGAATAATAGACTTATAATGATTATATCTAGTGTAAAAATCAGTGACAAGATATTTTTGCACAAAGTACTACAAAGTAACAAGGCTCTACTGATGTTAAATAACCGTTATACTTTTATTATTTATCGTTTGGCCCATGCTAGACAAAGATTTACAACTCAGCAAGAGAAAAACCTGAGCTAACCAAGTAATTTAGTTTATCAAAAATATAAGGCACAAAGATGAAATTTCAACTAGTCCCTAAGAAAATACGAAGGCTAGTGTATGCTGAGTTTATTTTAGCTTACAAACAGATCCTAAAACTATTTAAATTACTTGGTTTCTTGAGCTAGTTCTTGACCTACTCATATATGAAAAAGAGTCAGGATAAATAAAGTTATCAACATATTATATACTATATTATTTATGTTGCCTATTTGAGCCTACTTCTTTCGTTTTTCTTTGCTCCGTTTCTATCATGTAAAATGTTAAATGTTATTTCTTTATTAGTGTTTTTAAATCGATTTGAACATCCCATATTACAGCAATTTTATTTCATATTTTGATGCTTTTTATTTGATTCGTTGTACCAAAAGTAACATTTTTAAACAAAGTGTATTTAAATATGTTTGGAAAATCAATAAGCTATGTTTAGCTACACGTTTCAGGAATCACCTTCATTTAAGTGTTTCAAGATTCTGCCAATACCAACGTCACATACATCAACATAGCACAACCACGCACCAGTGGTCGCGTGGTCCAAGGTGTCTGCCTACAAATATTCCCGTTTGGTGGTCACAGGGAGATGGATCTAGTCTCACCCGCTCGCACTGGAAGTGTTTTTCCACATCACTGTGGTTTTTCCATTCCCTCTCCACACCAATGCGGGCGCATCTCCTCTATACTGCCCTTTTTATCCCTAATGCAAGCTGATTTACAACCCTTGTGTTGAACGTATGAGCTACCCTCGTTGGTGGGTACACGTAATTAAACTTCAAGCTTATAATAAATTCCCGACCTTATTTTACTTGGATGACAGTTCAAAAAGTTACTAGAAATAGTCCCTAATACATCCCTACGCCAACAGCTGACATCTGTCACTTTGGATGATTTTAATGAAAACGTATGGTAATGGATGAATTTGTTAGTTAACCACAGTAATTTAGGTCAATATGACTTATATATTTATTTGAGGTCGGGCATAAAGCTTATTTATCGTTTATTCCACTTTAAAAAAATTATTATTTACATCACTTTCAGAAAAGGTATAACGAACATAGCTTCAAAATGGTGACCGAAGAATTTAAACCATGTGATTAAACGTGACGGAAACAAGTTATTTACAATGATGCACCCACGCAGTGGATAAAAATATTTTATTCAGTTAAATATTTCGAAATACGATGAAATAATCATAAAATAATTACGAATGACCTGGCAGTCTAGGGGTAAGGTGTCGGACTTCAGTGCTGGGGGTTTGGGGAGGACCTACAGTTTAGCGTGGGATCCGAACCACGGTGGAGGCCTGGCATTCCACACATAGAGCTGTTATTATTTTAAACCAAAGAGAAAAATACCTTATTTGCCGATGTGCTATCATACAAACCAGTGTTTCCATGGTGATGTAAACAAAGAGTGATTGTACAGATGAGTCAATGCACAAAGCAGAAATGCTGGAAGCTCGCTAGAAAAATCTGGTTTTTGTTTAAAGTTGTTCTTTTTGCCTACTCCCTGGGCCCTGGCCTTTAAAATGAATTATAGTTTGTAAAAAATTGCATCAGTCATTTTCTCTCTCTCTCTCTTTTTTTTTGTAAGGTATTTATTGTTTTGTGAGCATCAATTTTAATACATGGAACAAGGAACATATAGAATATAATGAAAAATACCAGCCCCAAAGGGCTTTCGAACTCCAGCTTTACATAGAACAATTAACATAGAACAAATTGACAAACAAATATGGCGCCCTGGCGGGCTGATGGGTTGAAATGCTTTAGAATACGAGTGGGAAAATATTTGTTAAAAACCGCCCCGTCGCACATAAATGGTCGACGGGGACCTTAAAATATATATAGTACTGTAGTGGAAAATGTGGGGGGGAGGAGAAACCATAGATAATAAAAACATCCAGAAAAGAATAACAAAGGAAAATAAAGTGTGAACGACCCCGGTTGAGCGAGCCACCGTGGCCGGTTTAAATAATAGTACACCACCAGTGCTACGATTACATTTCCATACTCATTTTCTCTTAATTTCAATCAGTGGAAATTGGTTTAACAAATTGTATAAATGGGTTTTAAAGTGATTGTTGCGTCTAGCTCGGTCCCAGGAAGTAGCGTTTTGGCTAATTTAGGTGTTATTTTTTAGTGTGCGTTATAATAATGTTTTTTTTAATCATTTCGAACTTTGTTGCAGTTATTTTTTGGTACTCTCCGCTTGTTATATTAGGGTTACTAGTTTAAAACTATTGTTAGTATTAGCACTGAAAGGTGCCAACCAAATACAACTCACATGCACTTGATCGCGCCGCATTGAAGTGGAGAGTTATGAAATTAATTTAGTAGCTACGATGGCTTGGTCTGTTAGTCCTTAGACGCTGGTTAACTTTTAACATGTATCCTTGCTGCGGACAATAGATAGTGAAGTCCCATTGTTCTCGAGTGTTCATTGAGCCAGGTAGCCACCATTGTATGTCGATTCATTGTGTGATGTGGGTTGCTGTTTCATCCACCGACAAGGGGGTAAGACGTGAGACGGCGGGAGAAGATTTGGTTTGATTTACCACCATCATGTTTGCCAACCTGGGAGAGATTCAAACATTTCCCACAGACTTTGATGCGTGACAACTCGGAAAAAAAGTAGCCGCTATCTAATATGAATGTATTTTAATTTTTTGACTATCAGTTTTGATGTGTATTATTATTTTAAAGTTTCTAAATCCAATAGATTTATTAATTAATATGTTCTAACCAACAATAGTATTATGTCCTTCTATTTCGTGTATATTTTTTATGTGTGTAGACACGTTGTGTACGCGTGTAATAAATACTTATGCACTCAGATTGGCATGCAAGCAGAGTTGCCCAGATGGAGGGCAAAAGAGAGAGTTTCCCCCATGCCCAATCCACGGTTATTGCCCATCGAAGTCAATGAGTTTTTATTGATGATTTTTTACCTTTTTTTTAAGGTGGTCAGTATTGTAAAGTTAATATTACAACTTAATAATAGAAATAACTTTCATAATATTGCTTTAATGTACACAGCAAGTTGAATTTAGAGCTGAGGAAGAAATTGATGATATGCTACATTTGTTGCATCGCGCTGTATGGAGCATAAACTTGAACTCTCAGGAAGATGGAAAAGAAATACTTGGAAAGATTTGAAATGTGATGCTGGAGAAGACTTGAGAAGATCAAACGGGCAGACAGGGAGAAAAGTGAAGAAGTCCTAAGAACAGTGGGTGAGAAGAGAATCATTTTAGATGTTCTTCGGTACAAAGCAAACTGGATCGGACACAACCTTAGAAGGAACTTTCTTTTGCATGACGTCTCAGAAGGCAAGGTTGAGGGAAAGAGGAGCTTAGGAAGAAGGAAAGAGTATTCAAATATTTGATGACTTGAAGGAAAGAATAAAATATTGGTAGCTGAAGGAGGAGGAAAAGGACAGGAAGGGTGCATTGACCGTCTAAGTTCACTGACAAAATGAATGGATGGACCTGTTGTAAGACAACATCAACAACATCATCATCAACTGTTCCAGCCTGTGGCCAAAATGCCACTGCCTCAGGCCTTTTGAATCCTTTGGTTGTTCCTGACACGCAAGGACCAGGCTGAATATTGTTTGAGTGCTAGTCTAGTGTCTAGCCCTAATTCACCACTAAAACTCCACTCAGGCTCCAAAGTAATTACTTTATCAAACGACCACTCACTCCTCTGTACAAGCCAATTTCGCCATTAAGATTACACTCACATCTATCCAGCATATAGCACAGTTTTTGCCGCCTTTACCAACCCTTACAAAATATTAAATCGGCTCAACTTACTAGAGGAGGGATGGCGAAACATTGTGCCACTTGAGGATTAATTAAATTTTAAACTACTATAGTTTTACAACACTTATTTAAGCTTTTTTTTAATGAGTACCTAAAAATCAAAACATTATGATTATTATGAAATGTAATGAATGACTCAAATTAAATTATAAACATTTTAATTATGCCTATATTTTAAAGAAGAAAAATTTATCAAAACTGTAAAAGTGATCGCTTATACAACATAAAAATATTTAAAGCAACACATTAATTGGGAAAAAGACGATAATTATGTTAAGCTCAAAAAAACTAAGCCTGTGTGAACCTCCAAAATTTCTAACACATTTCTGAATCTTAGTAAAATTCGAATTCACTTCGGAATTTTGAATAATAATATTGGAAGATTCGAGTTCGATTCGAAATTTCTAATCTAAATAAATCTTATATTCATATGTGGTGTGCTTAGCTCAAAATCTATTCATACTTAACAAATTAATATAATCAGAACAAAAACAATTTGCGTGGTAGAGTGAAGAGCGCAATTAACTTGAGTGCAGGTCATAAAGGAATCCCGTGGGAGACAATTGTTTGTGACAGTGAATATTTTGTACTAAGATTAAAAAAAGGGGTGTGATCTGTATTTGATTTTACCCTTTTTGAGATGACTACTATTTATTATATAATTTCTTTAATAAACCTAAAATGCTTCTAAAAGGTTAATCAAGATTTTTTAAATATTTTATTATTGGATTGGATTCGGAATGTACCCGAATTTGCGTAGAGGGAGAGTGGAAAATCATTTTGTAAAAACCACCCTCAGTACACCCGACCGAGATTTGAACCTCGATCTTCCAGTCATTGGCAGGCTTGTCTACTGTGAGAGTGATGCCCTAGACCATGCGGCCACCAAAGTAGGCAAAATATTATTGACTTCAAAATGCTATGCCACGTTGTGAAAAGTTTATTTAATGTATATTTTAGTGTCGGCGTGCCATCCAAATCGTGTTCGCGTGCCACCCAGTGAACGCGTGTCATAGATTTCCCATCCCTGGACTAGAGCATATAATTATCGGAGGATGAAAAAGTTTGTTGGACAGGGTTTATTATTCTTCAGTATATTTTACTTTCAATATAATGAACTTTATCGGATTATTTTTATGAGCAAGTATGAACAGATAAAATAATGTAGTTTTCACTAGTTCGATATGAAACCTTAACTTTTTTCTAGCATTGCTATCTTTGGATAAAGTTCAGATAGCTTTAATTAGTTGGATATATGAGCAAATTATAAGATATTGGCAGTGTTTGAATGACTTTGTGTTATACCTCAGATATAACTTATCTGTCAGAAAACTTTAAGTCTGCGCGCGCCTACTGTTTTTGAATCACAACGGACACTTTATTTTGTTGATGTAAGCTACTGTTCCTCTCTTTAAATTAGTGTATGGTTTTAAGACAAACAATGTTGTTTATTGTTTTAAACTATTGTGAATCCTTGACCAGATTGTTCATAGCTTTAAAACAAATATGGTTGTGGATATACATATCATGGGACTGATGGAAGAGTCACAACAATGTTTGGTTTAAAACTATGAACTATTTCTTAAAGAGGCCACCGTAGTTTTCAGCAGCAAAATAAATTTTATACCAAATATTAACATATTGATACATAGAATTTGTAAGGTTTACTCAGTAAAACATTATTAAAATTAAGAATCAAATAGCCAAATCTATTATTTATGCTTTCTAGTGAGGATTACTCCATCTAGATATTATATTCTGAAAATGAAAAATGACACCTGGACACGGGAATCGAACCCGGGACCTAGGGCTTAGTACGCCAAAAAACCCGGGTTCGATTCCCGTGTCCAGGTGTCATTTTTCATTTTCAGAATATAATATCTAGATGGAGTAATCCTCACTAAAAAGCATAAATAATAGCTTTGACTATTTGATTCTTAATTTTAATAATGTTTTACTGAGTAAACAATAGCGCACTAAGCCCAAGGTCCCGGGTTCGATTCCCATGTCCAGGTGTCATTTTTCAATTTTCAGAATATGATTATTAAAATTGTTTACACTGCCGTGAAAATATATATAAAGGCCCTTAAGACATTTGTTTTAGAACTATGATTTGTGTTTTCAGGAAAAAAACATTGTTTGTTTTTCAATAACAAGAATGATAAAAAAAAACGTGTTAAGGTGGTAAGCTCGGAATCTTTTTAGAGTGGTAGGCTCAGCCATAGCCGGAGAAGGAAGATGTGGGCCTAATTAAACTACCAAATTTGTTTGCATACTTGTTTCGAAGTGTTTATTTACTCTAGTACGTTTATAGTATGTTTGTGTAAAACGTCCATGGTAGCTTTTTCTTTCATAGCTCCCTTTGAAAAACAGTCTCTTTTGTAAAAACCTGATGACAAAGGACTCAAAACTCTTTTCCATCATCTTGTGACTAATAAAAGATTTAGTCTCGTTTCAGCTTTAATGTATAGAGAGGCACGTAAAGGATTTGGTGATAATAAGTATTATGAAGATGTATCTGGGTGTATTGAATGAGTATACTATGAATATGAAACTAAAAACAATCTTAGATGAAAATGTATATTTATTTTATTGGGTGCCCTTATTGTAGTTCAGTAGATTGTTACTATATACAACTATTCTGTCACTAACTCACTGACTACATTAGAACCACCTAACTCAAGACCTTAAGTTTACCTTAAATCCATACCTTCTTAACTACGCCCATAACTACAGGTCACTTCTATGTAGTCGTGCTATAGTCCGGCGGCGAACCTAGGACCTACCTAACTACTTTGTTATAATTTACAGTTATATGTTACTATGAAAGAAACAAAATACAATACTAAAATAACAGATGTGACACAGTGGAAATAGCAAGAAATACTGTTATTTAAACAAATAAATCACCCAATCCTATCTGCAGCGTGCGGTGTAAATTACAGGTTAAATTATATATTATATGTAATGTTTGGAACAAAAATTGTACGATTTTAGTATATATTATTTAATTCACATTAACTAAATTATTATAACATATTATTTTAATTGAGTACTTTAATTTAACAACCCACAAACAAAAGTAGATTTAGATATTTTTATGCCCCTATATAAGAACGATGAAACAAAATCAGGTTAAAAATGTTTTTTTGAAACCTAGATAAAAATTTAACAGTTCAAAGTTTAATTTTGAGCTGAATATCGGTAATTTTTGTGTAAAATCTGTTTATAGCTCTTCAAAAGTAATGATGCTTCAATTTAGACATTTTATATATATATATATATATATATGTATAAATTGTATTTGACAATATAACTTAGAGGATGGCAGAAGACAAAATGTATCAGCATTATCTCGCCGTTTGACAATCTCTATGGATTCTAATGAATACCACGGCTCAGATAGGATATAAAATTTCTGGCCTTAATGGTTAATATTTTCTCCACAGATAATTTCTGGGGACGAACAAAGATTTAAACTTTACTTTTAATAATTACTTGAAAGTATGAAACCTTTTATGTAATAAAGTATCTTTTTTTTAACTCACTGCTCCAACTAGACTCCAAAAAGATATCAGATCACAACAATTAAGTTCCTCTTTTTTTTTCTAAATAAAGACTGTTAGTATCAATAATTGTAGTTTCCTTTTTAGACCCCAATATATACAAGAAAGGTATAAACACAGGTAGTCAAAACAACCTTATTAAATACGTCAAATAAAATTAAATACATGAAAATATTAATATAATTATTACAACTAAGTAATACATACTCAGTCTAGAGGATATTATGTATAGTAACTATTCTTAAATTTAGCTAGCTATAGGTGAAATAACGTCTTAAGCAAAGTGAGATATTTCAACGAAGGTTTCTTCAAAAAAATATAAATATCCTATAAATAATATTACAGTACTGCTAGTCTGCTGTACATAAATATGAGAAAGGACGGGGGTGATATTGTAGGGGGGATAGAGAGTAGAAAATGGACTAGCCTTTCCTTCTATCTTGTTTGTATGAAACATGCTACACTACTACGATTAGAAAACATATTTACTCCTCATCCTACCCCTGCCGTGCTGCAGCCGTGCAAAATAAACTGCGAGAAAGTGTTTTTTAGTCATACAATAGAAACCATTTACACATTCGTGACGCCCCAATGAAACCGTCAACTATTATTACCATACAATTTTGTCCACGAGTGCGCATATACAGTTTTGGCAGTCTTAAGCTTGCCGCACACCTAATCGAATCGGAACGGAATAGGTAGGAAATTATTTATTACATGCATTTCAATGGAGGCTCGCACTCAACTATACCCTGTGATTTATTATATTGGTAGCAAATTTAATAAATGGTACGGCACACCGCACAGACTTTCTCTCTCTTTTTATAAACTCGTAAGATTTCTGAACGGAATAATGTACATTGTATCATCACCACTCCACATAAGAACACGCATAAAATAATATACAATGATATAGAATCAATGAGAAAAGAGGCGCATCTTTGTCCACCTAAGAACATTTCAAACAGTTTAATGTCTTCCACAAGGGTCAACACTTCGTATTAAAATTTCGATTTCTGGTTAAAATTTTAACATTTTAAAAGGTGTTGCAGATCTTCAAGTCATCGCATTGATATTTAATTATTCATTTATACATTTTGACCAATAAAAAATGTAAATATTGACTATTGAGTCTAAAATGGAGATAGATCATTGCTATGCAAACATTTCTCCTAAGAGATTAAAGGAAAAATAACATACTTTTTTAGATACTTATATTTAATTACTCTATGGCATTGGAGAATTATTGCGTTAAGACTTAAGTAGTATATGTTTACAACTAAAGCTCACAAAATTGTATTAATATATTTGCAAATATCTCAGAAACTGCTGTTTTTATAAAAATATATGTCAAATAAAAGTTTTTTATTTCTAATAGTCCTACAATTTTGCAATGATAAGTTGTTTAGTTTCTCCAATAGTTGTGGAGATACGGAAATTAACGCTTCTGTAATGTACCCTAAAAATCATTTTCATAGGAAAATGAAAATAGCCAGTTTATTTATAATATTAATCAACGCCTAGATACGAATTTTAATCAAAATCGTTTAAGCAGATTTTGAGAAAACCAAATTTTTCTCTTTTCGTCCTTCAGTAAACTACCCTTAATTTTAAGTTTTTATAGACACACAGAGAGACGGCATTGCAAAGACTATTTTTTAGGGTTCGGGGGGTCATGAGACGTCGACATCCATCAACATTTCAGGTTAGTTTTTTTTTTTACGGTCGCAATACTTAAACTTTAATGTCCAAAAAGTTAAAAAAAATCATATAATTGCGTATATTTTGAAAGTTATTGATTTTATAAAAATATGTTTCGGATAAAATATCTGTATTATAAATATATATACATATTTGTAATGCTAAGTAATTTCATATCTCAAATAGTTTCGGAGCTATTTAAAAAAATGTTAATTTACACATCAGACCGGAGCCCTTAAAGCCATTTTGCCGAAATATTGAGGGTAGCCATTTTGTTTGGAATATTTATTAATGTTTATAAATGAAATTTAATCAAAATCGTTGGAGCCGATTTTGAGAAAATCGACTTTTTCTCTTTTTGCCATTTAGTAAACTACCCTTAATTTTAAGTTTTAATAGACACACAGACAGACGGCATTGCAAAGACTATTTTTAAGGGTTCGGGGGATCATGAGACGTTGACATCCATCAACATTTCAGGTTAGTTTTTCTTACGGTCGCAATACTTAAGCTTTAATGCCCAAAAAGTTAAAAATATATATATAATTGCGTATATATTGAAAGTTATTGATTTTATAAAAATATGTTTCGAATAAAATATTTGTATTATAAATATATATACATATTTGTAATGCTAAGTAATTTCATATCTCAAATAGTTTCGGAGCTATTTAAAAAAATGTTAATTTACACATCAGACCGGAGCCCTTAAAGCCATTTTGCCGAAATATTGAGGGTAGCCATTTTGTTTGGAATATTTATTAATGTTTATAAATGAAATTTAATCAAAATCGTTTGAGCCGATTTTGAGAAAATCGACTTTTTCTCTTTTTGCCATTCAGTAAACTACCCTTAATTTTAAGTTTTAATAGACACACAGACAGACGGCATTGCAAAGACTATTTTTAAGGGTTCGGGGGGTCATGAGACGTCAACATCCATCAACATTTCAGGTTAGTTTTTCTTACGGTCGCAATACTTAAGCTTTAATGCCCAATAAGTTAAAAATATATATATAATTGCGTATATATTGAAAGTTATTGATTTTATAAAAATATGTTTCGAATAAAATATTTGTATTATAAATATATATACATATTTTTAATGCTAAGTAATTTCATATCTCAAATAGTTTCGGAGCTATTATAAAAAATGTTAATTTACGCATCAGACCGGAGCCCTTAAAACGATTTTGCCGAAATATTGAGAGTAGCCATTTTGTTTGGAATATTTAATTATGTTCATAAATGAAATTTAATCAAAATCGTTAGAGCCGATTTTGAGAAAATCGACTTTTTCTGTTTTTTCCCTTCAGTAAACTACCCTTAATTTTAGGGGTAGATATCCAATTCCAAAAACCCCTCGGGGCAACCCTATGAAAACCCTAGATATCAAGTTTCAGCTCAATCGGTAAAATAGTTTAGGCTCTAGTTGGAGGTACAGACAGACAGACAGACAGACAGACGGAAATTCAAAAACCACTTTTTCGGATTCAGGAAGTCATGAAACGTCAAAATTCATCAAAATCTCGAGTTCGATTTTTTTGACGATCACAATACTTTCTCTACCCGTAAGATAGAGAGAAAGTAAAACCATTATTATGAAAGTGTTACGAAGGAAAATACATGGAAGGAAATCTCGGAAATTTTAAAGGAAACTCATAAGTAAAATATAACACCCTGTAAACATTATCATATTGTTCATCTTTTATTAATTAATACTTTAAAGTAAATGATATTATGAATTATCTTAATTCAAACTTCTGCTAATTAGTGGCGGTAGCAGGTGTTTCAAAATGTTTATATTGTTATTTTATTGGAGACTTTGTTTGGATATAGCCATCTGGCCAGCTTCATTACACTTTCATTACTTTATGTCTCTTTTTTTTAATACATTCCTTTATATCGAGAGTAGCAGGTGTTCTGCTCGTGCATTTGCTATTTTCCTGAAACGGGTTTATCACAACAGGGACCATAAATAAAATACAGACATAAACTTTTCTTCATTGCTGCTATCACTCATCTTCAATTCAAATATATATGTCCTCTTTTAGCTGCTTCCTTCCGACTGACAAAAATTCCGAACAAGTGTGCGGACAAAATTCGTTTCCGTTCGTAGGGTTCCGATTCCGAGCGTTCCTATCCGATTAGGTGCGCGCAGGCTTTCCATGTCCTAATCCCGATTAGTCCAGTGAGTCATCATCATAGTGCTAGGACAAGTATCTCGAGTTCTCTCCCATCGTCTGGTGTCATTTATCAACGCATATGTAGAATTTATCTTGAGAAACAAATAGCCGAAGCTATTATTTGTGCTTTTAGAGAGGAATACTCCATATAGACATCATATTCTGAAAATTGAAAAATGACACCTGGACACGGGAATCGATCCCGGGACCTTCAGCTTAGTGCGCCAATGCTCTACCACTGAGCTATCCAGGAGTCGTCCCGTGCCCAGGGTCATTCTACACTCCACACGGGACGACTCCTGGATATCAAGTAAGCATTGGCCTACTAAGCCGAAGGACCGGGGCTCGATTCCCGTGTCCAGATGTCATTTTTCAATTTTCAGAATAGAATTTATCTTGTTAAAAGTTTTATGTATACTTTATTGAAGCAAACAATAAATCATAGATTAAAATCTGTTATGATTTGTTATTTTTTATAAAGTCTAATCGCCCTTACCACTCGTTTACGAGGCAATATAACTTGTTAATTTCTTATGCAAGACGTCAACATAAAGAATGTAAACAAAACAACCCACTTTTCTTATAGACTTAACTAATTGAGAAAGCCGAATTCCACCTCGGCCGAAGGAAGTATAGTTGATTTTTCCTATGACGTAGTTTTACATCCTTCCTCAAGAAAAATGTTTATGGGAAACCCTTATTTCTGTAATTGAATGTTTTTCACCGTAAGCCAGTTTTACCACTAGATCTTTAAAATCATAATAATAGTAAAAGATAGTACTTTTACTGCCGTGACTTTAATGCTCCAATTAATTACATTTCCCGTCAGCCAAGAAATACGAACTTTTCCTAAATGCTTAGTGTCACCGTTTATGAGCCTTACCTCATGATGATATCTTCTTGTAAGAAGAGAAAGTCCCAATTTGTGAGTCTCCACCCTGTGTATCAGGTAGGGGGTGAAAGGGGGGCGTCTTGGCACCTTATTTTATCCCCCCGACGGGATGTAATGGTGTGTCTCTCAGAAGGGAATTTATTCAGGTTAACTTAAGGTTATTTGCATTGGTATGGCAACAAATCTTCTCAGTCTAGAGCAGATAATGGAGGATTAGACTGTAAGCTTGCACGGTCCAATTTAAATATAAAAAAACTTTTTTGACAGATCTATATTTTATTTTATTTAACCGTGTCTTGGGTTGTACGCATATATCAATTACGCTAGTTGAGTAGGAATAAGTAAAGGTGTAGTTTTAAAGGAAAAGAACTCGATTTGCAAGGAGGCAGAGTGGAAACTCAACTATGAAAAACTACCCTCTGTACACCCGGCCGAGATTCAAACCTCGATCTCCCTGTCATCGGTAGCGTAGTATATTGTGAGAATGATGCCTTAAACCATGTGGCCACATAATTATTTTATTGAGATAATTATATAAAATAAAAGATCTCACAATTCCACGAGTCAATAACACAGTTGGATATAAAAATAACGTGTTCTAGCTGCCCTAAGAAAGGTGTATCTCATTTGAGCACTATATATCAGTTGGTAGCGTGTCTGCCTTCTAATATAAGGATCTAGAGTAGATTTTGACCATGCTAAAATAATTAAGATTAGTGAAAATAGTACGTTCTAGATTTGAATTAGTTTGTAAGTCATGTGTTGTTTTAATCGATTGATTCGGAAAGTGCACGCTAAGTACCCCCTCCCCTTTTTTTTAAAGAAAAAACTAGCGATTACCACTGTTACAAACTCGATAAAACTCGTTGATTCGTCAATTTTACTTCTAGATGGCATCAAAAGCGTATTTAATTAATTACCATTACCATTGTGGTCATATTGAGTTCGTCCCTTTTAATTGTGATATTAAAATAAGAGTCTGTAGTCCGATTGTACTAACATTAATGATACTTCAGTAGCCCCATGGCTTCTTTGGTGCTGACTGACAGCTCACAGCTGACTTCTGACAGTCAACATTTAGGTATATACCTAAATTTTGACTGTCATAAGTGACAGCTGCTAAACACATGTTTTTTGCAGATCATATGGTTCGGCGTAGGGATACACAATTTGGTCCGGTAGCTTGTCAAAGCCGTCAGCTGTCAGTCAGCACCAAAGAAGCCATGGCCCTACTGTAGCATTAATAGGAACAAATATACATTCATTACTATATTCTCTAACAACTTCCGATTGTATTTTAAAGATGATGGTATTGGCATTAAATATTAAGGCTTCCTTAGTTGTTGTTTTCTTTATTCGTTGTTTGATAATTTATTTAACTTAGCCTAAATTTACTATTTTTGCTTTTTTTTTTTTATATGAATATTTATTTTTTGTTTTTATCAATTTTTAGCAAGGCTTGTTTCTGTCTATCACACATTTTAACATACAATAATATCTTATTTATTTTTTATTTTCTATATATCCAATATTTTGAGGAGTGTATTTTAATAGATATTTGTATATAATTTGAGAAGCGTAGACCAAGGTGAGAGGCAGGTTCCCCTTCAAGCTCTGCATGCACGTGACATCCCTGAATGAACAGGTTGGTCGGATATCGGGACCAAGTAATAGCCAACAGTAGCTCCATACTCGATTGTAATAGAAACAGTCGTAACTGCGTATGTCGGCTGGTCTGTCTTGCCCCTCCCTCCTTCTCCCTCCCCCTTTAGGCTTTAGCGGTCACAGTCCTCTATCGTATTTTTACGGCTCTCTCTCTTCCTCTTTCATAGCCCGTCGCTGTTACGACGTCGTAATCATGTTGATGCGTTGTAACGAGACGCCACCGGGCCTTCATTCAGGTAAGTCGGAGAAATCGACTCTTTTTATCTTCTCGTTGGTAAGAGAGATAACGACTCGAGGGGGTCTCCAGTTGGATTTTTGTCTAGGCTCTATAGATGCATTAGGACGTTTGGTGCAGTCTGGGATTATCCTAGCTGAAATATATAGGTCTCTTGGACCAGGTTGGTCATAGGACGCTTGGCGCAGATGTGAAAAAATCCGCTAATCCTACCTTGTGTGTTTGTTTACTTCTGTCTCGCAATTGTATAGGGTCTGTTCAATCACCTGATAGTTACATTAGATTAGGTTAGATCAGATTTACGGAACTGAAAGGGAATCGCCTGATGGTTAGGCTATATTAGATTATGGTAGGTAAGTCTTTATACATAAGGGAAGAATTATGTTTATCCTTATTCCATACGTCCTATCTCGGTTGGTCCAAAAGGCCTCCCATTTACTTACTAATAGTGCACCAGACGTCTTGTATGGATTGGTCCAAACGGGTCGCTTTTAGGGGGGAGTGTACCAAAGTTCCTACGGCCCTATAAATAAATTTACGAGTTGTCTCCAAACCTATTTTCTATCACAGTTATCAGCGTTATAGTTGGGGATAGAATTCGCACCTCATCTTTATTGAGTTCATAAATCAGGCACTGTAATAAATTGAGTGGACATTATATACTAACCTACATCGGTGGTCACGTGGTCTAACGCGCCACTCTGGTGCTAGAGGGGATTGTCGGTGACGGGGATTTCGGGGGTCGAATCCCGGTGAAGTGTATTGAAGGTGTTTTTCCTTAACTCGTTTCCAACTCTCCTTTACGCAGATGAAGTAACATTTTCTCTAATATTCGACCTCCTTCATCACTATTTAACTACCGTAATAAATTTATCCATGCAATTTTAACGGGTACTAGCTTAATACATGGGTGGAAGAAACAACTGATTAATTATTCTATTTTAACAAGAACTATCATTATATTTCTTTTTAAACTTTTATTATAATGATCACCTCCTTCCCCTTCTTAAAAAAAACCTCTAATTCACGCTTTCATTTGGCCCAAAAATATCAGCACGATTTCGTTCTCCCTATTATTTTTAATCGCAGTTATTTTCTTCATTTTTGGTGTATAAATGGCATTACTTCTACCTTTTATTATAATTTTTAATTGATCAATAGTAATGTAAGCCTTTATTATGATATCTATCTTCGTTATCATTCTTATTTGACTTAAATTAGTGTTAAAAAAATTTTAACCCTTTCAAAGTTGCGCACGAGTATATTCACATCGCAACCCGTGGCCCCTTACAAACGTTTACCATTATAACCTCTAGACCAGTGTTATTATTATTATTATTAGCACCGCGTCTTACTACCCGTTCGGTTATACGCACTTACGCTAATGTGTAATGGTAGGATGATTGTGAGATGAAATGGAGGACCTACAGTTTTAACGTGAATCCGAACCACGGTAGAGGCTGGCATTCCTCACATTCACAAGTTGTGATTAATACACATCTTGTCAGAGGTGAAGGAAGGGTTTGGCAATCAGATAAATCTGTGCCGGGACGAGGATTGAACCCGGACCCGAGCACAGAAGTCTGACACCTTACCCTAGACCACAGGTCACTAGACAGTGTTGTTGTTGTTTTTTGCACATGGCACACTTTTATTTGTTGTTAGACCTTGCAAGTTAATGACACTACGAGAGACTCGGGTATACGCATGCGCAGAGATACTGCTTTCAGTTGAACAGTAAATGCGTGTATGTATCTTCAATTAGACCACGGATGGAAATTGTATGTAAGAAACTACAAAATTCTCATTAATTACTCAATTTATTGATAAATATATTAAAGCTTTAGAGAATTTTTCTCTTATTTCTTTTTAAAAACACAATATTTTATTTTTACCAACAGTAAAATACCGTCCAGAATTTTACGCCACAATTAATGAATTTCGCGGCACACCCTTTGAGAACTATTGCTCTAGGTATATTTTGATAGTGATATTTTAATTTGTAGTGTATGGAACAAAAATGTTATCATCTGATTTTATTTTACAGATGTTATATTTTACATGTTCATAAAGAGCAGGGCTTATCACAATAAGATGTGTTCAACACATACATGTGTTCAATTCTCAAATAACAATCGGCATACGTGCACAGGGTAATGTATTCCAACTATCATTAGAGTAATATCGTGGTGCGATGGTAGGTTGAGAAAATACAAGTCTTTTGTCAACATTGACAATATATAAATATAACCATATTATTATTATATCGACATTGATATTGGAGATGCAGAACATATCACTTTACAATATGTAAGAGTATGCGAAAGTTGATTTTGTTGCTTTTGAAAATGTTAGATATAATAATAAACCTGTTGTAAAAGTGGTATTCGAGGGTTTAAAAAGTTACTAAAACTACTTTCATATGAATATACGTCAAGTCATTTTATCTGTAGGTGTCATTTTTAAGAGATTACTATTGTCGATAAAATTTTTTAATAATAACAATAATAATACGGTCTATTTCACTTCTTTCCTAACCCCTCAGTTAGAGAAAGTATTGGGATCGTCAAAAAAATTGGATTCGAGGTTTCGATGGATGTCGATGTTTCATAACCCACTGTACCAACTCTATAAGGTTTTTTTTTATTTTTGCAATGCTGTGTCTCTTACTGAGACTAAAACCGAAAATACCTACCAATCAGGCTAAAACTGTGTGTATATTGTTTTTATAAGCGTCCTTAAAGGTTTTTTAATTACCTATATAACCTTAAAATAATGGATAATTTACTTGAGGGGGGAAAGAGAAAAAGTCGATTTGCTCAAAATTGACTATAACTACCTATATCCGTTTAAGGCGCTTCGCCCTCTCTGGCCTCTGGAGTGTGATCTTCCTCGAAGGGCTTAATATTTGACTTTGGAGGGTGGACGATCTTTGTATAGTATCTGAGACCGGGTCCAAAGGGTGGGTGTAAACCCCGGCCTGTAGATGGTGGTTGGGTATCCGGTGGCTTCAAGAGGGGTGAGCCATCCTCGGGTAAGCACTTATTGGCGGACTGGTGCCAGCAGTACATTGGTAGAAAGAGGCGAGATTAAGGATGAACGCCATTTGATGTCGATACCTTAAGGGGGTGGATCCAGCATATTTGCATTTTTTAAACCAAAGCGCGATCGCAGAGCTGTGTCTTTCTTGGTGGGCAGCATCTCCATCATTGGTGACTGTAAAGAAGCCCAGGATTGATAAGGATCCTTTATTAAAACTCGAATATAGGCACTGTTTAGCAATACAAACAAAATGGTGCGTCTAATTTCCCCATGATAATGATTTCGAGGTTACTTTACATCAGCGAAAGTTCCAAACCTTGATAATATCTCCACAACTCTTTGAGATACGGAATAACTTATCATTGCAAACAAAGTTGAAGGATTCCTTTAAATAAATAACTTTTATTTGAAAGGATATTTTATAACATCAATATTTTCCTAGATAAAGACAAATATATATATTTTTAAATAAAGTTTGTGGAAATGGAGAGCTTAAAATGCACAGAACATTTATATTTTTTATGTATTAGTGTATTTTATTTCATGTTTGTTCTTTGGTGGAATGCGATGCTCTTTTTTTTCCCCATTATGTTTCTATGACAATGGTTTTTTTTTTTCATTTATCTTACGAGCTATAAGTATAGATAAAGAATCAAGAAAGTATGTGCATTGTGCGGTACACAGTACAATTTATTTTTTACTGTGTCTGCAAAAAATAAAATAAAGCTTAGACAAAATTCTAAAGTAATATAATTGGTAAGGAGAGTAAATACAATGTTTAAAAAATATATTATGAGGATTGAACTTTCTATTACAATTTAATGTTGTGCTATATCACACAGTCAATAACATTTATGAACATCCATATTAGTTTTATAAAAGTCTAATGTGTCTGTATATATTTATTTATATCTTATATATGTCCAGAGAATTTTTTAGTATTTCTCAATAAGATAAAAAGCTGAAATTTGGTGAATTTATAGATGAAACACTCAAAACCTGCGAAAAATTTTTAAACTTGAAAACTGATCAAATTTTTTTTTAATTCATTTAGTTAATCATTTTAATTTGTCGACATGTTTTTTCCATTTCAAAAGCAAGGAGAAGCTATAATATAAATTACAATTTCAAATCCAAAGAGAAATTGCAGATTATAATATAGTGGATAATATAGTGATCTGTGTTTATAATTTGGTTGATTTTTATTCATATTATTAGTTAGCAAAAAGTTAAAAGTTATTTATACAAACCGATTAATACTCTAATTAAAATACAGCTGACACTGCAGAGTAACATATGACATAACCTTATAAAATAAGTGTGAACTCAGTTGACTGTGAGGATGAGCTGGAAAAATACAAACATCCATTAGAGTTTTTAAACAGTTTTACACCTTCAGGAAACTTAAAAATGGAAGTATAATATTTATCCTCAAAAACTCAAATACTAAACAGAGTATATTCAATTGAATCCACCTATCAGTAACAAAATTGGATGCAAATCTAATACACACAACAATTTCAGTGGGTCCGTCTCAAGGGAATATGTTTGTTTCATACCAAAAATCAATTTGGCCCCTGAAGACCCTGTCATACCTTTTATTTTGAGACAGAGGAAGTTTTAAGTTAAACTAGCGTTCTCAACTACTAGTAATAAGTCACTAGTTCAAATCTTGGATAGGGTTGGTATTTATCTGCCAAAGACAGTTTTCATCCATGGTCAATTGTACGTGGCTTTTCCCAGGGTACGAAGCTCAACAGATGTTATAGCTTAAGTCATTGACGGATCAAATCAGGAGACATTGGTACCGCAAAACCCTTAGGTATTCACAAAAAAACATGGTACATAAAGACATTTTGTAATTTATTTAGTAAAAATAAACTTAATTTAGTTAATTATCACTTTATTCACTCTTACTTAAAATAAATGACAGAACTATAATTTTATAACAAGCTAACCCAACCTAGCAGAACCTAACCTTTCATTCATCTACAAATTGAAGGTTTAATTTTATTAGGTTGGGTAAAATTGA
The DNA here is from genome assembly GCA_033556935.1 of Timema podura. Classification (NCBI taxonomy): domain Eukaryota; kingdom Metazoa; phylum Arthropoda; class Insecta; order Phasmatodea; family Timematidae; genus Timema; species Timema podura. The sequence goes on along the minus strand of JAVRXN010000002.1, from coordinate 25,820,579 downwards.
CATCTTCCTGTCATAGCCAGGCTTTGAAACTAATATTTAAATAATATAAAGAAAAAATATAAATCGAAAAAACCATGAATGAATTATAGTGGATGTAATCACTATTCATTTATTTTCCCTCAACACATGTATAATTTTATTTTAATCTTAATTTATAAAATTCACATAAATGTTATATTGATTGCATAATTTGGCACACTTATTGTAAAGTAACAAAATTAAAACCTGTTTCAATGGTCGAATGGTCTAGGACGTCGCTCTCGCATTAGACTGGACTGTCGATGACTGGAAAGGTTTAAGGTTCGAATACTGGTCGTATTTACCGAGGGTGGCTTTTCCTTAATGGTTTTCTGCCCTTCCTTCTTGCAAATGTGGATATATATTTTATTTGAACTCAAACGTTCTTACTTCTGTCATATTAACGTAATTAGTACATATACGTAAAACGGTATAACACAAACGGGTATTGATACACGGTGACAGACAAAAAAAGCTTAAGCCCCCATTATATTTTTTTTGTTAAATATTAAAAATAAATTATGTTCACTGAAATTGTGTTTCCTACCTCGTTCATTTAAGGGTGTATGGCCCAAAATTAATAATGTATAAATTATATATATATTAGTAGGTCTTCTTAAACCAAACTTGGATCAGTGTATTAAATATAGATTAAATGTATATTTTGAGCACAGTGTTTACTCAAAGTTTGAAATTTTGGCATCTAATGCAAAGATTTTTAGAAAAACCAAATAATGCAAAGATTTCATATTTGGAATGTTAGAAGTACTTGAAGAGGTTTATTAAGAGAAATAAATATTATTTCACTGAACCTTCAATCAATTGCATAAAAAAACTGCCAAATAAAGGCAATATTCAATTAATTATTTTGTATACTTAAACGTATGTAATAAATGGGGGAAGTAAATCAATTAGTGCCGACTTCTTTTAACTTTAAAATGGTACTTCAATCACATTAATATTCAATCTGAAACTCATAAAATTTTATGTGAGCTGAGGTGCTACATATTTTGCCCCCGGATTTTGAAAATATATCTGATGCAACCCCGCAATAGCCGAAACAGAACGGCCCGGTTAGAGTAGAGAGAGAGAGCTCATCCCTTCTCACTCCACGTCACTAGCTGTCTGTCCTTGAAACCATAAATATGTTGCCAGTGGTTTTGGCCTGACCCATCCCCATCTCTCTTTAGGGATTGTTGTTACCTGGGCTCCACCGTTTTCAAGTCCGTGTAGCAAGTGCGACGATTGTTGAAAGGATTTTTTCAATGTCGCTGAGTATAGTTGCATTTAATGTCTTTAGGTATGTGTGAGGTGTAATAATAGTGAGAAGAACATTTTTATTATTTAAAAAAATTGCCCCACAAAAGTTTAAAGATGGCAGAATATATGTAAAAGGCAAAAGTAATAAGCATTCCAAGTCAATAAAACGCTTTTACGAAGAAATTCGGAAAGCCCAAACCACTAATAAAATGGTGAAATGACTTCAAACCTAAATTATATTATTGAACTTAAATAATAAAATGGTGAAATGACTTCAAACCTAAATTATATTATTGAACTTAAATAATAAACTTTTTTTTTTAATCCTTTTTAAATTTCGAACTAAATCTGGAACCTCCAACTTAGCACGTCAATATCTTACCACTGAGCTATCTAGGGCTAAATCTGTATTAGGGTCATTTATCGCTCATATTTTAAGGGTTAGTCGGTAATAGATGTGTAAAATCGTCGGCCATTTAATAACAATCAGAAACAAATTCCATCGTTGATCTATGGTAGCTTTATGCTACCGTTTGAAAATTTTCTACTAATTTTAAATTGTATCTTGGATATAATTTGTAAAGCAGAGGTCACCAACCTTTATTTAGCTGCGGACGACATAAATGTTTTACCAATACAGTAAACCACTTATTAAGTATTTAATAAAAAAAATAGAAAATATTTTAAAGAATGACTTGACCACCAAGGACGGTGATATCGAGGTTCGAATCTCAGTCGGGTGAACTGGGGTGGTTTTTCCTAAATGGTTTTCCACTCTCCATCCCCGCAAATGCGGGTTCATTTCCTCTAAATTGCACCTTTCCAATTCCTAGTCCATTAGTGTAATTAGTACTTAAGCGTAGAAATCGAATGGGTAGTAAGACGCGGTGCTAAATAATAATAAATAATAATAAATTTAAGATTGACCTTGAACAAAGAATACAGCGTGAGATGAAAGCCTATATTTGAGTTACGTTAATAGGTATGGACAATTGTGCATTATGTTAGATAAATAAAGATAGATTACTTTTTAGTCATATTGGCCATGAGATGAAATTTGTAGGTTAATATATCTTTCCTCCCATATATAATTTGATTAGCCCGCTTACGGTAATAGTAATTATGAGGAAATGACTGAACAGATTTTGACAAACTACCACTCATTTTAACGATTAGGAGTCCAGGATATCGGGAAAAGTAGTAGTTTTCCACGGAAACCCAATTCTCACAGATAATTTTCAGTGTTTCATTCTTTGTTTAATCATCATGGAAACCACTATTTGCTGCATGACTGTAAATCTCTAAATAAACAATATCATCTTGTATTCTGAAAATTTAAAAATGACACCTGAACACGGGAATCGAACCCGAAGTAATCCCCACTAATAAGCATAATAATAGCTCTGGTTATTAATTCTTTATATCATCTTGGCTAAAAAATAATAACTCAATCTTCATTAATTGTTGGTCCGAACACATCACATTTTTCTCTTTGAATGCTGGTCATAGCACATCTAAATTGAGATGCCTAAACTGGGAAAATATTTATTTTTTATTGGAATGTTATTATTAATTTAAATTTAAATTAATAATATTGAGTATAATTTGAAAATTAAAAGGTTAAGTTGTTAAGTTCGTGAAAATAATGTCTAAGTTTAGTTTTTCGCATGATACAATTTTTTTTAAATATGTTTTGGTATGTATTATAAGCTCAAAAACGATAAAATGAACTTGAATAGTGTTAAAAAAAAAGTTAGTCATTTTAACTATCTAAGTATGAGTTTTGGTGCTCACTTTTTCCAAATAATGGGTTTTAGTGTTCATTTTAGCAAATAGTAACAAAATACAAATACATAAGTTAAGCTATGTTTTCATTTTAACGCTTAATTTGAGTGTATATTTAAAATTAGTAATGTTTTGTACATCCCATATATCTTTTCACATTCCTACAAATAGAGTAAGTTCACTTATGTTTCCATGTTGATAGTTAATTTTGAAGAAATGATATTTCAAATGTTTGAGTACCACATCTATATTTAAACATTCTCTCTTTCTATCAGACTCCCACGCTCTCACACACTCTCTCCCAATCTCTCCCTCACACACACACACACACACACACACACACACACACTATAAAACACTCTCTTTAATATAATCTTTTCTCATTCTTTCTCTCACACTTTATCCCTCTCTCTCACACACTCTCTACACTCACATCCACGCTATATCACACAATTTCTCTCACACTATCTTTATTATACTCTCTCTCTCTTAACCTCTCTCTCAAACACTCTCTCTCTCAACGGCTCTTTCTTTCTCTAACGCTTTCTCTTTCTCAAATTCTCTCAAATGCTCTCTCACAAACGTTCTCTCTATCTCTCAAACTCCCTCTATTTCAAGTTCTCTCAAAATCTCTGACTAAACTCTTTCTTTCTCTATTTCACTCTCTCAAACAATCTGACTCAAACTGTCTCTATCTCATTCTCACTCTCTCTCAAACTCGCTCTCTCAATTTATCTTTCTAACTCTTTCTCGCAAACACTCTTTCTCTTAAACTCTCGCTATACCTCTCTCACAATTTAATTTTCCCTCTCTGAACTAGTCTCTCCATTTTAACTTTATCTCTCCAAATCTCTTCCACATACCCTCAATTTTCTCTCTCCTACACACAATATCTCTCCCAAAATTTTACACGCTTTCTTTCTTTCTCTCTCTCTCTCTCTCTCTCTCTCTCTCTCTCTCTCTCTCACACACACACACACACTTTATCACGCATTCTCCCTTGCCTATTCTATTTCTCTCTCACACATACACACTCTCCTCACACGCACTCATACTCTCATTTTCACACTCACCCTCACACTTACACAATCACACCCTCAAACACTTAAACTCTCATTTTCCCTATCACATTTTATCACTCTCTATATCAGATATCTTATATATAATTTGATAAGCCCGTTTCCAGAAATATAAATTACGAGGAAATGACTGAACAGATGTTGACTAACGAACACTCATTTTATAGATAAGGGAATCAGGATGCCGATAAAAATAATGGCCTAAAACTAAAACCCAATTTTCCTAGCGAATCTTCCATCTTTTTCTTCTGTGTGGACATTGGTTCATCTGTACAATCATTCTTTGCTTACATCACCATGGAAACCATGATTTATGTATAGCTGTATATAGGCAAATAAAATATTTGTCTTTGTTTAAAAATAATATCAGCTCAATCGTTAGGTACTTGAGTGGTTTGTGCAACTATTAGATATAGATCTGGGAGAAGAGTAATTTTAAAGTTCCCATCGGGGCGTAAAGGGGGAAAATATACGTTTTAATTCTAATTACACACCGAAAACTAAATATCTAAGAAAAGTTGATAGCCTTTGACGAGTAAACTTTTAATCAAAAATTTAGTGAGGGCTTGTTTATTATAGAGATCCTTTCCCAATAAAATTTTAAAATACATTTTAGTGTAATAATCTGCAGCCATTGCTGCAACGACCAACTAGTTAATATATAATGTTACTTATGATCATCTCACACCTCTATAGTTGAGTAAAAATAGTATTTGTAATAAAAAAAGCTCGAGATTTTGATGGATGTCGACGTTTCATTACCCCTTAAATCTGAAAAAAAAATTATTTTTTTAATAATGTCAGTCTGTAGCTCTGACTAGAGACAAAACTATTTTACCAATTGGGATAAAACTTGGGATATGGGGTTTTTCTAAGGTTTCTCAGAGGTTTTTTATAATAATCTATTCAATCCTAAAATTAATGGTAGTATTTTTTACTTAGGGATGGAAAGTGAAAAAATAGATTATATCAAACTCGACTCGATTAAAATTAATATATACATATATATAGTTTAAAATTAAAACAAAATGGAAGTTCTCATATCCTCATGAAAGTAGCTTTGAGGGTAATTTACACTTAAGGAAACTTCCAATATTTATCGTATCGCCACACCTCTTTGGGATACGAATTAATTTATCATTTCAAAAATGAAGGCATACTAAATATAAAAATCGTTATTTGAAATTATACTACTATAAAGCCACATGGCTGACTCACTAGAATTAATGTTTACCCACTTCCAGATGAGCTAGAAACTTGAAATTTGACAAACTTATAGCTTCTTAAATATATTACGACCCAGTCTAATCAAAATTAAAATAGATTTACTCGGTGATTGTAGGGGTGGTAAAACTGATTACAGCTCAGACAGACGGTGCAGCCGCACAGTCGTGTAATAAACACGCAAACGGTTTAACCTACACAAAATTACGAGAATTGTTGGGGTGGTACAACATTCCAAAAGTTTGGGAACCACTGGTCTAGAGAATATAAAATTTTTCTCTTTCAGCATGTTCTTAAATTAATTTACTTAGTTCCTTACGATTGCAAGATTTGATTAAAAATCTCAAGTTTAAGTAATGTAACGCGTTTACAAGTATATTGTGACATTTACCATTGTCAATTCACACTTTACACACAACACTTTTTTTATTTATATCCACACGGTAAACTGCTGTGACATTTTGATGTACACAATTAGTTTGCCTTTTTACAGGCACACTTTTTCGTTTGACGCTGTTTTTCTGAGACTATACACTTGCAACTGGCATATACCTGGCCCTCAAACTTTGATTTCTTATTCACAGCTTCACGAACTGTTACATATTTTTCTGGGATGTCTTTATAAATTTATGTGCCAGAAATCTAGAGGTCACTTCTATTAGACTGGGTTGTAATATATTTATTAGATTTTATGAGGTATTTTTTTTACGACTTTAATTTGTTTGTTTTGTTTGGATTTTCACAGCATACCATCGGGAATAATTGTATATCCCACAGTTTGGGAACCTCTGCTGTAGATTTTTTTAAATAAGCCTTTACTATCTTGGGCGTATTGCAATAAGCTTGTAACCAACTAGACTGATTGAGCGAACAAAGGTGCATTTCCTTACTAGCCTAAAGCTGTATGGGCTCATTGCAATAAGCCTAAAAGTTATCAGGCTGATAAGAAAATATAATATTTTTTTCAATTAGCCTGGTTCATTGTAAATTGACGGTGCCTTTTCCATTAAGCCGGATTTTCTAATTAGCCTACGACATATATACTATATGTAATATATAATATATACAGATAAATATATATAAATACATTACATATATATTACGGATAAGTCTTTAAATTTGTAATTTGCTGTAATGCTCTGTAGGTGTGATATTTCTCTTTTCTCTAAAAGTGTATATTATTTCGTTTATGTTCTTTGGTAGAATGTGCAACAATGTATATTATCTCATTTCAAATATCTTACGAGTTTTAAGTAAATATGTCTTTTTTTATTTATAGCAGCGAGAAAGTCTATGCTGTGCACACTCCCCACCTTTTTAAAAAATAAATTAGCCCTTTTGCATAAAAAAATCTATAACTTTGTTTGTGGATATAACTTAGAGAAAAAATATGATCTTGCTAGAAAATTACGAAGTTTAGTTCCGGTGGTAGTGCTTCCACCTACGGAGCTAAGGGCCCGAGCTCGATCACTGGCATGGTCGAGAAATTTATCATTGTTGGAATGTGGGGTTACCCTTTCACAGTGATGAATTGACGGCCGGGGGATGGATTTTGTGTCTGTCCTAGATTTAAAATTAGAGTAATTAGTACAAGGCGTATAACCTGAACAGGTAGTAAGATACGTGGCGCTAAAATAAAAGTTAAAAAAATAATAGCACCGACAACCTACAATGGCATAACATAACATAATTTGCGAGCCAATACTGTATTAGCTGGTTCAGGTTACAGACATGTCCAGATGGACACTAACATATTCCACTTCCTCCTTTATATCTCCACAATCATAATTTCTTTTTATGTCCTTTTTCATCAAATGTTTTTTCTAATGTATTTTCTCCCCTTTGTTCAGACGTAACGAATTAGTTTTATAACAACTATCAAAACATAGTTTGTAGGTCCCAAATTCAATTCCCGCGTCAAGATGTCATTTTTTAATCAAAATAATATGTAGATGAGCCTATAGCCTTAATTAAAAATTACTCATATTTGACATCGTGTAGAGATAATGCTTTAAATATGTAACATCCGCCCCCCCCCCCTTTTTCCCTCCACTCTATTAGTTCGGCATATCTGTATAAAGCACAATTAGTAAGTTTAATTAGTATTATTATTAATTACACTATTGTGTTAATAATGAGCGATATCTAAAACAGAGGAAATGCACCCACATTTCTGTGGAGGGACAGAGGGAAACCATTTAGAAAGATGCACCCTTTGTTTACCCATTCAGGATCAGAACTCTGACCCCCATTTATCGTTAAAATAAACTAAATGAGTTTAGTGTCTAAATCAAATTAAGGTTAACTTTAAAATGAACCGACGGTTTGGTTCGGTCCCGGGGTGACCTGGTGGTCTAGGGGTAAGGTGTCAGACTTCTGTACTGAGGGTCCGGGGTTCAATCCTTGGTCCCGGCACAGACAACTCTGATTTCCAAACCCTTCCTTCACCTCTGACAAGATGTGTATTAATCACAACCTGTGAATGTGAGGAATACCAGACCTCCCCCGTGGTTCGGATTCCTCGTTAAACTGTAGGTCCTCCACTTCATCTCACAATCACCCTACTATTACACATTAGCGTAGTTGCGAAAGGGTAGTAAGACGCGGTGCTAATAATAGTTCGGTTCCTGACTTACAGTTTTCATTCATAATAGCCAGAGAAGAAGACTGTCTACCTGGTAATCCGCCCCCTCCCCCACCCTCTCTGCCCTACCCACAACTTCAGCTCAAGACTTTTTCCTGTCTACCGTTGACGAAGAGGTTTTTTTGGTTCTCAACGGGACGGACCGGTAGTATCCAATTTCATCTATTTCTCAGCGACACAAACGCTATCTTACAGATTTTTCTCGACATTAGCGCTGTCCATACAACGTTAACCCCCACCATCGCGTGAAAATCTCTCTTCACAGGGGCTGTCACTTTGGTCAATACCTACCCTATTGTTGGTGCTTTCTCTCTTTCACTTACATCCCTTCTGCCGCGCGCAGGATTCTGAGAAAGAGCGCGCGCCGCCCGATTACCAAAAGAGAGATTTTGTGCCGGTCGATGAAGGTAACGTATTCAAGAGAACCTTAACTGCAGATTTAATAATATTTCTAGTCGGAGGTTCTCTATGACATGTATTAAAACGTTCCCCAAAAAAGAGTAAAGGGAGGAGAGGCCTGAATAGTTTAGACCTGCAAGATGTTTTACAGTGCTGTGGACCAAAAGGTGGCCCGCAGGCCAAATACAGACCGCGCTCGTTAAAATATGGCCCTCACAGTATCCTGGAAACTAATTAAAGGGAAACCCTCGGTGGAGGATTTGAAATACCTAATGATTTAAAATAAAAATATTGTCATGATTGCATTTTATTATGCATTTATTTGATTAATAGAAACCTGTATGAATATATAATATTCTTAATGCTAAGTTGTTTTGTGAAAGTGTACGCTCATTTTTTTATAAAACTTTTTTGGAGGTTAATTTAAAAAAATTTGGAGTGATATTTAAAAGGTTCTACCAACCAAAAATACCATTTTCCCAGACTTTAAGTATTAGAAATAATTGATTATTAAGTTTTGTTTGAAGACCTATATTAAGTTGATGGGGTTACTAAGTATATCTTCAGCCCACGGTTAAAAATGAAAGTGAGATTTGGCCCTTGGTATAAAAAAACACGTTTATCCACCCTGGCCTACAGTGAGCGTACAGGTTCCTGATAGGAGAGGGCTTGGCGGCGTATAACAGCTTCTAAATTTAAATCAGATTAATATAGCCACCGATTTTATTAATAAAATAAGTGCATATACGCTTAGTATGACTTATTTTACTTGGAAATTAATTTATACCCAGCCATCCAGCACATACCAAAAATAAAGATAACGAAATAAAAAATCCACCAAATTACTTGAAAATCATACCACCCTCGCCACGTATCTTTGTCTCAAATTGTCAACATCCTCCTATCTTCCATTTACATAACAGCTACCTGTTTGAGCATCTGCGGACAGTACTAAAAGCTTGTAAACATATATTCAAGGATTAAATATGTACTACTATAAACGGATATTTATTAGTAGATCTACTTAGAACGTTTAAACATAAATGTAGGTTATCTAACCCTGTCTCAAAGTCACTTTTTATACCTTTCAACCGTCGAAATAAACATATTATGCTAACTGCATGGTTTAAGGCGTCACTCACAATAATACGGCTGGATTGCCAAATATAGGGGAGATTGAGGCTAAAATTTCGCTCGGGTGCACTAAGAGTGGTTTTTCATTAACTGTTTTTCACTAAGACTCCACTTAAATGTGAGTACATTTCATTTAAATTCTAACTCATTCGTACTTCCAACATTAACGTTGTACTCTTAACCTGTGGGACTCCAGTGATGTGGAGATCGTAAGTTGTTGATTTTTACCTTACGTGAAGTCCCACGTTGTTGAAGCCAAATTGTAAAGTTGTAGGGGAGAAGGTTTTCTCGGGGATTTGTTTTTATGGGTCGTTGTATTATTACTATAATTATTATTAGCACCGCGTCTTACTACCCGTTCGGGTTATACGCGCTTACGCTAATGTGCAATGGTAGGGTGAATGTGAGATGAAATGGAGGACCTACAGTTTAACGTGGGATCCGAACCACGGTGGAGGCCTGGCATTCCTCACATTCACAAGTTGTGATTAATACACGTCTTGTCAGAGGTGAAGGAAGGGTTTGGCAATCAGATAAATCTGTGCCGGGACCGAGTATTGAACCCTGGACCACCAACACAGAAGTCTGACACCGTACCCCTAGACCACCAGGTCACCATGGGTCGTAGTAGACTCTCTCGTTGTAGAGTCTCTCGTTAGGATCCGGCTTGATAGCGATAGAGTCCGGTTCTAACGCTACTTACAAGTGAAGAGTTTGTTATTTTGTAGAAACGTGTTTTTATTAATTTAAAAGCAATTGAGCCTGAATAATTATGTCTGTACACATGATGCGGCAGCTTATGCTAGATAGCTAAACTCGTCGCGGACTGAATTTTACTTTTGAGATTAGTTTAGCAAGGACCGCTTCTCAATAAGGCTCAATGTTGCCAAGTCTATAGTCTAGCGATAGTACATGAACCTGAAATGGATTGTATTTTGTCCGGTAGGATACTACTTTCTGACATTATATTGATAAGCCTTGCGATTTTCATTTTAAAAAATTAATGTAAAATTTGATACTAAATAGCAGGGCCACAGGATATTACTTTTAGAAATTATCCTAAAATTGGATTGTACACATGTTGAAATTATATCAAAAGTAGTATCCAGATCGTACAGTTGGCAACACTGGTTAGGCTGTGGACTGAATGAAGGAAGGAGCCTTCTTTTGGGTATATAGTTCGAAAGAAATCCTTCTAGTATATTCTATCTTTCTGTGGGTTGCACCATGTTTTAGAAGAGACAGAGAGAGAGAGAATGCAATAGGGTGGGGGACTGTGAACAACATATATTAGTTGTCAACAACTAAAAATAAATAAATAAATGATCAACCAGGTGTGTGAGAAGATTTACTAACACATGTGGATGCATTTACTTTCATTTTCTGAAACTATTCATTCATTTGAAATATATTAAGGGTGGGAACTTTTGATTAAAATCATTATTAAATAAAAATCTATTTCATTACAAGATGTTCAACATTATAGGCAACTCTCAAAATGGCTACCTTTGGCCTGAATGCAAGCATTGCGATGCAATGTGTTTTTGAAAGAGTGCGACATTCCACGACACAACGACTGCAGGCTTGTATTCACTTTGAATATGGCAATTTTGAGCACATACTATAATGTTAAGCAGCTCCATTTTACTGGAGTACAAACATGACTTTAACTCGAAAACAAGGTCAAATGGAACACAAGTTTATACTAACTTTTTTCACTCTTTTTGTGTCTCCTGTTCATCGCTGTTGTGGGTCATCCTGTACATGCATGTAATCAAAACGGGTAGTGATACTTGGTGGGGGAAAAAATCAGACAATATGATAAAACTGGCATATATGAAACACATGGCTTGACGTATGAACATATTAAAGTAGTTCTAGTAGCTTTTTGAACCGTTATACACTGCCTTTATTATTAGGATAAGATTATATTTGACAATTACAAAATATACCGGTTAATCATTAATATACTTAAAGATAAATTAATTTATTCTGCAATGATCAATGTTAACAGATGGTATAACTATTAAATAAATTTATCAAGTCTTAGAATTGTCAGATAAGGTTATTTACATTAATAATGTACTTACAACACTACCACGTCTAGGTAGGTCTAGCCTTTCGGGTTATACAAATTTATTATTATACTTAAGCGATAGGGATGAGGAAGATAAAATCGTAGAGGTATTGTACCCGTATTTGCGAGGAAAAGTGGAGAGCTGTAAGCCATTTAGGATAACCTATCCTTAGTACACCCAAACAGGATTCTAATTCAAATCTCCCCATCGCCAAAAAGTTCAGTCCATAGTGACGTCTTAGACCATGCGACCACAAGTGCGGGTTAATAGCTCTGATATTAAAATCAACCTTTACTATTTTATTTTCTACATAAGTTTGGTTGTCGAGGAAGGGCGCTTAAGTTTTTCTTATTCCGACACCTTAGCTCAGTTGGTAACGTGTATGTTTATTGAGCTAAGGGCCTCCGAGTTCGATTCTTGGCATGATCGAAAAATTTATCATTGGTGAAATGTGGGTCTACCCTTTCACAGTGATGAATTAACGGCTGGGGCCTGGATGTTGTGTCTCTTCTAGATATAATTAATAAATGGTGTGCTGATATGATCATTCTGTTCAGAAAGTGCATCTTAAATACCTTCATATTTAAAAAAATTCTCTTACTTAAATTGAACAATGCTGTTTGTGATGCGCGAGTGATGGAAAAGTCCCATCAATGATTCTTGAACTGTTATTCAAGTTGCCCATTAGTAAGGAAACTTTCACGAGAGCTCCAGTTTCAAATAACTTTATCTTATATTCCCTGACTACTAGAGAGTGTTGTTTATCAAGATATTAAGAAGGAATCTTCAAATACAGTTAGTCATTTATATTTCTTTGGTGAGCTATTTCGACAAGAAATATAGTATCTTGGTTTATACCCCTTTTGGGTTTACAGCATTCGTTGATGGGGAGTTATGAAGTCGGGGAAATTATTCTAAAATGTACAGTTCAGTCAAGACACTACGAAACATAGTAAAACCAAGAGTTATCTTTGTTTATTGTGTACCATTCATTTACCCTGTGAGGTAACAAGCTTTCCTTACATTATTACACTATAGTATATATCTTAAAAAATAGGGTCAGGATAAACGGAGTGTGTGCCATTGATATATTTTTATTGAACGAAAAGTCGACTGTTGTATCACTTTTCCTCCTTCAAAAATTACTAGATTGTGATAAAAAAAATCCTAAAATGAACATGATAACTAATCTTCAATCCTAATATGTATATTTAGGTTATAGAGCAACTAATCAGTTGTTCTGATTTGGTTTTCTTTTTGTGTATATTTGTACATGAAATAATTTGTTATATTTTTTAACAAGGTTTACCTCATTGAAAGTGAAACAAGTTTTTTTCGCCGCGTTTTAGTTCCTATTCGGGATACACGCATATTTTAATTACGCTAATGAAATAGGAATGAGCTAGATAAAATTGTTAGAGTAAATGTACCCAAATTTGATTATGAAACCATTTATGAAAAAACACCCTCAGTACACCCGACCGAGATTCGAACCCCAATCTCATCACCAGTAGTATAATCTGACACATTATGAACGCGTTAGATAGATCATGCGACCATGTATTCGGGTATCACTTTATTCCCATTTATTTTTCTCAAGTTGTATTTAATGTGAAAATTCTGAACCAGCTGATTAAATCAACACACTGCTTATACGATAACTTAATTTTAGAACAAACACAACACTCGAATCCCCGTCTTTCAGGTTATAAAAATAAAGGGAAACTCTAATTTCTCCAGTTATAAAATTTCGGCCATACAATGAATCCAGCTTAAGACAAGTAGGAATGTGGAAAGTATTTTGTGTAATGCGGGTCCATTTACTATCCTCTTATCTACCCACCTCATTCATACTCCTTAGATTTAGCCGTTAAACAACACTTGCATGTAAACGTATGAACTAAAAATAAACATTTGTTTTAAACTAAACATAAAAAACCAGTGGTTAATTGCATTATATAGTAGGAATTTGGTAGGAAGAAACCTTTAAAAAATTAAAATATATTTTGGTGGTCAACAAGATAAAGATCACATTTTTTGATGTATAAATATGTGAAAGTAGATCTAGTAGCTTTTCTAGCTTTAAGTTAGGATTTTCCTATGAAAAATTGTCTTTATTAAGATTAAGCTATAAGCTACCACTCGTGTTTAGCAGTAGAATTAATTTTCACTGGAACGGTTATTCAAAGCTTGCGTTCATTTCAAATCAGACAACCTGTAAAATTTAATATACAAGGTGTCTGAAGATTCAAGGATCATAAGGAATCAATCAATATAATTACCGACAGCTTTCAGACATGCTTGAAAATGGGATGTCATGTTTTTTTAATTGTGTATATTTACATCTGTATCAGTTAATTACTGACGCCTGCGCAGCTGTAAATTTAGATATGTTTCGTTGGATACAAAGACAGATTAAATTCAGTTTTCAAACGTGTTTGAAATTGATAGGTGTCACATTTTGTGAGGGAGTTAGTGATTTCCCTCCAATTACAGACACTCTATATAGTGCCTTAAGGCGTTGTAAATTGATCGAATTTATGAAACCTCTTGATACAAGGAGACGATAAAACCTAAACGGAGATAGATGAAAATAGATAAATATGATTTAATTAAGTAAAATGCCACGTCTATTTTATTTTTACTCTTTCACTTTTTTAATGCAGTCATCACTCAGTTAAAGTTGTTTAAATCTGTCTCTACTTTCGTTCCCTTTTAATCCTTTCCTATTATCTCGTTCTCCACGAAATCCTCAAGATAAAATAGCATCTGCTTGGACCCGCGGGATGTTCTCCAATATGGCGGCCTCTCTTTTCTCCCCCTTTCATCACCGACAAACTTGTCTAGTTGGGCTATCATAGTCTCACCCTTTTCATCGCTTTGTACCTAGTATAGAGTTATTTCCTATGCCTTATATGTATTGAGGCTATTTTCGTGTAAGAACGTCCCTAAAGTTGTTTTTTTCAAAACAATTATTTATTTATTTAGGCCTTATGGTAATGGTATTAAAACGAAACTGTAATAAGTAAGGGGCATATTGTATTGAACATTTGAACTAAATTTCAAAAATATATTGATTATAACTTTAAACAAATAATCAGATACAGCTTATTGTATGTACCTTTGTTTTTTTATTTTCACAGACTCTTTCTAACACTCTGGGCTATCCAAATTCAACCAAGCAAATGGGGAAGGTTAGGAGTTTAAAATCTAGAAAAATGTACCCACATTCGTATGGAGGGAAATTGAGAAATAATTTAGTAAAAAAAATATCCTTACTACACCTAACCGAGATTATAATCATGGCCTTCAATCACCGGCAAACCTGATCATACGAGTTTGATGTCTAAAATACGTGCCCACCTCTGCGGGTCTAGTGGCTGTTAAATATTAACTATCCAATATAATTAATTATAATTAACTACTTACATATACTTAGTGAAAGTGTGAAGCCATACACGTAGCTAGGAGAAAGGAAGGAATAATTTAAGCGCAGTCAGTCGGGCTCGATACTCGGACACCGTGTTACAGTCAGACGTGCTAGCCTTCCTGTTATTAAAAGTATTATATGAGCTAAGTGTCCCAGGTTCGATTCCTGGGATGGCTTAAAAACTTGGCATTGGTGAAATGTGGGTTTCCTTTTTAACGGTGATGCATTAACGGCCGGGGGGCTGGGTGTTGTGTCTGTTCTAGAATTAAGTTAGTTTATAAGTCGTGTGCTGATAACATTATAACTTTGTAAACACTTTAATTTAGTATTGGACTACAAAAATTGTATTACATGAATGTCAAACTAATTAGGTAATAAGGAGACATCTATCACTTTTAGTGTAATATTTCATAAAATTGTGTAACTAATTAAATTTCTTCGATTATGTTCCTAAATATAGGACCGACTGTCAGCGCCCTCATTAGTGTAGCTTAAGTTGTAAAATAAAAAATAAATTGTCCTGAGAACGTTTATATAATAATTAAAACACAGAAGTTCCGGAAGCTACAGAACCCTCCTCCACTCCACTGCTTAATTTATTATGTAATGAAATTAACAGAGAATATTGTGATTTTTTCTAGATTTTGTGACGAGTGATGACAGGGTGGGCAACCCTGTCATCACTCGTCACAAAATCTACACCCGGGGTGGGAAACCCTGTCACCATTCGCCACAAAATCCAGCAACGTGGCCATACAATTATATCGAATTTTGGTTTGCCAGTTCTCAAAGTAAAATACACTTTTTCCTGATGCTGTGTTCTGGTTTTAATGTGTAAAAAAAAAGAATGGTCAAATTTAGCATTAAATTATCTTACATTTTAAATCAGAACAATTTTCGTCACCCACTTTGGTGGCCGCATGGTCTAAGGTGCTACTCTTGCAGTAGAATAGACTGCCGATTAAGGGGAGATCGAGGTTCGAATCTCGATCTGTTGTACTGAGGGTGGCTTTAAAAAAATTGTTTTCCACTCTACCTCCATTCAAATTCGGATACACTTCCTTCCCTAATCCCTAAAACTTTTAGCGTAGTTAGTACATAAGCGTATAGGCCTAACCGGAACTAGGTGCAAAAAAAAATCGTCATTTGTGTCTAAAGCAGTTATAACTGATTATTCAAGGTGTACATGTTTTAAATAAACGTGTTCAGACAGTGTGTGTTGTTCTAAATTTTCGATTGAGCAATCTTATTTCTTAATTTTCACTTCTCATTTGCCTCGCCAGTGGCTATGTTGAAAATATGTTTCCCACCTCTGGGCTATACTATGATCCTATCTTATAAGCTATACCATAGTGGAATAATGCAAGGTAATCTTTGCTACTTTTCAGACTAAACGAAGGGTACATAAAATATACCTGTATTATTTTTATGCTCTTTTAGGTATTTTTATAGCCGTAATGATATATCGTTTCTCTTTTTCCATGCCAATACTTTTTTGTCAGGCATGTTTTAATAATTTACATTTTGAACCAATTCCCCATTACATCAGATTTGGTGGCTGTAAACGATTCATTTTTAATTATTTATCTGTAAATCCTCACCAAATCGTTGACGATGCCGTGTAATCCCACAGTTTCCAATCAGTCCGTCAATATTTGTCAATCGTGGTCCCTCTGGTGGTACGATAACGTTATAATTGATCCGATGACCGAGCAGTGTTTGCTAATCTGCGTCATCCTCCAGCTATATCCACAATCTCCAGCGGTTCGGGCGGTAACTTTGGTACAAGTTGTACGGTGGAACAACAACTAAAAAGGCCGTGTTGGTGCAGTAACCCGTTGGCGCAAATATCCAGGAATTCCCTCATAACATGATTAATACTAGTGGTGTGAGAGTACTCGAAAATTCGAGTTCAAATCTAGTTTTAGTAGCTGCTCGAACTCGACTCGAATATTTTTACAAAACTCGAAAAGTTTGAATACTAGGAATTTCAGATCTTTTTCTCGAAAATTCCTGGTCTAATTAATTTCTTTCAATTTTAAGATATAATTTCATAGCAAATAGATTCCCTTAATATTTCCTCTTGTCTAACCAAAAAAAACTTTATACAATTTATATTAAATCTAATTGAAAATTCGAATTTACAATTTTTTTAATACAAAAAAATTAGCGCTAAAAATATGTTTGCACTTATTTATGGCTTAAGCATGGATCTATTACAGAAATTCACCTTGAGATATTTGTTGTACAAATATTTCTCTTTACTACGCCAACTAAAAAAAAAAACTCGTTCTCATTCAAACTTGACTCAAAGTGAAAAATTCCTAGCTAATACTCTTGACAAGCTTACAAATATTTTATTCACTCACCTGTAAGGTGCGGTGGGAATGAACGATAGCTAAGATCAATATTATTTTAAGGTTTTATAGCGAAAAATCTTTTTGATCAAAATAAATAAAATAATGCTTTAGTAAATGCATTTAGTTGAATTTTTTGCACATAATAATCTAATATTTTTATTTAAATATTTACCTCGAGCATAGTGGTATTTGAACATAAACGTTTTAAGTGAAGAATAAAAAAGTCCTGTTAAGTTTGCGCGATGTCCTTGACAAACAAACCAGAAATGTTGGGATTATGCAGAAAATTAAACTAAACTGAGACAATATTGTATCTATTTTGACTATAAAATTTTACTATAAACTCTGCAAAAATACGGACCTAGGTCGTGCTCTCTCTTCCCCCCTCCACCCCCTTACCCCCCCACAAACATTAATAAAAGAAAAGGTCCGTGGTCAAATGGTTAGCAAGGCTGACCTCAAATCTAGGGAACACGACTTTTATTCAAAACTATGTGTAATGGTCCCTGGTGTAATTTGTTAGAATATTTCGTTGTTCTAGTCTAGTTAATTAAGAATAAACATTAGTCAACACTTTAACTCAGTCGGTAACGTGTCTACCTACTTAGTTAACGATCCAGGCTCAATTCCCAAACATGGCTGAAAAATGTATCGTTGGTGGAATGTGAGGGGGGGAGGGGTTCCCCCTTTCACATTTATGAATTAACGGCTGAGGGCTGGATGTTGTGTCTGTTTTAGATTTAAGTTAGTTTATAAGTCGTGTGCTGATATAATCAATCAGTTCAGAAAATGCACGTTAAATACCTAAAATAAATGAAGAAGAAATAAACATTGGTGACATATAGTCGATATTGCCAGACATTTGATTCATACATTTTTAAGTAACCAACATGTCCGATATTATGTAACGGTGAATAGGTACTTTGTTCAACAGAGTGCTGCGAGTTATGTGAGTCACTGCGTGCTGACCAGATAAACATGATCAAACAACAAGTGGGAGGTGACCCCTGTCAGGTGTATAAGGAGGTATATAGGAGTTTGTGACCTGGTGGTCTAGGGGTAAGGTGTTAGACTTGTGTGCTGGGGTCCGGGGTTCAATCCTCGGTCCAGGCACAGATTTAGCTGATTGCGAAACCCTTCCTTCACCTCTGACAAGACGTGTATTAATCACAACTTGTGAATGTGTGAAATGCCAAGCCTCCACCGTGGTTCTGATCCCACGTTAAACTGTAGGTCCTCCATTTCATCTCACAATCACCCTACCATTACACATTAGCGTAAGTGCGTACAACCTGAACGGGTAGCAAGACGCGGTGCTAATGATGATGATGATGATGATAATAATAATAATAATAATAATATATAGGAGTTTTGGGCAGAGAGCCTCCATTCTGTGGTACACTGAGTAATGAATCATTGGATTTGACGAAGGTCTTCACCCACATGCGCAAGCCCAGCCCCACAGCAGTTATAAACTACCAGCCGGGCATCGAAGTAAGGTGTTTTGTATTTTATTTATTTATTTAACACCGCGTCTCACTACCCGTTTGTTTTATATGCTAAGGTTATGTGTACGTTTCGTGGTGGGTTACTGGCAAAATTGTCTTCACGTTTCAATATATTTAGAGATTAGTAACTATACCTCAGTTTTAGCTTATGTGGTGCTGACTGACAGTTCACAGCTGACTTCTGACAGTCAACATTTAGGTATATACCTAAATGTTGACTGTCAGAAGTGTCAACTGCTAAACACATGTTTTTTGCAGATCATATGGTTCGGCGTAGGGATACATAATTTGGTCTGGTAGCTTTTCAAAGCCGTCAGAAGTCAGCTGTGAGCTGTCAGTCAGCACCACATAAGCTAAAACTGAGGTATACATCACATCCTCTTTAATCATATTGTATTAAACTTACAATATTACAATAAACAACTTAAAAACGTACTTCTATTTATGTCTTGTGCGCTACACCTACCCTCTTGAGAGTCATCCCGATAGTAAAAAAAACTAAGATGTTAGGGACAGAGAGATTTCAGATGTCTAGTATTTCTTGACACACCTTGTATTAAAAAAAATATTAGAATAGCACCGTATATCAATCGGTTAAACTGTCTAATACAGTGTAACAGCATGAAAAGAGAGAATTTTTTTTTTAGAAACTTCTCAAGCTTTCTCTTTATTACTTTCTCTCGACCCCCCCCCCCGAAGAGAGAAATATTGTGGTTGTCAAAAATATCAGATTGGAGATTTTGATAAATTACCCCCCTGAAACAAAAATAAGTTGTCTTTGCTTCGTCGTCTTTATGTTTGTCCGTCTCTCCGTCTGTATCTTGAACTAGAACAGAAATTATTTTACTTACCGGGCTAAGACTTTGTATCTAGGGTTTTCATAAGGTCCTTCTATGGTGTTTTTGGAATTAAATATCTAACCCTAAAATGAAGGGTAGTTTACTGAAGAGCAAAAAGAGAAAAAATCTATTTTTTTCAAATTTTGATTTAAGAATTTTGATTAAATTCTGTGTCTGACATTGTTTAACATAACAAACCAAATGGTAATTTTCATTTTTCCATGATAATTAATTTAGTTAATATATCCATAATTATTTGTGATACGAAATAGTTTACCTTGTAAAGATGTAGTACTATCAAATATAAAAATCTTTTTAAATATATTTTTATAAAATCAATAGTTTATAAGCTATAAGCCAATATATATATATATATAAAATTCAAGCCTGAAAATGAAATTGTTATGCTCTTTAGTGGACACAAATGTTCCTCTTTTCATAACGGTTTTGTAACATTGTATGATATTTAATTTATGCTCTTTGGTGGAATGTGATTTTTTTTTACCAAATTGAATTATTTATTTTTTTAGTAGATGTATCTATTTTATAATTAAAAGATAAACATTTTTAGAACCGCGTCTCGGGTTGCACACATAATTGTACTAATTACTTTAATATGCTAGGTATGAGGAAGATTGGATTTTAGAGTAAATGTACCCGAATTTGCGTGTAGCTAGAGTGGAAAACCATTTTGGTAAAACCACCCCCTCAGTACATCCGAACTAGATTCGAACTACGATCTCCCCGTCATCGGCAGTTTAGTCTACTGCGAGAGTAGTGCGTTATACCATGTGACCACCGAAGCGGGTTTCTGTGTTATAGCTATGTATTGCATAAACGTGTTTACGACCATTTATTTTTAATTTAATTCACGCACACCCGCATTATCGTGGAGAGAGGCGGAGAAAACCACAGCGATAAATCACCCCTCAATGCACACGATTTGATATCGAACCTGAAACTCTCCGTCAATGGTGACCAAATAATGCAACCACTCGCTCGGAGGGAATGTAAAAAGGTAAAAACTATAAATTTTATAAAACATCTCCCTAAACAAAACAAAAAAAAACCTCTTCTGGGAACTGTTTGTTCTCTCCCTGAAGTTACTTGGTGAAAGTAATCTCTTGAAGAAGGGTGCCATAGAAGAGACAGGAACTGTTTGTCTCAAACTGCGAAGTCCAACTCTCAGTCGACACTAGAAGGGAGCAATATTCCCGCAGGACCGAGTCATTTATTGCTCTCGTCCAGACCAATATTAAACTCGCACTCTTGGACTGTGGGAGGGAGAGACTCAAATAAAAATAAAAACACGATTCTCTCCACATTGTTTAGTTTGGTTTCTTAGAAGAAGAAAACTACAAATAACAATTTCTTTCTTTCTGGTACGGTCAGTAGCAGACAAACCGGCCCCCTGATGTTGTGGTCAGTACACCTGGCTACAAGCCTAAGGGTACTGGGTTCGGTTCCCGGCTGATACCTTGGGTATTTTTCGCGATTTTTCGTCTTAAATTGAGAACATAATCTGCTTGTAAAGCTCAGCAATTCACACACTAGTAGAAATATATGTTAACTCATACTGTTTTGCAACACAAACCTAAAATGGCTGGTTATAAATAAATTTAATTTTCTAGTGGATAAAAATATATTTTAGATTATTATCACGATAGATGTTTTCTAAATGTTATGTTGTGTAGTGAAAGAGAGCAACACAAAACAAGAACGACACACACGCTTTCCATTTAACGAGTCAATTCAACCATCTGTCGACATTACACATTGTTGACCACTTGTATCTCGCTTTTTAATCGCATGCGCATGTATATTCAGTTGGTTTAGGCGCATGCGCTCTGATTGGATCAGTCGGTTTTAATGTTTATTTGTTCCTCCGCGCCAGTTTGATGCAGAAGCGCGGCCAATGCTGAAATTGCCTCTACTTGTGCAGTACGACCTAAGCAGCTCGTGCTGATTTCTTGTGGTTGGTTTAAAGGTCATCAGTTTTGCTCTTGTATATCGGCGAACATGTTAATCCACTGATCCAAGATCTGTGAAAGGTGGTTGTGCTCAGTCTGTGGATGATGTCTGGTGTGACCATCCTCTTTGTTGTTCCAGGAGACATCTACGACGCCACCTTGGAGAAACTGAAGGAGCTTGGTCTAGACTCGGAGTGTGTGGGTGGAGGACGCATCAAACACGATCTAGTGCCAAGAAACTACTTGTGTACGGCTACTCACAGGTGAGTGCTCAGTCTAGACTCGGAGTGTGTGGGTGGAGGACGCATCAAACATGACCCTGGTGCCAAGAAACTACTCGTGTACGGCTACTCACAGGTGAGTGCTCAGTCTAGACTCGGAGTGTGTGGGTGGAGGCCGCATCAAACACGACCCTGGTACCAAAAAACTACTCGTGTATGGCTACTTATACGGTAAAGTGTGCCTGACATTGATAAGACGTGCTAGATCCGAACGATTGCAATGATATGCTTAGTCTGCACATTTCTGCGGATACATGCGGATGTAGTTCCTCTTGTTCTCATATTTATACCAACCTATGAATATTCTTAGGATAGAGGAGCTTATCATATAAATACCTATTTTATATGAAGAACCGTATCTGACAGCTACAAAGTACTAAATTACTAAATTAACGGGTGACTGGTGGTTTAATGGTAAGGTGTCAGACTTCTGTGCTGGGGGTCCGGGGTTCAATCCTCGGTCCCGGCACAGATTTATCTGATTGCCAAACCCTTCCTTCATCTCTGACAAGACGTGTATTAATCACAACTTGTGAATGTATGGGATGCCAGGCCTCCACCGTGGTTCGGATCCCACGTTAAACTGTAGGTCCTCCATTTCATCTCACAATCATCCTACCATTACACATTAGCGTAAATGCGTATAACCCGAACGGGTAGTAAGACGCAGTGCTAATAATAATAATAATAATAATAATAATAATAATAATAATAATAATTAAATTAACTTTCACGTGTTCATACTTCAAATTCATGTGGAGATGTCACTGTTGATAGATATTATCAAAACCTACAAAATAACGCTAGTAATATAGTAAACTGTCACATATTTTAGCTGCAAACAAATTGGGTTGTATTTTTTTTAAAGACTTTTCTTATGACAATGGGTCTGTAGCTTTGTTCCAAATCCACGCCCATAAAAGCAAGAAAGCAAATCTCAAGTTATAGTTGGCACGAGCAATAGTTGCTTTAAAAAAGAAATTATATTGCTACATAGGGGGAAAATTATTAAATAACTTTTTAAAATGGGGATATTGATTTAATATTTTCGAAATTACATAATTAGTATAATCCAAAAAACATAGAATTATATTTTTCCAAGCAATATATTTGATGGGTGCCTTTTAACAACTATCAGAGCTACGTACTTATTATTAAAATAATCAAGATATTTGTGCTCTTTCTTTAACTTTCCAGTTTGAAAGGGTTTTTTTTATAAATTGGAAACCTTTCTTGTTAATAGCGTTTCAAACAACTGGGGGAGGTTTTTTTTCTGTGAGAGTTTGAAATATGATCCCGAACTTTCAAGTTCAAAGGAAATATAAGGGTTTAAGCTCAAAGCCAATTTTTCTAAAGGGTAGCTCTTGTACAATATTATCCTTGTGAACTTTCTTTTGTGTGGCTTATAGCGCAGTATCTTTAACTTTAAAAACCTTTTGTTGTAATTAATTCCTAAATGGTGTTAATTAGAGGGATTTTCGTATTTGAGGAACACAAAAGGGATTTTAAAAATGAATAATTTGATCTTGTGTCTAAATTTATAGTATTTCTATCGTAAGATAACTGTTTTGAGTTTGTATGAAATAAAACAACTACAAAAGGATTCATTTATTTGTATAATTGAATACAAATTCTTGACCATGTTAAATATGATTTTCTGCATTTGTCTGGAAATAGAATAGGAAAACTATGTGGAGAATTAAAATCCTAATGAACTTAGCCTGTAATTGAACCTAATTTAGACCTCCTGGTTTTGTATTTGAGAACGCCAGTTGAGCTTACTGGCACTAAGCCATTTCCCTCTAATTCATACGAGGATAAACATTTTTTTTAAATTTGTTAGTTTAGTTACCAGGTGGGGAAAAAGTTCAGTATTCATATCGTGCAAAAGGAGGAGGGTTTAGGGTAATTTGAAATTCACTCAAGTGTAACCCCAAGTGTATATTATCTGATTTGTTAGTTAGGTGCTTGAATTAATTTAGCTCTATAAAATCACTTAAATTGTAGTTCAGTTCGAAGTAATTATTTTATTTTGTGTCTGAAATAAAATACTTCCTTACTGTTTTCTTAATTTTTCATTTACTAATGTTTTTTAGCACCACGTCTTACTAACCGTTTGGGTTATACGCTTATATAATGATTCCACTATTGGGTTAGTTGATTAGGAGGGCTTAATTTAGAGGAATTTGCACCCGATTTGCGTGGAGGGAGAGTGGAAACCCATTTAGGAAAAACCACTGTCAGTGCACCCGACCGGGATTTAACTCTGTATTACCGTCTTCGGCAGTTAGTCCAATATGAGATTAGCACGTTAGACCACGCGGACCCCGAAGCGGGTATTTACTAATGTTAAATAGCCACCTATGTTTATATGGTTTAAGCTGTAACGTTTAAATATAACCTCTTATGTTTCTTGGTATCACAAACACCATTGTCAACATGAAGTATAAAAGTGTATTTATTTATTCATTTTTGAAACTTTTAATGGATTTCTTCATATACACTGGATATCATCGTTGATGGAACCCCGTGGCTATTATTGGGATACAGCGTTGTCATTCTCTCGTTTTCGTGTGGTCAACTTCCCTCAAATATAAGCCAAGTTTCGCAACGCTGGTTAGTCGAGTTGCCGGTAGCTCCTTCTTACCCCAGCAAACCACCTTCAGACATAACTGAGAGCGAAGATATTTGGTAGAAGTTGACCAAGAAGTCGAATATAAATCTTTTCTGCATAAGACCTGCAGCTCCCTCAGCAATGATATTGTTTGTAGTGAGACGACATATATACTTGTAACTTACATATAGCTTTGGTTGACAACACAATAAATTTATTTTTATTTTGGTATCCAATGGGCACTTTCTTAACAAACAAATTATGTTATCATCGCACGATTTACAAAATAACAACTTATAATAGGTATTTGGTAGGAAAATACTCTTAGAAAATACAACTTTTTTTTTAACCAGAAATAATTAAGTAAAATGGTATCATTAAAATGACTTCCTAGGTATTTATACTATCTATCAACAGTGACAGCTGCATAAAAATCATATTAGGCCTATTTGACTTATGAATACATGAAAATCACTTTAGTAACTTTTATAATACCTGCATCTGTCGTCACTCTCGTGTTAGGGTAAAAGAAAATGGAAATTTTACTCCCACCCCCTTGCCCCTCTTATCCCTACCCCGTTAAAGTAATAAATGTTATTGTATTTACCGAATGTGTACAAATACGTGGTGGGGCGGGGGACGGGGGATATCTAAAACTGTCAGTTCCTTCCTGTCGAAATGGAGCTATAGAACAGTTTTAACAACACATTGCACCCAGATCTAGTTCCTAGATATTTACCAAAGGCGTAGAAGGATGAACCCGTACACAAAATAGTAACCATTTTCTTCACTGCCATTAAGAATCGAACCAGAATCCCATTATACTTGTGGTCCGCTACACTAATCGCGCTTTGTGGGGAATGGGCTACTGATAACCATTGCGGCATTATAAGGGGCATGATGCTTTCAACGGTCTGTAGATAAATTAACACCTCATTTATTTTATGCCGGACGCAATTCTAGTGTGAAAATAATTGATTGCATTGATATGACGTATTCAATCAAAGCTGTGACGCTTCAAGTGTTTGCTGTATGATTCCATGTCGGCTGTTTTAGGTTGTCCTGTTAAATCTATAGGTCTACTTGTTGAGGTCGTTAACGTGCTCGTGTCGGAAAAATAATAAGCCTGGTGGCCTTTTCCATGTTGTAGTACAGTCACGTTTGAATTAAACATGCAATTTTATTTATTTATCTTTGTTTTTTTTTGCGAGAAAATCAGTCAAAAATATATACTAATAACATTAAATGTATTTATTTTCTGAACGCGTCTTACTACCCGTCAAGGCGATCATAATTTAACTACACAAATGAGGTAAGCATGAGTAAGGTATAAACTTTATGAAATGTACTCGCTTTTTCCTCGAGGTAGACGGTGGAATCTTTTAGAAATACACCGCCTCAGTACATCTAGCCGGTATCTGATTTCTCCTGCACCAAAAAAAATACGAGACTGACGGCCCTCTCTACGTGACCACTGGTGCAGGTATCTATAACATAATTTCCTTTTCCCCGCGCGTTTTCTGCCTATATATTTTCAAAAATTACCAGCTGGACTCAAACTTTAGACACTTAAAAGTTGAATGACGACATATGAATGACAGCTATAATAATGCACATAATGTGTGTAAAATGTCTAGGTTAGTTTCAAGAATATACTTACGTCTTGATACTCAAAATTTTTACCGCTATACATATTTAATGTGTCCCTAAAAACTCCCAATTGGAAGAAAAACACATCAGTAATATACTCAATAAGTACTTTACATGCCCCTACCCACAAAATAAGCGTATGGGTGTGCCACTAATCAGGCGTACCTGTCCTCGTAAATTTGTGAGCCAACGTTTATCTGGCGATTAAATAGAAATGTAAACCCATTACTTCCCCTTCCCCCCCCCCCCTTCGTGAAACCACAGGGATGTCACCTCATTAAACCATCGTGACTCCTCCAGCCAACACGGTCGATGATTTACTCAAGTTCCCGTCATCAATCACGCCTTGCGGTCACGTGACTAGCAATAGTGCACGGGGCTTATCAACCCAGGAGTATAGAAGACTAGTTGCTAGATTCAATCAAGGTTTAGAAGGGGCCCGGTCCATCACTAAGAAGGCTTATATTCATTCTATCAATTCACATTGACCTGGGGTTCTCTAAAATGCCTGAAAAGTTGATACGAACCAGCCTCGTGGCCATTTAACCGAGATACACAGAGTGTCTCAAATAAAACTGGTCCCAAACGCACAGTATTTCAAAGTCTTTGTTTGAAATGTGTTCCACCAGCCACCATGCATAGCTCTTCTCGCTGACTAGTAAACGTTTATTTATTGAAACTATGCATAAAGGCTGGGGCGCACATTTTGAGCACATACTTTGAAATGTTCTGTGTCTAGGGGTGGGTTTACTTGGGACACTCAGTGGTAGATACATAGTTTCGCTAGAAAACGTATAACGTTTGCTCATTAAATGAATGTGAGTTAAAGATAATCCTAGTGGACATTAAGACGCGTTGCGTTCTATAATATATATATATATATAATTATAATATATATATATATATATAAAGTGGGGTATATATTCTCTGCTTATTCTCCTCCCAAAACCCTAAGGCCTTGTTTGTCATCGACACCTAATAGTAGGCTAGTTGAGGCAGACATAAAAAAGGTGTCGTTCCAGAATCGCCGTTGAAACAATTCAGACTGAAACAAGAAAACCTGGCCACAAAATAATATACAAGATCCAGCTGGGCTATAGCATTTCTCGAAAATAGTATATGTGACCCGTAGAAGGAAATAAATATATAAAATCAAGGTACTTTCAGATGTTGTCGAGTGGTCTTTAGAGGATACTGATAGATTTTCGTTGAGTTTGTTCACCATTGAAGGTGAGGCCCGATAAGTTATAATGCTGCTGAACTCACAGCTAAAAGATTCTAATGCCATTTAACTCACAGATAGAAGATTCTAATGCCATTGAACTCTCAGATAGAAGATTCTAATGTCACTAAACTCACAGTTAGGAGGTTCTAATACCACTGTTCTCACAGATAGGATGTTTTAATATCACTGTTCTCACAGATAGGAGGTTCTAATGTCACTGAACTCACAGATAGGAGGTTCTAATACCACTGTTCTCACAGATAGGAGGTTCTAATACCACTGTTCTCACAGATAGGAGGTTCTAATATCACTGTTCTCACAGATAGGAGGTTCTAATACCACTGAACTCTCAGATAGAAGATTCTATATTACTGAACTCACAGATAGGAGGTTCTAATATCACTGTTCTCACAGATAGGAGGTTCTAATACCATTGTTCTCACAGATAGGAGGTTCTAATGCCACTGAACTCTCAGATAGAAGATTCTATATTACTGAACTCACAGATAGGAGGTTCTAATATCACTTTTCTCACAGATAGGAAGTTCTAATATCACTGTTCTCACAGATAGGAGATTCTATTTCACTGAACTCACAGATAGGAGGTTCTAATGTCACTGAACTCACAGATAGGAGATTCTATATTACTGAACTCACAGATAGGAGGTTCTAATATCACTTTTCTCACAGATAGGAGGTTCTAATATCACTGAACTCAGAGATAGGAGGTTCTAATATCACTGTTCTCACAGATAGGAGATTCTATATCACTGAACTCACAGATAGGAGGTTCTAATGTCACTGAACTCACAGCTAGGGGTTCTAATTTCACAAGAGATAGTTTTCTCACAGTATTCTGGTGCATTTCATCTGCCACTTGGATTGTACCTTTAATTACATATATGAGCCATGTATGAACTAAAGGTATTTGTATGCATCCTATACAATATTGGAGTGTCGCGCTAAATGGAACAGAATCTTTGACTCTCAGGAAGATGGAAAAGAAATACTCGAAGAGCTTTGAAATGTGGTACTGGAGAAGTCTTGAGAAGATCAGGTAGGCAGACAATAATGAGTATGAAGAGAACCATTTTGGATGTGATTCTTGGGTACAAAGCTAACTGGATCGAACACGTCCTTAGGATAATTGTATTCTGCACGACGTCATAGAAGGAAAGGAAAGGAAAGAGGAGATGAGCAAGGAAAATTCAACTATTAGATGACTTGAAGGAAAGAAGAAAATTCTGGGAACTGAAGGGGGAGGCAGAAGACAGGGAACATTGGTGTTCTAACTTCATTGACAAAAGGACTGGACCTGTAATTAGACAGAACACCTAATGATAATAAAAATAATGATAATAA
This sequence comes from Timema podura, assembly GCA_033556935.1. Classification (NCBI taxonomy): domain Eukaryota; kingdom Metazoa; phylum Arthropoda; class Insecta; order Phasmatodea; family Timematidae; genus Timema; species Timema podura. The sequence continues at coordinate 25,791,719 of JAVRXN010000002.1, read as the reverse complement.
TACACTATTCAGTAGCTAAATGTTTTTCAATCTTAATTTCAAATTAATTTAAAAAAATTGCTTGTGATTCATTCAACTTTTACAATACCTAAACCCTCATAGTATATTTACGACACTAATCAATCCTGTGAAGGATCTGTAGGATTGATATAAAATTAAGGTGGAGTGTAAGGGAACGTGATTTAAGGTTTGTACCTTAGTAGTTTTTTATAAAACACAATTATTTTGGTCACAAAATAAATTAAATATTGCTCCAATACATGCATTTATTTTAATTTTCTAAATATAGTAATCGTTCTGGAATATTTGTCACGAACAGGTCAAATTTCACTCTGTCCATGACAAATATTCATGTGTAGAATTATTATGTGTATCAATATGTGTAGAAAATTAAACTAACTGAAATAATGTTTATTTAAATGTTTGCTTTTTTGTTAAATTTTTTTGTAAAAATACGGACATTAACTCACGTTCCCTTACATTCTACTTCATAAAGCGTTTGCCTTTTTTACCTGTACGTGTGTGTTCTATCTGTTTTTCCAAATGAGGCGAATCTTGCTTGCAGCGCTAAATTGTCGATTTTTTTTAGCACCGCGTCCTACTACTCTTTCGAGTTGTAAGCTAATGTACTAATTACGCGAATGGATCTAGGGATTAGGGAGGTTAGATTCAGGTGAAGTGTACCCGCATTTGCATGGAGTAAGAGTGGAAAACCATTTTGTAAAAAATATCTCAGTAAACCCGACCGAGATTTGAACCTTGATCTCCCTGTCATCAACAATTTAGTCTACTGCGAGAGTAGCGCGTTAGGCCACCGAAGTGGGTTTGTCGATGTTACCAACCAGAATTTTATAATCCTAACTTTAAAATACGTGAGCGGTATACATTATTTTAACACACAAAAAAAAATAGAGATGGGACGCTCGATTCCTTGAATCCCTCGAATCCTATTGTATTAGGGAGATTAGAATTCGTAAAAATCTCAAAATATGATTACGAATACAATGAGAACCTTGACTTGAAATAACATTTTAAAGCAATTGGCAAAAGGAATTATATGGACTTGTGTGGTTGGAAAAAAAAACCAAATCATAAAAAAATGACAAAATTATATTAAAACAGGGTGGGGCTGAAACAATTTTACGATTGGTAACTTGAAAATTAACACTTTGATTGAAAATTAAATATTCACTAGCTAAATAAAAGCAATATATACTTTTTGAAGGTAATGTCACTCAGCTGAGCTCTACCGGACATCAGGCAAACCTCAGTACGTTGTACATCACTTTCCTCGGCATAGATCGTCTAATTGTTTCTGCCCCACCCTGTATTTTAAACTCACTAAAAAAAAGTTGTGTATAACGTAATATTCATGATAAATGAAATAGCACTTGTCGGTGACACCAAGCCTTAAACAACTTTTTTTTAATTAAACTTTATTTTTACTTCAATTAAAATTGTACATTCTTACAGATTCAAGGATTCAAATTTGGATTCGAAATTTGAAAATATATGTATATTATATTTGTATTCGAGAAATACGGGACTCAATCCATCTCTACGAAAAACATAAATCGTAAAGTACAAAATATTCTAGCTTTTCAAGCTACATAAAAGAATGCGCCCTTGTCTCCTTGTATAAAATACTACCCGTGCAGCATGTATGTAACAATGGTTGCGACAGAATATATTTCACGGCGATTCTGCGTAGGAGAACTTTGTTTTACAATCACTTTATGGACTTATTTTTAAATATGCTCCCACTTATGGTGTAAAAATAGTCTTGTTTTATAACAAATTAAACAGCTCTGTATTAATTTTAAATCTTTTATATTTCTCATCCACACGAATCAAAAATCAAAGTATCAAGATACTGGCAAAATAGATCGGCTTTAACAACCAAACCATTTTTTTTTCCCTCGATTCCTAAAAAGTTGTTTTTGGTATACCGGATGCATGCTTTTATAAATGTTGACCTATACCTGAAGTCATTCCATTTGGATTAGCCTTAATTTCCAATGATGGAGAGGTCCAGCTTCAAATCCCAGTCGAGTGTTCTAGTTGTTTTGTCCTTTTTTATGTGACTCATTATTGCGGTTTCCTCATCCCCTTTCCACGTTAATTTGGGTGAATTTAACCTAAAATAGCCTCTTCATTTCTACCTCGTAAGAATATTAAGACCTAAATATATGTAAATGAGGTATATTTATACTACTTCTTTGCGTGATGAACATGAATTAATTAAGATAAAAATTTAAGGTATTTTGATTGAAACAACACAAAAAAAAGCAGATTTGTTCAAAAATTCGTATGACAATTTATTTTACTAAATATTAGTTTTTTTAAGCGCCGCGTCTTACTAATTTGTGTTATACGCTAATGTATTAATTACACTAGTAGGTTAGGGATGAGGAAGGTTGAGTTTATATGAAGTGTACCCACATGTGTGTGGAGAGATAGGGGGAAACATTTAGGGCAACCACCCTCATTACACCGATTGTGGTCTAACCACGGTCTCCCCGTCATCAGTGGTCTAGTCTATTGCGAGAGTAGTGCCTTAAACCATGCGGCCACTGAAGTGGTAACCACTTATTTAAAGACAGTATGAAATGTATAAATAATGTACGAGTCAAACGCAATCACATATAAAAATACAACGATCATTTAGACAATGTTTTATTTCATTAAAGGATTGGAAAATGTTATCATTATTTAATTTTAATAGCTGTGTTTATCATGAAGACCTACAATTTTGATACTAATACATAAATTTTAAATAAAGCATTAAATATAAAAAAAAGACATATTTGAAAGTGTTTGTGCAATATATATTATACCATTTTGTATCTATTTTTTATTTTTGTTATTACGTTTAGCTCAGTGGTTACTAACGACTTAATTTAAAGGGTAGAGGTAAGAAAGATAATTTAGCAGAAGTGCAACCTCTTTCGTATGGAGAGGAGATGAGAAATCACAGTATTAAATAATATGTGGATTGCCATCTACGATTCAGCCAGCCAATATTTGAACCTCCTTCGAACCTTTGCGTCACCGGCATTCTAGCTTATTGTGATCTGGACGCCTTAGATTGCGTGACCACCAGTGTGGGCACTTTAACAAGTTTAACAAAATGCAAATTTTCATGATAAAATTACTGTTTGAAAGTCTTGCACCATAAAAAAAACTAAACGGTTGAAACAAATTTGGTGACACTTTGCTTGAAATGTCCTTCATCTTGTTTTTGTCGTCAACGTCTTTTAGCCGACGGGTGAAATGAACCGTCCCATGTTTTACGTCTTTTTAATGTTCATATTGGGTTAGAGGGCGTTCCCATGAATCTTGGTCTGTTCTTGAGTTGATAAAAAATATTGGCGGGTGACTGATCGGTAGGGTCTTATCGATTATATCGTCTCAGGGTGGAAATATCCACTGTCATTGAATTTAATATTGGTTCATGTCCAAAATATTAGGATTAGGAGGTAGTCGGATTCAGTGCACACGATTCGTGTTAATTTTGTTCTCGAGCTCTCTGACTCATACTCGAAAAATAACTTGATAATTCTAACCAAACAAAAATATCTTTATCGGAGATATTTAGCACGAAATAGTTTTTAAAAAAACACAAATGCATCAAGTCGTTTTAATTTACTTTACAACCTCTAATGTTTCCAGCCTATGACCTGGGTCAGTTTTTTATTCCAGCCATATATTTTCCACTACCAGCTGGCTAGGCCCGTCTTAGCTTCATATGGCTTATAATATAACTTAAGACTAGGACAAGCACAACATCCAGTCCCCGCACGTTAATTCATCACTGTAAAAGGGTAAACTCACATTTCATCAATGATACATTATTTGGCCATGCCGAGAATTGAATCCGGGACTCTTAGCTCAGTAGGCAGACACGCTATTGACTGAGCTAAGGTGTCTAATAAAGTGATTTTAAAATGAGAATTAAAAACATTACTAGTAAGTTCAAGCGCAAATTGCGCAATACTTGGGTAAAAATAGTCAGTGGTTTTATAGATGCGTCTGAGGTAGAAGGGAGGGCTGAAGGGGGTTGAAGAGGGAAATAATTCCAGGTAAGGTTTCATGGGTACCCCCACCCCCACCCGAAGATGGGCTCCATAGCCCCAGTGGTTCCGGAGATGCGCCTGGGGCGAGGAGGGGGCGGAGGGGTAATTGACTTCCGGTAAAAGTAGTTTTATGTAATTTTAATAGCTGCTGCACATCTTCAGGTCAAATCATTTTTAAAGTTCTCATTTGTCAATTTAGAGCCATAAAATAGGTAAATAACAATTAATGTTAAACACGTTTATAAACATATTTATTTAATTTACTGTTCTTAAAATAAATATATAAAATATTAGAAAGATGCAACATCAAATGCAAAACAAACAATATTAAAATTAATGAAAACTTCCTTCTGATTGGATGAAATTACTGTACCTTATGTATGGAGCGGCGGGTGGCAGGGGGGTAAAAATAATTGGGTGGACAAGTTGAACGAAATAATTTCTTCAGAAGATACGTTAGTTCAATTTTCTACAAAAGTAATCTCAACAATTCTTGGATATTTGCCATGAGCAAAGCTACATTTGAATATAAACTTTTTAAATGATGGGTAAAAGTCTGGGTCAAATTGTGCGATGTCCGTGCCGTGACAAAATAGTCGAAAACTATTGAGATCACTATGTGTAGAAAATTAAAATTGTAAAATTGTTGACCTCAATGATCTTGGGATAAAGTTCTCGCCTCAGGACCCAATTTTCTTCGGTTCAAACCCAGTCGAGATCGACGGATTTTTCTTGAGCGATAAAAATCCGTAGCACAACTTACTTCGGAGGGGAAGTAAAGCCGTCGGTCCCATGTCGACTGTGGCATGTAAAGAAACCCTGGAAGGTATGGAAAAATATATTTCCCGGCAAAATTGGTAGGGCCTTTTTGAGCTTGCTCATAGTAATTCACTGTGGAAGGCAACTGAGAACAATCACACTTCCTGAACTCCCCTAGTACATGGGATTTCTACCAGATGGTGCAGGCAGCACTAACCATTCGAAGGGATGAGTGCATTCCTAGCTCCGGATGGATAGAAATCGCATCAAACCAACTTTCAGGTTCTTGACCCGAGAATAATTAAAACTAAAATATATCTACTGATACATTTTTATATTTATCTTGATCAAAAAAGTATTATTGTCATAAAAGAACTTAAGTCGTGTTCCCTTCATTATCACCTTAATGTTATAAAATATGGTTTTATCCCAAGACTGCTACATTATTGCTACATTGCACACGACACGTCAAGACACGAGAATGAACTGGGGTCTTAAGATAACATTGATCTTATATTTATTAAAGCACACGTTAGCGCTTAATTTTTAGAGCATGAACCAATCTCAAAGGAGCTAGGTTAACATTTAGGTCGTTGATTCATTATTTATTTATGTGAGTTCACCCTTTCATAGTGATAAATTAACGGCCGGGGACTGGATGTTGTGCCTGTCCTAGACGGGCCTAGCAAGCTGGTAGTAGAAAATATATGGCTTGAATAAAAAACTGGTCCAGGCTATAAGTAGACCTGACTGCCAATGACGAGGAATCTCGGTCGGGTCTATTGAAGATAGTTTTTCCCTAGTGATTTTCCACTCTCCTTCCACGCAAATCCTCTAAATATAACCTCCTATACCCTAAAACCATTAGTGTAATTAGTACATAAGCGTATAGCCCCAACGAGTAGTAAGAAGCAGTGCTGGAAAAAAAATAGTCCCAAGATTAAAATTGCCGTCGCGAATAGATTTTTCAAATACATAAATAACTGTATGAATAATTTAGACATGGAGAAAAATGGCAGGCCAAATCCTTAAAAAAAAACCGTGGCCGAATGGGACATAGTTGACTTTCCCCTTTGTTGTTGTTAATTAAAATAGGTCACTAGAGGATGGACTTAAAGGATAATCTGGATTTAAGCAGTTATAAGAAGATTCCCTGTGTTTAGAACACAGGCACCATTTTACACTCTACGCGGGAGGAATACTCTAGTACGGTCTGTTTTGTTGGAAGCAATAAATTAATCAGATTAAATTAATACCAGATAAAAAGTATATATAAATTAAATCGCGCTCTTTAATTATGTTTAAAATATATAAGACTCGCTTTAGTTTGTCACATTTAATTTAATCAAATAAAAAACATTTCACAGATGGTCAATTTTTTTTATAAAATACTTTATTGAAACTGAAAAAAAAAAGTTGGGTGAAATAATGGATGGCTACTCCTACTGTTTTATGTTTTCTTTTTGTAATAGAATGGTATTAATTTGTAATTATTTTCACTTAAAATGTTGGCAATATTTATTTATTTTATAATGCGACCTCCTCAGTATTTTAAATATTTCCATGTGGGCCTTAATATCAAACTAGTTTTACACCCCTGATCTCAAGGCAGTAAAGGTTATCGAATAATCTTCCCATGTGTCGAGGACTTAATATTCCTGACATTTGAACGGAGTCCTAACGATCGGTTACAAGGGCCGCGCGGGAAACGAAGGACGATGAGAAATGGCAGGTATTAACCCAGGTCAAGGATAAAACTAGATAGGGCGATTTTGTTTTACAAGTATTGCGTTTTAGTGTATTGTAATGATCATTATCGACTTATCTTAACTTAATTATTGAACAAAGACCATAACAGACCCCAAACCTTCAAGTGTGCACATCACATGGCAATCAATTCTGTGATACAGTCGGCTCAAAATCGTAGATTTACACGAAAACCATTGCACGTGGATCATATCTGATTAAACAGTTGCTATAAAGAGTTAATAGAAGTTCCTAATACAGAACATTGTGAAATATTAAATGATATTTGGATTTAAAAACTGCATTGAAAAGTCCTTTTTGACCATTTTAGAATGACTTCACATCCAAGCAGTGTCCACAAATCTTCATTCGGTCATAATAGGGAAAATGTGTAGTTATTAACAAGAAACTTTGTTGCTTTGTCCCCCCATCGTCACCTTTATCTTCGTTTAAAAGTTTTGTCATCTTATGTGAGATATTCAACAACTGTTACTATCACCATGTGAAGAAACTTAAACTCTATGTTTCTACTGGTTAAATATTTTATTTATTTTGGCAAAAAAAATTGCTATGAAATCGGAAAAATAAAACCTTACCTTTTCTCACGTTCCCTACACTCCCACCTTAATTGGTGGCTTGTGGACTACAAAGTATAGTTGAAAGGATTGGAATTGGTCGGGGCGGACGGCACTCAGAGCCTATGGCATGTATACATAAACTCATCAGTGTTGGGTATCAACGGCGGATGGCGGGAGGTGTCAAGAAGTCGTTGAAAAAACTTTAACCAACCTTTAAATTATTTTAATTATCTTATTGATGAGATACTGAAAATAAACTTCAAACAAATAATGTCACTTAGTGATAAAAAAAATTCCAAAGGAGTGGAATGTGTTCGTTAAAGCTTTGATTATAATATTGAAGCATTAACAGATCTGTCCACAACACACCCGATGTTAGTGATAAATTCGACCACCAAGCGCTGTTGTCGATATGTGAGTGTGAGAAGAGAACTGTAATCCCTGTTATTGCTTTATTGTATATCATTTGAAAGGATGTTTCTGGTGTAAACCTCCATAAGAGAAATTAAACTGGTGTGTAATCTTTAAAACTTAGAATAACTTGTCTTGGTTTATATAGTTCCATTAAAATAGATGTAATGTTTTCATAGGAAAAATAATTGAAAATTTCCTAAAAAAAAACCTTCCGTAAAAAAAATTACATTTCAAATCTCTATCCCTAGCCTATTAGTTGGCGCCTCAAAAGTAAACAAACTGTCATAAGTTTACTTCACATTTGTTCAAAAACAAATTCAGTACATACGAAAATGTTTGCGGTACAATCCGATACAAACAAGGTACAAATTATTTCAAATATAAAAATGTCAATTTTTAAAAGTGGTAGGGGGGCTACCATGGAGTTTGTACCCCCCAAATGTAAACATATAATTTGTGGGCCTATCAAAACTGTACAAACAAAAAATTTGCAGAACAATCCGGTACAAACAACGGATAAACGATTGCAATATAAAAAAACATGGTTTTTTATTAAGTGGGGGTGGGGTGGAACCTCGTGGACGTAAAAAAGTTTAACCTTGATCTCTCCCTCATTGGCAAAACAGGCTAAATGAGTTTGGCATCCAAACCACGTGTCCACCGGCGTGAATTATTAAAACTAAATCTAGATTATATAAGGTATGTATCATCGTGTTTTTTTAGCATCACGTTTTACTACCCATTAGGTTAACGCCCATGTACTAATTACAATAATGTTTTAGGGCTTAGAAAGGATTAATTTAGAGAAAGCGCACCTGCATTTCTGTAGAGGGAGAGTGGAAAACTTTTTATTAAAAACCACCCTCAGTGCACCCAATCGAGATCGAACCCCAATATCCCCGTCTTCAGCAGTCTAGTCCATTGCGAAAGTGATGCCTTAACCCATGTGGCCACCGAAGTGGGTATCTTCATGCTCCTTTTTAGGAAGATATTATATAGATAAGGTTAGAACTGGATACCGTCTTTGCAGCCTCAAACCTAAGACCTTTGATCTTGTACATATGTGCTTTATTCATGGTTCTCTAGAGGTGCATTGTCAGATTTTGTTTGAACTGCTGCTCTGTTTATAGAGTACTCTAAGCTTTTCAACCCCTCTAAGCTTTGCGTGAGGAAAATACCGAGGAACGATACTCAAACCTTACCATCACCTTTATCGGATTAAATCGGTACCGCTAGGAAGCAAATGTGGGTGTACTTTGATGTTCTAACGAATGGACAATTTGAAGCACCTTTTATAAAATACTTAAACATATTTGTTGCTGTCAACATTGATATAATTTTACTATTTATTTTATAGGTATTGCTAATATCTATCAAAAGTGACATATGCAGAATCACATGTCATGACGTATGAATACGTGAAATTGTAACTAGTAGATTTTTCTAGCTGTCAGAAACGTCTATTCGTAATAAGATTGTGCTATAGTTCCGGTGTTACCATTTCCAAACCTATTCGCCTCTCCAAGCGCTGGCTGTCTCCTGAACATTCCAGATCATATTCTTTTAAATTGAAAAAATTACTGCTGAACACGGGAATCAAATCCGGTACCTTTGTCTTAGTACGCCAATGCCTTAACCACTGAGCTATCCAGGAATTATCCCGTGCTCAGGCTCATTTGTCACTAATATTTTAAGGCAGAGTCTGTGATGGATATGCGGAAATTGCTAGCTACATATGAGCGATAGGTTAAGATCACAATCCATCAGCTAACGCAGCCACCTTTGAGTCTATAGGGCTCCTGAATATCTCAGTGGTTAGAATATTGGCGTACTAAGCCAAAGGTGTAAGGTTTGACTCCCATGTATAGGTGTCATTTTAAAATTTAAAAGAATATTTGTTGCTGCTATTACCGTAATCAACTAATGTAATGGCTTAGCTATTTAATCCATTATTCCAGGTCATGTTTAACTGCTACCATTGTCTTTATCCTCATTCGCCCATATCTGGACCAATGTTACTGCTATCAAAATATGGTGACCTCCCTGACTATCCTCTAAATATAACTACCACTAATTTGAGGTATTTTAGGTATAATTTTAACCGACTTATTTACCAATCGTAGTGAGGTTCTCTTTCAAATTGAATATTTGGCATTTCATTTATTTGACTGGATATTTGTTCCGCCGTAACTGTCAAATGTGTATACCAATTTTAACGAGATATTACAGGGACATTTTTTGAATCTACACTGAATATCATCTCTGTGGGAACTTAATGGCTACTATTGGGAAACAGCGTTGTAATTACTTGTTTTCGTGTGCTCAATCTCCCCTCAAATATAAGACAAGTTTTGCAACGCTGGTTCATCGAGGCTGCCAGTAGCTTCTTCTTAACACAGTACACCACATTCCGACATAACTAAAAGCGAGGATATTTGGCAACAGTTAACCGGGAGGGAGCGAAGATAAGCTTTTCTTCGTAGGACTAAATGAAATAATATAATTGTTACGGAATCTTGATAAAATTACTAGTAGTAACATCTCTGTCCACCAAAAGTTAACAATAATTTCACATTTCAAAGACCTCCATAAATTATTAAGTAGGTACACCTCTAAAATGTTTCCTCTTCATCCATTACTCCATTAGAGTAAATATCATATATGCATACAACCTGAACAGGTAACCGGTCTCGTGGTCAGTACAACTTTCTACGAGCCTGGGAGTTCCGAATTCGATTCCCGGTTCGGTACCTTGTGTATTTTTTTCCGAAAGGGAATACCCAACGTCACCAGGGATTGGTTGTTAGCTTGTAGGTAGGTTTTAGTGGTCCAACCTTCATACTCACTATCACCATCATCTCATCTCTTTCGGGACATGGAAAGAGCCTCCACGGAAAGGATGTACGATTAGTACATTCGGGCATCCCTGGGCAACGTACATTATACTGGCAATATTTCCACAAACTGGACTACGAAGGATGTAGCCCAGTCTCGCAATATATTATTACCTGAACAGGTAGTAAGACGTGGTAATAAAACAAAATTATCTAAACCCCTGATCCTTCCAGTTATAGCCGATCTTTTAACGCTGAGCGGGTGACCTGGTGGTCTAGGGTAAGGTACTAGAGCTTCTGTGCTGGGGTCCGGTGTTCAAACCTCGGTCCCGACACAGATTTATCTGATTAACAAACCCCTTCTTCACCTCTGACAAGACGTGTATTAATCACAACTTGTGAATGTGGGGAATGCCAGGCTTCCACCGTGGTTCGGATTCCACGCTAAACTGTAGGTCCTCCATTTCATCTCACAATCACCCTACATTACACATTAGCGTAAGCACGTATAACCCGAATGGGTAGTAAGACGTGGTGCTAATAATAATAATAATAATAATAATAATAATAATAATAATAATCAAATAGCGCTGAGCTAACTATACGGTTTAATTTATGTTCTCATTACAGTCTTCAAAGGGTCGTCTTATTTACCGAGGTTGTTTTTGTTCGCGTTCAGTACCGTTTAGGTAAATAAGTAAACAAAGACCAGCGGCTTGGAAGGTAATGTTTATTTCATTTCAGATGGCCTGATGTTCACGTGTTGTTCCACCGCTGTTGACTATTGAGGGCGTGTTGTTTGACTTTGTTGCTTGCCCGATTAAATCGGTAGGAAATATCGTCCGTCGATGGTTATGACGGGGCCGTGTTAACTAAGCGGTTTGATGTGGTTTGGTTCTAGGAGGGGGAATGATTTCATATTTCATTCCCGATTTAATGTTTATTATAAAACATAATTGTGCTTCACATTTTACTGAAACATGTCATTACTTTCTCGTAACTCCTCGGAGAGAGTGAGTATTGTGATAGTGAAAACAATGAATTCGAGATTTTTAAGGATGTTGACGATTCATGATTACCTGAAACAGAAAAAAAAAATTGTTTCATCATGCCGTTGGTTTCTCTGTCCGTCTTTCTGTATATTGGCCTAGAGCTGAAACTATTTAAACCGATATGGCTAAAACTTGGTATCTAGGGTTTAAGTAAGGTTCCCCAGATGGGTTTTTGGAATTAGATACCCAAGGGTAGGGCAAAAATATATTTTTTTAATATTGATTTTCTTGAAAACCGCTATAACTATATTTGAGTAAATTTGGTACTAGCGATAAGGCGATTCTCATCTTCCCATGAAAATGACTTTGACAGTACTTTACATAACAGAAATTTCCAATTTTACAAATCTCCTCAACATCTTACAAAATAACTTATCATTGTAAACTTGTAGTATAATTAAAAAATTAAAATGTTTAATATGCAATCTATTTTTTTTCAAACCAGTAGTTCTGAGATATAAACAACTATATATATCTTTATGGGATTCTTTGAAAATTATTGAAATTGATTGCTATGCTCTTTGGCGTACAGAGATGTTCCTCTTTTCTCAATGGTTCTGTAACGGTGTATATTATTTAATTTATGTCCTTAGGTCGGGTGTTTCTTCAACAAAGTATATTACTTTGTTTCACAAATCCTATGAGTTTATAGTTATTAATGTATATATTAAAGAGAATGTCTTTGCGGTGCATCGTACCATTTATTTAACGATAATATGATGGTTTTAGTTAGATTCAAACTATTTATTTTTATTTATTTTCAGCGCTTCTTGGTACCCACTCAGGTTGTACACATACATTAACTACGTCAGTACCCGCTTCAGCGGCCGAATGATCAAGTCAATGGCTCCCAATTTTCTTTCCCATCTGAGCCGCACTTTTGGAATGAAAATATGCTTCTGACACACCCAATTTTCTAATGGTAGTAAATACATTAAATATATATATATTATATATATATTATATATACCCCTAGCAGTGCTTTAGTCATAACATAGAGCACAACAACTTTATACCAAGGTAATTAGACATCCAAAAATTATAAAATATACAGCTTCATAAAAAATATGGTTCAATTACATGTACGAATTAAATGAGAGTTATGAGCTTGTTTTTGTTCTGTAATCTCATTTTTATTAGCTACTATTTGAGATAAACAAACTTTCATCTTTTCATCGACATAAATAGGGTGTTTGATATTTGTCAGAGATTAAAATCACTGTTCATAGCAATAGGTCTGTTGAAGAGATGCGTTGATACTTCTCATGGTTGTGCATCCAAAAAGAGTCCAGGGGCATACTTCCATGTTTCAATTTCAAGATTCCAAATACAGGCCATTTCCACCTCTTTATCCAATGTCAGATCTGAACAGTTTGAATTCTCAAAGAGATCTATGTAGACAACGATGGAAAGTACTACTGATCAATCATCTCTACCAGTGTCGTAAGGTTTTCCTGTATGAGGCCGTGCAATTTTATTGCTCGTTTTAAAACATTCTACACGTTGGGAACATTTTGGAGCTTGTAAGACATCGATCGCATTTAGAAGTTATATCTTACAAGCCAATACTGAAAAATTTTTTAATGCAATTAATTTGTCTTTAGTCGTGAGGATATTGTCATCGCGGCTTTGCATACTGGTGTTGAGCACATTCAACCAAGAAAATATATTGGACAACTATGCCAGCTTTGTACACCAGTCATTCTCAGCTTGATATATTAGATTACCTTCTTGTTTCGAAAATGCTCTTGACTCGTTATTCAGTTCCAAAACCTGTAGTTTTATTGTTTTTTGTTTGATTTTTTTCCTCAGTACAATTTTAATACTATATTTAGGGATTTTTGTAAAGGCTATTTGTGATGTACTTTTTATTTTTTACATTTAACAGTACATTACCACCCCTCCTAAGGTCTGAAAAAAGTTGTATTTGTGTATATTGTTCACTATAAAAAGTAGAGCAAGATTTCTTCGAAACTTTTAGTGAGGTTATTTGGGTTTTTTTCCTAACTGAACACACCCAGTAGTCTTGAGAAAAAGGAGTCGATGTGACACCATCGGAGCTTGACGAGAAAATAGTAATATCGTATTATCTTAAGTCAAATTCTTAAGAGTGGCACCCACAACCATATGCAAGAAGTTGTAGGTCAATTTTAGTAATATTTATATTATATTACTTATCACAGCGCATGTGTTAATTGAGAGTGGTAAACCATTTAGGATTTAAACCCTGGCCTCCAAAACACATGACTGCTGATGACGGTGAGATAGAGGTTTGGATCCCTGTCGGATAAACTGAGGTTTTTTTTTTCCTAAATTGCTTTACATTCTTCTTCTACACTAACTTGGGTTCACTTCCTTTAAAATCAACCTAACTCACCTCTAACATGTTTTTAAGAACATACTTAAATTTTAATAAGGAGATGTTTGCATGTGATAAATTATTCAGTGATAGTAAAAATAAAATTTAATTAATGCTTAGTTAGCTATATTGTTAATAAATTATTGAAAAAACATGGGTACATAAAGATAACAGTTGAAAGTTATAGAACATACAATTAGGTTAAATAAATAACCTTTGTTTGTTAAAAATAAGCACATTTAAATGTAATTAATTATAATAAAAAAATAAGTTTAAGAGCTTAGTTTGTAAATAACAATTTTTATAAAACATTATATGAATTGTTGGTTAGTTTTGATTGTTTGATTCCTTGAAAAACAATAATATAGTTTTGAGTTATTATAAAAGGTCAGTAAAAGGTATATAAAATTAATTTTAGAGGTGATGATGGTAGTTACTAACATATTAGCTTAATTAGTACATATGCGTACAGCCCGAACGGATAGTGAAACGCGGTGACCAAAAACAAATTTATCTAGTATATTCTCGTGGCTCTTTTCTCACTTGTCCACTCTTGATACATCCTTAACACTTCGCTTACCCCACCCTAATCCAACCTCTTGTAAACATTTAGGAGTGCTTCTTAATATAGTGCATTCTTGACAGGAAAAAAATGTACTATCTAAATAAAAAAAAGTCATTTAAATGCAGAGATATTAAGAATTATAAGTTAGATTACATTTTTCATACATTTTATCTCTTATTCTAATAGGCATAACACTATTTATTCTTTCAAAATAAAGCTCTTTTGGTAGTATTACATAATCAGATAAATTAAATATTTAAGATGTTGTACCAAACAAATATATTTGTATTATATTCCCCGTAATGTCTTATCAATCTAGAGATTGTTTTGGTTTAGCATCAATTATGATATTTACCTACTTTAATAATCTGTTTGTATTATGATACTTTTTCCGGAGTTGATGTTCCTTTCAAATTGTTTTCTTTACTTTCAAAACATCTCTTATACTGTACCCACGCTCTTGTCTGGTTATTCACTATTTCGGAGTTTCAGCTATCATCTGTTTCCCTAGCAGATAAACGTACCTTGCGCCAGGAAACGGGGAGCTCTGTTAGTCAGTTTGAGTGTCACTTCAATGAGCGAGTATTCACACAATGTCATTTTGGAGGTATGACACGATATTGTTTATAAATTGGTCGATACTAAAGGCAGATTGTTCGAACTTATGTTTCAGCAAAAGAGTGTTAGTTTTTGTAAAGTATATATTATAGATTAATAAAATTACAATCATTATAGTTAAATCTAACAAAATTCAAGAGTTATTATTACATTGATTAATTGATTGATGAAGAACTCAAGTAACATTCTTAAGAGGAATAGAAGGGCGTTCTTTCATGAAAACTCAAAAGGAAAGACGTAAATAATAAATTGCTAGTTTGATTTATTCATCTAACCTCCAACATGACTAGTCTCTCACAAAAATGTTTATGAAATAGTACTCCATGTCATCCAAGTCTCACCTCCAGCATGGTCGTTCTCTCCCAAGAATGGTCAGGAAATAGTATTCCACGCCATCCAAGTCTTACCTCCAACATGGTTGCTCTCTCTCTAGAATAGTCAGGAAATAGTACTCTATGTCATCCAAGTCTCACCTCCAACATGGTTGCTCTCTCTCAAGAATAGTCAGGAAATAGTACTTTGTGTCATCCAAATCTCACCTCCAACATCGTCGCGCTCTCTCTCCTCTCTCTCTCTCTATGATCAGAAAATATTACTGTGTATGGAGTCACTATCACCTCCAACATGGTTGCTTCTCTCTCAAAAATTGTCAGAAAATAATACTCCATATCATTCAAGTCTCACCTTCAGCATGTTTGTTCTCCCGCAAGAATGGTCATAAAGTAATACATCCAGCCAAGTCTTACCTCCAACATGTCCGCTCTTTCGCAAGAATGCTCAGGAAGTAATAAATACTCTGTATCATTTAGAGCTTTCTAGTTTTATTAGAGTGTTGGACGGATGTTGGGATTATCTCAGACTTTACTAACTTCTCGAGCTATATTAAAACCTTCACCATTGTGTCAGAATTTAGGACAGTTATATCACTCCGTTGCATTCCATAGGAAATCTAGGGCTTTTCATAATCGAGTTTATTTTTTTTAATTTATATTTTCAGTTATAAAGTTAAGAAAACAATCTTAGTCATAATTAATATAAATTAAAACAAACAATGCTCTGATTTCTTTATTAATATATTAATTTCTAATGCCTGTACTGTATGTTATTGACGTTAAGTTATCCGGTATGAAAGAAAAGGATGAGATGGGCAAACATGTTAAAATCTGCAGCAGTATTCACTGCGATCGAGAATAATAAACCAGTTAGACATAATCGAATCCCTGTCTTATTCGTCAGAGCTAATCGTGCTCGTATTAGCGTGTAAATCGAGTTGGTAAACCACAACAATGTACACGGTCGAGATGCGAACCTAGCCCTCCCAGTCATGTTCGATACAGTATATGGTGAGCTTGGCGTCTTAGACCATGGGGAGTACCGTTCCGGTTGTGTTATAGTTGACGGTGTTGTATTCAATAACTAGACAACTTATTTCTATGGACCCGCAACGCACTTTGATGGCAGTTGAATCACCTTTATTTTGGTATCGCTTTATCTCCACGCTATTGCGGGTGCACTTCCTAAAACTAGACTACTCATAAAGTTAATCCTTTAATTAGACCGAAGGTTAGACTATACATTTGTTTTAAACGCTTTGGTTACGAACTAGAAATCATGGGGGGTTAGGGGGAGGGGGTAATATTTTACGAAGTTTCAACAGTTTTTATGTTCCCAGCTCAACAAAAAAATTCATTTCGATCTGTCTCTGCCTATTCATTTCTCTAAAGCATGAAAAGGCTAGCTAATTTTATTTTTATTTTGTATTTGTAAATGCTTACAGCCTAAACAGGTGCCCACGGAATTTTGAAATAATTACCCAATAGTTATAGGCGCTATTCCTAAGAGTTTAATTAAACACAAACAAATTATATATTTTTTCAATAACCGTTACAACCATTTTTGTTTAATTTTACTCGCTAATAAGAGTATTTGGTCCAAGATAAGTAAGTAATAATAATCATCATCATGAACTGTTTCCAGCATGTGCCAGTCCGTTTAGTAAAATGCCTCCATCTCCCTCTGTCCTTCAACCATTCTTCCCCATTTAATCACTTCCTTTCTTCTCCTCTCACTTGCACACTGCTATTTTGTTCCTCCCGTCTCTTCCTTGGTCTCCCTTGGGTCTCTTCCCTATATACTTATATCCATTAAATACTGTATTGCATAAAATAAATGTACTAACCAAAATAGGTTTGTGGCATAAGTGAATTGTCTCTTTTTACTTTCTCTCTATCTTACAGGTAGAGAAAGTATGGTGATGGTAAAAAAAAAACGAACTCGAGATTTTGATGAATCTTGACTTTCATGACTCCCTGAATCCGAAAAAGTGTGGTTTGTTGTTGTTTTTCCGTCTGTTTGTCTGTCTGTCTGTAACTCCAACTAGAGCCTAAACAATTTTACCGATTGAGCTAAAACTTGATATCTAGGGTTTTCATAGGGTTCCCCCGAGGGTTTTTTGGAATTGGATATCTACCCCTAAAATTAAGGGTAGTTTACTGAAGGGAAAAAAGAGAAAAAGTCGATTTTCTCAAAATCGGCTCTAACGATTTTGATTAAATTTCATTTATAAACATTAATAAATATTCCAAACAAAATGGCCACTCTCAATATTTCGGCAAAATTACTTTAAGGGTTCCGGTCTGATGCGTTAATTAACATTTTTTATAATAGCTCCGAAACTATTTGAGATATGAAATTACTTAGCATTACAAATATGTATATATATTTATAATACAAATATTTGTATTCGAAACCTATTTTTACAAAATCAATAACTTTCAATCTATACGCAATTATTATATATATTTTTTTTTTAACTTTTTGGACATTAAAGTTTAAATATTGCGACCGTAAAAAAAACTAACCTGAATGTTGATGGATGTCGACGTCTCATGATCCCCCGAACCCTAAAAAATAGTCTTTGCAATGCCGTCTGTCTGTGTGTCTATTAAAACTTAAAATTAAGCGTAGTTTTATAAAGGGCGAAAAGAGAAAAAATAATTTTCTCAAAATCTACTCAAACGATTTTGATTAAAATTCGTATCTAGGCGTTGATTAAGATTAGAAATAAACTGGCTATTTTCATTTTCCTATTAAAATGATTTTAGGGTACTTTACAGAAGCGTTAATTTCCGTATCTCCACAACTATTTGAGAAACTAAACAACTTATCATTGCAAAATTGTAGGACTATTAGAAATAAAAAAAACTTTTATTTGACATATATTTTTATAAAAGCAACAGTTTCTGAGATATTTGCAAATATATTAATACAATTTTGTGAGCTTTAGTTGTAAACATATATACTTAAGTCTTAACGCAATAATTCTCCAATGCCATAGAGTAATTTAAATATAAGTAAGTATCTAAAAAAATATGTTATTTTTCCTTAAAGCTCTTAGGAGAAATGTTTGCACAGCAATGATCTATCTCCATTTTAGACTCAATAGTCAATATTTACATTCTTTATTGGTCAAATTGTATAAATGAATAATTAAATATCAATGCGATGACTTGAAGATGTGTAACACCTTACAATATGATAAAATTTTAACCAAAATTCGAAATTTTAATACAAAGTGTTGACCCTTGTGGACCCAATATTAATCTTTTTTATAACTTTTAGGATTCCTTGATTTCTTTCTACTTCCCTCCATTCATCTCTAGTGATATAATTTTCATAAATTGGAACATGTAAAGCAGATCCGAGTTTCCAAGCTGTCAGCAAATGGTTCAAATACCATTTTATTAAGTTAAAACATTAAGCTGTTTAAAATGCTCTTAAGTGGACAAATATGCGCCTCTTTTCTCATTGATTCTATATCATTGTATATTATTTTATGCGTGTTCTTATGTAGAGTAGTGATGATACAATGTACATTATTCCGTTCAGAAATCTTACGAGTTTAGAAGAGAGAGAGAGAGAGAGAGAAAGTCTGTGCGGTGCGCCGTACCATTTATTTTGCACTCTCCTGAAGATAATTTAAAGTTTACGTCAAAAAATGTAATATTTAATTATTATAAATATTTGTATTTATAGCCCTGCATAGACGACACAATTTACTCTCATACAAGATGTAGCCGCAGTAAGGTGCTATGTGAACATCCTAAGATTTTACCAGATTTGCTTTGCACAACTTATTGTATGCGAGATCGTGAGCCTAGTAAACAGAACCCATTCCTTGGTTGGGATCCACTTTGGTGGCCACATTGTCTAAGGCGTCATTCTCGCAATAAACTAGCATAACTGGGAGATCGAGTTTTCAATCACGGTCGGTGTACTGAAGGCTAATTTCCTAAATGGCTTTCCACTCTTCCTTCACGCATATTTGGGTTCATTTCCTCCAAATTCAACCTTTCTCATACCTAATACACTAGCGTAATAGTACATTGAAAATTTCTACCTATAGGCCCCTCGCTGGATGGCCAAATTGAAGAACCCCTCCTCATCCACCTACGACGATGTAACGCCCCTTAGTTGGGCGCCAATTGTATAACTCGTAAAGACGACTTATAATTTTAATATTTGGTCCCTGGCTAGCTCAGCTTCTCGTATCGACGCGATTATCATATAAGTAAATTCTCACTTATACAATAAATATACCTTGATCTCTTTTATATTGATTTATTGTTGGAACATAATCTTTTATATGTTATTACTGTAATCATTAACAATTTCAGCTTATACAACCGACCCGTTTCTACGCTGTTCACCGTCCATACTATATCATTGTTAAAATATGCGACGACGCCAACACACGTCTTGTCACCTCACTGGTCACTGCGCGTCTCCTATCGGGTATTGGTGAGTTCGTTTCTTCCTCGCGTCTTTTTTAAATTCTGATGACAACGTAGATTGCACCCGTGTGGACTGACAATATCAACCTATCACATTAGTGTAGTTTAAATCCTAGCTTTCTGGTTGATTGGACAATGCAACCGCTCTGTACCGAGGAAAAGGTGTATTTTTCTTTGAACGAAAACTTTGTGCTGGATCAGCGTTTCCCTTTGTTTCATCGTCCAACGCACCCAGTAAGCACATTTAATAGAAAAGAAATGTATTTTCCGAATTTAAAACATAAAATATTCAAAACTGCAATCTCATTCTTTCTTTTCGAAACAACATAATGATGTATGTATATCTGATAAGATACTAATTTAATATGAGTCGTACGTCCTTGAATGACATTTGGGAACGTTTTATTTTTTCTTGGAACACTAATACTTACGCCCAACCTTTGTTTTTTAACACTGACGAAATGTAGTAGACCCCTACAATTTCAAAATTTTGTTTTGGTTTAGATTATACTTGGAAAAGTAACATAAGAGGAATAGTAAATATTATTTTACATAACATGAGTAAAGACAAAACAAATTTTACTATTTCGAAGGTTTTTAACATGAGAAAGTCTTTGCGACACATATTTTGGTATACGTAATAATTTACGTTAAAATGTATACATTAAAATGTGATACCATTTCCTGATATTTGTTAAGCTCTTGTTTAGTAATAAAACAGTTTATAATAACTTAAAAGATAAATGTTACGATGTAATCATACGTACTTTCTAATAGTCAATTTGTTATTTGGAACAAAAATTTTTTTAATCAGCATTCAATAAACTGGGTAGGCCTACCCATAAAATAATCTTCAATCGGAAAAAATAGCACATTATTTTGTTAAGCATATTAAACACACTTGATAAACAAATTTTTAACAAAATTGTTATATTAATTTATAAAGGTCCAAATTTCTTAAACTCATTCATTCCTAAGCAATTATTTATTTAAAGTAAAATTAAATAAAATTCTTAACTATCAAATAAAGAGCTCACCAGATAAACATTGTAAACAAAATTAATTAAGCTATTTTTAAAAATGTTTGAATTTTCAAATGTCAGATATTTAAAAACTTTAATTTTAGGGCTATAATACAAATCACTTTTATTAGAGAGACCTATAAAAGGGACCTAAATAGACTGACATGTCAACAAATTGAATTGTGTAACCCACTTTTTTTTTTAGTTCGGGGACTCATTTTCAATCTATCATAATCTTGATTACAATAATTTCTCTCTATGAGAAAGTATAAATACAGAATAAAATAATTTAGCGTTAAAATCGAAGTTGTTTAAAAAACAGAATGGTACGTTTGATTTGTGTGGTTTGGATAATTCTCTAAAAAAAATTTTATTGGTATGGGGGATTCATTTGTTGCGGGCATTGCTGTAGGAATATTTGCTTCGGGCAAATGAATAATTTAATCCTTTGGTTGATTTTATATGAATGAGTATCATTCAAAATACAACCTCAGAGATCACTGCGGGGCATAATGTGTTTCCCATCCCACATAATATCGTCAAACCAACAGATAAACACTAGAGCAAAATGTTACTTTATTTTTCCTACCTATTTGTTAACTACTGCAATTTCTTAATTCAAGAAGAAAATGTATCTGAATCATGGCTTTTTGTTTTGAAAAAAATCGTATTAGATTATGGCTTTAATTTGATGAAGAGTTATGCGTTTGAATAAATGTCCAGCCCTACACCAAAAAAACAGCCGTTACGTGCGCGCGTAGCCTAAATATGTTTTATTGGTTTCTCTCTCCCTACTTCTTTATATTTCCTCTCTTCTTAAATTTTACTTAACTTTTGTCTCTCGCCCTTTCTCCGGCTCTAATTTATATTTATCACTACCTTGAAATACTTTTCCGCGCAGTTTTTCTCGCACTTCAAGGTGGGAAAGTATAGAGAACACGAGTTAATGTCAGTATTTTTGCAGTTTTTATAGTAAAACTTTTTTTGGTCAAAATAAATAAAATTGCTTCAATACAAACATAGAGTTTAATTTTCTTCACATGATGGTATCAACAGTTGTTGAATATCTTTAAGGTAGGGTGCTAATGAGCGCGAATTTAGTGCGCTAATTTTGCAGTTTTTATAGCATAAACATTTTTTGAACAAAATAAATCAAATTTTTCTTCTATAGAAACATAGAGTTTAGTTTTCTGCACGTGCTAATCTCAACAGTTTTTGAATATCTGGCATGAGCATGGTGGCATTTAGTGACAAACTTTTTAAATTAAGAGAAAAATTTGTCATTAAATTCCAGGACACATCTGACAGATATTCAAGGACTGTTGAGATTAGCACGTGCAGAAAACTAAACTCTATGTTTCTATAGAAGAGAAATTTGATTTATTTTGTTCAAAAAATGTTTATGCTATAAAAACTTCAAAAATGCTTCCCTAAACTCACGCTCACTAGCATCCCATCTTAAAGGATGTTCTGGAATTTAATGACAACTTTTCTCTCCATTTAAAAAGTTTGTCATCTAATACTGCTATGCTCATGACAGATATTCAACATGAACGTTCAACATTCACCGTGAAGAAAATTAAACTATTATGTTCCTAATATATCAATATTTGATTTATTTGGCCAAAAAAAGTTTTGTTATAAAAAACTGCAAATGCACTGGGTTTTTTTCACCTTACTTACATCCCCACCTTAAATTATTTTTTCTAACACACACACCGGTGAACACGTGGGCTATACGTAAAGCTCGTCTAGTCTATTTTGTTGGTGACGTGGAGGTCAAGGTTCGAATCCTGACTGGGTATACAGAGGATAGTTTTCCTAAACTGTTTTTCACTCTCGCTCTACACAAATGTAGGTACATTTACTTTTAACTTTACTTTATTCATACTTACATCATTAGTGTGGTTACGTAAATGCGGATAATCATAACGGGCAGTAAGATGCAGAACAAAATAAAAAATATTCATTCTCCCTCTCCTACTCAACCTCCTATTTTTGTTTCTATTTTTAATTCATTTTCTTTCTATATTTATTTATTTTTAGAAACTTCGTTTGGTTTTAGTTTTATATTCGCACCACTTTTGCTATTGTTGTGAGTCTTTATTTTATACATTTATAACTTTGAAATATCATTGTGAATTAAAAAAAATCCCAAAATTATGTATATGTTAATGTGTAGACATATATTATGATGAATACATTCTTAAATAATTGTGCCAGAGTTTTAATAGAAAGGGGGTGATAGAACACAATTTAGAAAAACTAGTTATGGTGCAGCAGTTTAGTAATGAGATTTGACCTCCGAGATAAATTATGTTTTATCTCCAAATGTCGGCGTTTAACCTTGTCCAGAGAGCATGTAAACTCTGTAAATCCAGCTCAGACCTTAAGGGGACCCCCTAGGTAGCTAAGATATTGCGAATCAGCAGATGTTACGCTGAGGATAAATATTGATGAAACTTTTTAGGAATCTGCAAAGTCCGCATTTTCAATTCGAATCGAAATTAAATCGAATAATATGAGATATTCCCGAAGTCGAATCAAAGTTAGCGATTCTCTCTAAAAAAAAATTAGTATTGGGCAAAATATAATTATTTGCATAATTATGTAAATTTTGATATTAAATATAATTTACAAAATGCTATACTCCAAATATAATTTAATACATCTCGTCCAAAATTATAAATTATTATGTTATCACAAAATATAACAAAATTATTTCAGATTATTTTACACTTACACTAATTTTGTGATGGAAATAACAACAGGAAGATCTTAAAAAAGAAACGTAGATGTATGTTTTAACTTTAAACTTTTTTTTTACTGCGAAGCTTTTTAACTGTAAAATCTGGAATTGTATAGATTATTTGAAGTCGAAGTGAACGAATATTCAAGACTAAGTCGAAGTTTTTGAATCTTCGCATGCGCCTAAAACTTTTAATATTACATGAGTTTGGTGTTTACATGGATGAATTCAGAACTCTTTTCTCTAACCCTTTAGACTTCTAAACGTAGTTTAAAAGTTGACATTCTAAAAAGTATGTTACTTGGAGTCTGAATACATAAACGTAGATTAAGTAAAGCTTTGAAGTGTCAGTTAAGGTTCCCCAATGGCTATCCAAATATAAATACCATCTTAATGATGGATACTTTACTTGTATTAATATGTTCACATTCACGTTTATAGTCTAAAATAGTGTGTAGTAACTCAAGTGGATTAAGTAAACGAAGCACAAGTGCTTAATTCTCCTAAATTCCTGTCTTATTTATTTAATCACATAAAAATAAATAAATAATTGAATGAAAATAAAATTTGTAATCATTCTGACTTAATTTTATATTATCTAAAAGGGCTTGCCCGAATTCCCGGGGCTTGGATCATTAATGCCAAATCTAGGCGAGAGTCGTATAGTATCGGATAGCGGGTAGTGTAAGATGGCTTGTGTTTCGATTAGTTAGGGCTGGTTTCATAGATCGAATACGTTTCAAGTGCGGTGCTACACTGAATACATGACAACACCTACCTAGACCAAAATAGAATGGACTAGATTAGCATATGAAACTGGCTCAATCCATTCTGATCTAGGTAGTTGTCGTCATGTATTTAGTACAGCACCACACTTAAGACGTACTCAATCTAATTATGAAACTCGCTCTTAGCGTTAACTGTAAGCGCCCTCTTAGGTATAAGATTATTACTCTTACCTGTCTCTGCAAACAACATTAAGTTTAAGGCGCTACATTAAGCTGTATGAAGTGTTTGTGTAATTTTGGTGTTTTGTTTCTTTGTGTCAACTACATTTTCAAGACTTCTCGCGCTCACAAGGTAGATACAATTGGTTTGTTTATTTAATATACGGTGAAGGTTAAACTAAAAAACTAGTTACTCTATTAATTTAGTCTAAAGGTAGTATGAGAACGTAACGTTGCACCACAGGGATTAGAGGGGCGTGGTATGGTAAAAATGGAATATAGTGCCGAGGGATTTCAGTTTCACGTCAAAAGGAATATTCCGACACTGGGAGAGGATTATCAAATGGGGATATACGAAATTGATGTGTATAGCCCTGCCCCAACAAAGGTTTCCCTGCCCCCCCAGGACACGTCTACCATGGTTAACCCCCTCCAAGGGGAGGTCTTTGCCCTTCAAATACGAAATTTTCTTTGTTGATCCTTGCACCAACAATGGTTAAATGACCTATGACCTATCAACAATAGTTACCTCTCCTCCCAGGGGTATCCTCATCGTGTGTTGTGGCCTGAGGGTGGGCTGGAGACAGAGGTTAGGGGGTCACCAATCAATCCTTGAGGCAGGTGATGCTCAAAGATTAGAACCAAAATTGTTATTAACCGGCTATTATGAAATTATTATGAACGATTAGCTTTAACCACTAACACATTATATAGAAGAAAACGATATCATTGACACTATAGATTTAATATTACATGTACAAATGATAAGATATTAAAACAAGAATTAGCGTAAGCTATTTTTATTATGGTAACGTGAGAGGTATTATATAATCGATTTATTGTTATTATTATTATTTTTATTATTATTATTATTATTATTATTATTATTATTATTATTATTATTATTATTATTATTATTATTATTATTACTAACCGCGTCTTACCACCCATTCGGGTTATATATTCTATAATCTATAAAAAATAAACGAACACTGTACATTGTAATATAATAGAGGTTCCTCATTCTACAGACGTTTAATTTATATTTACATTAACATCACTACACTCACTACAAGAAAAATTATCATTAATATTACCATATGTCGATTCGAACGGTGGACTGTGGTTCAACTGTGATAAAGGTGGTCTATATACTGTACAGATCACCGGGCCGTAACACAACTGTGAGAATGGGGGTATATATACTGTACAGGTCACCGGGCCGTAACTCAACTGTGAGAATGATGGTTTATATACTGTACAAGTAACCGGGACGAAGCTCAACTGTGGGAATGGTAGTCCATATATTGTACAGGTCACCGGGCCGTAACTCAACTGTGGGAATGGTGGTCTATATACTGTACAGGTCACCGGGCCGTAGCTCAACTGTAGGAATGGTGGTCCATATACTGTACAGGTCACCGGGCCGTAGCTCAACTGTAGGAATGGTGGTCCATATACTGTACAGGTCACCAGGCCGTAGCTCAACTGTGGGGATGGTGGTCTATATACTGTACAGGTCACCGGGCCGTAACTCAACTGTAGGAATGGTGGTCTAAATACTGTACAGATCACCGGGCCGTAACTCAACTGTGGGAATGGTGGTCTATATACTGTACAGGTCACCGGGCCGTAACTCAACTGTGAGAATGGTGGTTTATATACTGTACAGGTCACCGGGCCGTAACTCAACTGTGAGAATGGTGGTCTATATACTGTACAGGTCACCGGGCCGTAACTCAACTGTAGGAATGGTGGTCTATATACTGTACAGGTCACCGGGCCGTAACTCAACTGTGAGAATGGTGGTCTATATACTGTACAGGTCACCGGGCCGTAACTCAACTGTGAGAATGGTGGTCTATATACTGTACAGGTCACCGGGCCGTAACTCAACTGTGGGAATGGTGGTCTATATACTGTACAGGTCACCGGGCCGTAACTCAACTGTGAGAATGGTGGTCTATATACTGTACAGGTCACTGGGCCGTAGCTCAACTGTAGGAATGGTGGTCTATATACTGTACAAGTAACCGGGACGAAGCTCAATTCATAAATATTCTCAGCCTTCAGAGATTAGGGAGTTGTCCAACCCCAAACCCACTCTCTCCATAAAAATTTCATTCTTGCTACAGCCTTGATTGAATGACTCCCCCAAAGTAAATGGCTTGGTGCGCCACTGATAAGTAAATTACATGAAAATATATTTTATTTTACCTTTTACTTCTAAATCATCTTGAAATATTGAAGTTACACTCATGGCTTTTGGGATTCTTTGATGTATAAATTATATAAAATCACAATGACTAATAAGTCGTTAATGTACAGCAAAAACTAAAAGAGCCACTAATAAAACTCCAAGAATCATTTCTACTAAAGAAAAACAAGAATTACCGTCAACTACGGTTAAAGTAGCCCCGTCACCCGCCAGCCCCCCCCCCCCCTCTCTCTCCTTTTTTTCTCGCTCTATCAGTGCTGAAATGCCTAAATTTGAAATAGTGGTTAAATGTGTTTGCCAAATACATGATAATTCATGTGATTAGAATACCTAAACATAGCTCAATGTATTTAATTAGTGTATAAATTAAAGCTTGTTAAGTATACTGGGTGACCTGGTGGTCTAGGGGTAAAGTGTCAGACTTCTGTGCTGAGGGTCCGGAGTTCAATCCTCGGTCCCGGCACAGATTTATCTGATTGCCAAACCCTTCTTTCACCTCTGACAAGATGTGTAATAATCACTACTTGTGAATGTGAGGAATGCCAGACCTCCACCGTGGTTCGGATCCCACGTTAAACTGTAGGTCCTCCATTTCATCTCACAATCACCCTACCATTACACATTAGCGTAAGTGCGTATAAGCCGAACGGGTAGTAAGACGCGGTGCTAATATATAATAATAATAATAATAATAATAATAATAATAATAATAATAATAATAGTTAAGTATACTAACTGTTATTTTACAATTTTTTATGTAACTTTACTTAAACTATACTAAATTAACTTAATAAATAAACATTGTGATCTTGAATCTTTTTCAATAGTTGGCACAATGATTATTTTGCTGCACATGAACAGCATGACCTGGGGTGTCGAAACCCGAACTCATTGGCCAATTACTTGTGGGCGAGTGGAAAGGAATGTGTTGCAGCCCCCTAGACATTGGGTAAGGTCATTTCAAGCCCTGGGTTTCCTATTGTGCTAAGTAGAACCTTTTGGAAGAAGAATTACTTAAAACACAGTATTCTTGGAATATGAACCAATATTAGTTTTAAAATTAATAATTAATTACATGTATACTTATTAACAATTTAAACATTAGTATTTACACAGTTAGCACATACAACATTGATTTTTTTTTAAACTAGTCTATATCATTATGGGTATGCGGCGCAGGACTAGCATACCCGGAGAATACGCCACTGATGTCTACACTTTATTTTAGCAAGTCAAATTTCTCATTTTTAATTAATAAAATAAAAAATTGAGCAAAAACCCCTTGGTACCTAATACTACACTACTTTCCCCTATTTATGGCGCGTCAAACCAGCTGGGGTTGGTGAGTGGAGCAGAAACATAATTTCTCGTGCTGACGGCTAAGTGAACTAACGCATAAGACCCGTGGTTTACAACCTGAGAGTCGCGACCCCATTCGGAGTCGTGGCATGTATCGAGTGGTATCGCATTGCTGGTTGAGGGTATAGCGTTATGTTTACTTTTTAAATAGATTATTATTGTTGTTATTATTATTATTATTATTATTATTATTATTATTATTATTATTATTATTATTATTATTATTATTATTATTATTATTATTATTATTATTATTATAGGAAGGGGCAAAATTAAAATGCAGTAAAAATGTAAGCGGTTAACATGACAAAAACTGTTTGGTTACTAATTAGGTTCCTTTTGGTTAACTAGCTCAGACAGTTTCTTGTTGACTTATTTTGCTCTAGGAGTCTAAAGTCCAGGCGAGGGGCGCTGCTTTCATGGATTCCAAAATACCTACTGTGCTCGTTGATTCTCTTTTGAGACATCTTAGTCGCATTCATATAAATATTATATATATATATAAAATATATATATATAAAATCTGTCACTACCAGCGTGGTAATTTAAAGTAATACTTGAATATTTATAAATCATAATATAAAATTTTAAATTGAAAAGGGTCAGAAGTGGGGCCCCGTCTTCCCGTTACATTTCCTATTAGTTTGTTTTGAAAGCTTTACACCATAATCTGCAAACCAGAGAGGCTCAAAGGGTATGCAGGTTTATGTTACTGGATAAGAAGTGTCACTATTGTGTGCATGGGTGTTATTACTTTAATAACTTCAATAAAATATGGCAAAAACTAGCAACACTGAGTGGTTGAATTTGGCAGAATTGATATGACATTCTCTTTCCTCCTCAATAATTTTAAATGAAGAATGGATGTGAGATTAATTATCATGTAGGTCTTAATATATTAGCCTCAAATCTACAAATAATACTGATTTGTTTTACTTTTTATTCAAAAGTGTTTTAGAACATAGTTATATGTTTACATTATCCATTTACATTAGGTATACATACAAGATTGTTAACAAACTACTACAAAACTATAAAAAGGTGTGCGGATTACAGAATATTACCATTTCCCAATCTCTTTATTTTGATCAAAATCCAATAAGTGGTCAAGTAATTTTGAATCAGTTCAAAATGTGATAGCAAGAAATCTTGAAAGAGATTGCTTTGCGCACCACTGATAAATGGCTTATAACGCCAACGGTGGAAATGAATATAGTTTCCTTAAATCTGTCAAACAAACTTTCTTACTGTGTTTTATATATTTTTCTTCAAATAAATAGCTATATCAAAATGTCTTCCTCTCAAGTGTTTTGTTTCAATGTTCTATCTTTATTACTGAATAAAATAGAAAAACATTAACATGGGAAATCCTATCTTGTTTTGCTGTGACGTCACCGGTAAGCAACGCCGTTAAGTATGAAGGACGCATGGTTCACCAGGTACGACAGAGTACTTGCCAATTAATAACAGAAACACTTTCTAAAATAAGTGTCCAAATAATATTAATAATATTAAAGGATGTCTTTAAAAAATAAAAATTATATGTAACACTAAAATTCCTACTCGTATAACATTCCAATCTATTTTCTGATTGCAGGGCTTCGGCAAGGCAGACCATAACGTCACTGTTGGTCTACTCAAGAAGAAATATCCAGAGTATGACGTCACAGCTTCTGACGAAGGCTATTAAGTACAAGTGTATACCGCTGGCCTGACTTTATTATTTAAAAAATATTATGTTTAAAGAGAATCGAGGTGGTTAATATTTTTAAAACGCTTTCTGACTTTTTACAGTTACATATTGATTAAATAAAAAATAAAAATAATATGTCCAACTATAACGTGTACGTTTGGACCCAACTTTAGTTTTAAAACATATTTTCATAAATTTGGCTATCAATAGCTTGTGAAGTTACATTTAAAAATGCAATTTATTTTAATAAAAGAATATAAACTTTGATCTGTGGTGTATTTATTTGAAATAATTTGTATTCAAGTCTAGTTTTATTTCGGTTATTTACTACAACAAGCTTCAACTTGGGCTTCCTGCCAAAAAAAAAAAACTCGTCATTCGACAAATATGGCATTGAAATTTATTATTTTTTTGCCATAGAAACTCGATATCTGTGGAAACTTTTTTTATAAATAATAAGTATGTTAGTTCTATATTTTAAATTTAAATTTGAAACTGTTTCCACATGTATCATTTTTGCTCCCTTGTAATGAGAACTTCCGACATAATCATTACTTTCCTATGACGCAGTAGTTCGAGTTTAGCAACAAGTAAATATAAACTTTACATAGGTAGAACATAGTAGATTATAGGCCTAATTACAATCAAGATTGTATTTTATAGAAACTTTGTTCAATACTAATAAATACACATATTTGCGATGTGCTTAATATCTTTTAGGGGCCAGAAGAGCTTTACATCCAAATCAACCTAACAGTTTTTAGCCAAATAACGAAAGATAAATCAAATACCTTATGATAAGGTATTTGGTTAAATGTTACTAGTCACTAGTTTTTTGTTTTTTTTAGTTAACATTGAACTAGGTGACCTGGGGGTCTAGGGTAAGGTGTCAGACTTCTGTGCTAGAGGTCCGGCGTTCAATCCTAGGTCCCGACACAGATTTATCTGATTACCAAACCCTTGCTTCACCTCTAGCAAGACGTGTAATAATCACAGCTTGTGAATGTGTGGAATGCCAGGCCTCCACCGTGGTTCGGATTCCACGTTAAACCGTAGGTCCTCCATTTCATCTCACAATCACCCTACCATTACACAAGCGTAAGTGCGTATAACCCGAACGGGTAGTAAGACGCGGTGATGATGATGATAATAATAATGGTAATAATAATAATAATAAACTCATCTATTATTGAACTAATGTGTACTTGATACGATCTTACTTTAAAACATCATATGAATAAATTAGTTTACAGCTCGGTCACTCCAGCGCTTATATTTATGTCAGGCTAGCATTGATCTCTATACAATAACTGGATGGACATCTGTGGCTGAAATTTTCGAGCGGTCGCCTGCATACCATTGTGTAAGAGAGAAAGAAACTTTCGGGTATCTCCTTCTCTCTTACACCCGAGAGTTTTCTTCTCTCTTACACCCATACAAGGCAATGTGGCATTTTGACAGCATTCATTAATTTGATTGAATATATGAGATACATCAATGTGTGATTATTTAAATTAAATAAATATGTTAATGAAAGCTTTGAAGAGCATAACAAAGTTCGAAACTGGTTAGTTTTTCTTCAAATAACTTGATGTAGTCTAATATATACGAAGATTTTTGAAGGAAGCTCGCTTGTAAAGCTTTATCTCATACCAGAATCCTGTCATATAGTTGTGTTTAGTCAGGATAAAAGACCTTCCAGTAGGAAATTTCTACTTTCGTTCTAAATGGCCGTTTATCCTACCAAAATATTATATATATGATAATATTCTGGTATGAAATAAAGCCTTACAGATTGGTATTATTATTAAAATCAGGTTTTAGTAGATACCGTACTTCCTAGAAGACTATAACCTAAATTATCATTTGAGCGTAAGACTTATACACAAAGTATGTCATTCAAACAAATGTAATAGAGTTTTTAGCTAACTTGTTTCGTTATAGTCAGGGCCGTGCTGTGCTATGATACAGAAAGGCGGCCGTATCAGGCGGCACCGTAAGGGAGTGGCATAAGCAGTGAAATAAAAATACAATTTGAACCATTCATTAATTAAAAATCTTTACGCAACGCTTTTGTATATTGGTTTATGTTATTTCGATATTGATGTATACGATTTATTATTTATCGCACGCCTCTGTCAAACCGCTTTCGGTAACATTTGATTTTGTTTTCTGGTGCAGGTGCATCGTTGGCGAGCGCTCACCGAAAGACTTTTGATCTGACAGCGCCAAGCTATTATTTTTGTTTGTAATATACCGCGTGACCGCTCCTAAAAGCTGAAGCGGCAATTATCACATATGACAATTGCACGTGTTACGTGTTGATAGTTCTGCTTTAAGCTTACAATTATTATCAATATTTGATTTTAATGTTAGTTTGTCTCAAGAAGTGGCAAGTGGCTGTGCTGTGTTTAAATCAGTAAATCAGATATAATATAATATATCTGTATCAGTATAATATTTTTGCATTTATTCTAATTCAGTTTTTGTGTCTAAAAAGTAGATCAGGTAAGATAATTATTGTTTTTACTTTTTACAGCAATTTTAATTACTTATTATCATTGATAATGATTATGTTATGACAATAGGGACTCGAATTAAAAACTAGCATTTGCATGGACTGGGTATATCTTTGGTGCGGAACGTGTGCCTGTGTGTGATAGATAGAGAGTTATTTAGGTAATATTGGGCTAATCTGTCATTAATTTCTATTGAATCTACTTTGGCTGCCACTTTAGACTACACATCCCTGATTAACGAATTTGCTAAAGTTAAAGTTAGAAGGATAAAACTGTAGTAGATTGTTGTAGTTGATATCATTATTTTAAAGTAG
The DNA here is from genome assembly GCA_033556935.1 of Timema podura. Taxonomy (NCBI): domain Eukaryota; kingdom Metazoa; phylum Arthropoda; class Insecta; order Phasmatodea; family Timematidae; genus Timema; species Timema podura. Next base: position 25,759,104 of record JAVRXN010000002.1, on the reverse strand, counting down.
TTTATATTTTCAAAATAAAGATAGTATTCGTACAGTTTGTGCAGGGTTTTTTTTAATCACAATCGTAGGTTATTTTAAAGAAAAAACATTTAAGGGGTGGCATTTCGAAGACTTGCATCATACTGAGAAAATCTACCGCATGGTCCTGATTATAACCATCGAACTTTCAACATAATTTTCTGAAAGCAGTATACAAGATATGAATCAACTTTTTTTTTAAATGGTAATATAATAATACTTTCTACAAGCCTATAACCTAAATGATAGTTTGAATGTATGGCAACTATACAAAGTTTGTGATTCAAACAAATGTAATCAAGTTTTAGATAACTTATTCATTATATTTAACGAACTTTCAATATAATATGGTTTCTGAAACCAATATACAAGCTAATAACCAACTTTAAATATAAGTGTAGTCTTGGCAGACTGTAAACAACATTGATGATACCTACATATTTAAATACCGTATGTTAAAGATTTTATTCGTATATGTACAGTATTACCTGTAAAACTGAACTGTATATCCTTTAATGTAAATGTTTCTTCAGGAAAGTGTGGTATAATACTTCATTATTTTCAAACAATAACACTTATATTCATCATAGACATGTTTTCGTATAAGAACATGTTGAGTGTTAGAAGTTACAGCTGTTAAATACATGTATAGGTATATACCTAAATGTTGAGTGTCAGAAGTCAGCCGTGAGCTGTCAGTCAGCACCAAAGATGTCGTGGAGCTACTGTAGCTCACATAAGCTTGCTCACTCAAAAGAGTCGTTCATGAAGAGTCGTTCATATGAGTCATATCGTTCACCGCATGGCTGGCTCGCTCCCAATCCCTTCACCCCTTCTCCTCCCTAACTTGACGAGCGAGCGCTAACTAGTTATCACAATTCCCGTTCCAAGCGTGCAAATCTGTTCCTTACCTTTCAACTTATGAAATACTTAAGATTTATGTGTAATTTATCCAAAGCCTATTGCGTTTGATTCTTTAATTTTATTACTTACGCATATTACTTATAATAATTAACATTAGCATATAGCCTTTAGTGTCTAATTCACATAATTATGTCTATTTATGTTAAGAAACAGTTAGTTTAATATTGTCGGCGGTGCTGCTATCTAGTAACGATAGTAAGCATTTATAGTTGATTTTTTCGTAGTAACGAACGAAGAACGACAGAAGAGTCGTGAATGACAAATACTCCTAATTCTTTCTAATGTAGTGTGTAATGGCGGCGTGAACGACTCGCTCGCGAGGTGAGAGTCGTTCGTTCACAGCTCTCATTAAAGAGTCGTTCAATTTGAATGACTCGCTCACGAGCGACCCATCACTACCTCCCAACAGTGTAGCAGACGATAAATTTGAACGTCACGCTTTTGTCATTGGCAATGTATATGATGTGTATGTCCATCCCTAAATAATCTCTGATCCATCCAGTTATATTATAGAGATCAATGCAGACTAGTGAAAGAGAGATAATTTTATTACTTCCATATAGATGAATAAAATATACATGAGGCAAGATTGTGTTACCATGGAAACGCACCTGTTGTTATTGCTGATAGTAGTAATTATTATTGTTGCTGTTAATTGCAAGTTACAATGTTTTGACGAAGACAACACACCTGTGGACTGGTTAAGTATTCATATGTATACATTACATTTAACTAACGCCAGTCTAAATTATCATGGGGACCTAGACAGTTAGCTAAATTTAACAGTTATGCGCTTAAAATGTAAATAAAACACACCGCGATGCATAGCTTACAGAGTCTGTAGATGTGGCTTTACTGGTAAATTGGGAGGCAATACAATATTTAATCTTATTAATATTAATAAATGTGTATCACAAACTGATATACGTGATGGTTATCCACAGGATTAATTCTGATAAAAATCAAATTCATTCAAGTGAAAAATGACAGGCTGGATGCGGGAATCGAACCCAGAACTTTTGGTTTTATGCGCGAATGCACTACCACGTAATCATCCTGATTCTTCTAGTATCTATGGCCATCTTTCACTAGATACTGAATACGAGACAAACCAAGATGGCTCAGTGGTAGGGCATTGGTGCACAAAGCCAAAGGTCCTGGGTTTGATTCCTCTATTTAGGTTGTCATTTTTCATTTAATTGAATTTTTTCTTATTATTTAATTTAGGTTTGTTGTTTACAAGTTGCCTCGCATTAAAAAAAGTGATAACAAGCTTATACAGACAGGTCATGCATACACATACATCTCCTCGAAAAATGTTTCCTCTGGATGGAAGCTCTCGACTCGCTCAATCAATGACACTGCATCCATTGCTGGACAGACACTGAAGTCACTTTATGACAATGGGACAAAACAGGTACCTATTAAAGTCCTATCTATTGTTAAAAATAAAATATATATTCATACTTTAAACAATGTGCAAAATGTAGACATATGACTTATGAAGTTCTCTTGAGTAAAAAAGGCTCAAGTTAACATGATATTATGTACAATTTGTTGATTATTATCATCATCATCATCATTAGCACCGCGTCTTACTACCCGTTTGGGTTATACGCACTTACGCTAATGTGTAATGGTAGGGTGATTGTGAGATGAAATGAAGGACCTACAGTTTAACGTGGAATCCCATCCACGGTGGAGGCCTGGCATTCCTCACATTCACAAGTTGTGATTAATACTCGTCTTGTCAGAGGTGAAGGAAGGGTTTGGTAATCAGATAAATCTGTGCCGGGACCGAGGATTGAACCCGGACCCCCAGCACAGAAGTCTGACACCTTACCCCTAGACCACCAGGTCACCGTTGATATTTATTGAAATTTAATTATAATTGTATATTGAATACGTGGCAGCATAACAACCCTCTTGAGTCACATATGGCTGTGTTTTCTGATAGCTCGTGATACCAATTGATCGCTCATATGTAGCTGACGATTTCCGCTCATCCATCACAGACTCTGCCTTAAAATATGAGTGAAGAATTACCCTGAGCATGGGACAAATCCTGGATAGCTCAGTGGTAAAGCATCAGCTAAGCCAAAGTACCGGGTTAGATTCCCTGTCTAGGTGTCATTTTTCAACTTATTTAAATTAATTAACAAGAATGGTCCTAACAAATTGTTTCATAACAAAGTTACAGCTATCAAACCACCTTTGCTTTTATAGAGAGAGCTGAAAAAATTGTTATTAATGGAGGGGGGGAAAATGTATTTGTTCACTTCTAGTGGATGGGTTTTAAAATCATATATTTTATACAGAACATCCCTGAAGGTTTTTTATACTTTAGTTCTAAAGCAAACTATGTTGCAAGAAGTATTTCAGAAGGTATGCAACATGGTACTACCAACTTCTACTTAATTTCATATTTTGGATGTTATTAAGTCTAATAGGCTAAACTAGTTAGTGCAAATGGTGACTTGTGTCATGGTTTTTAATGAGCCTTTTTTTTCCCTCTTGTCATTGTTTTGTTTAGCTTAAGCCTTTTTTTTATTATCACCTTATCTTATTACCTGCTTGGGTTATATGCATATACAGTAGAGTCCTGATTATCCACCTAAACGGGACTGACAGGTGGTCAGAAAAAGGAAATGTCGGATATTACAGAAATATCAAAATTAGATGGAACTGCAGAAAAGGTATGAAATAAGGTTTATTAGTAATCACTTCATAGTATAAATTATGCAATAAATTACTAAACTATTATTTTATTCATGTATACGAAACATTGGATTGTAAATTAATTAAATGCAAATTTACTGTAGAATGCAAACTGTAAAAGTCACTATTTAAAAAATTAATCCTTGGAGTTTGTTTTCCAGCTTTGCTTCTCTTCCTTAAGGCGAGGTTACGCCAGCGTATTAATGACATTATAACAATAGAAAGTTATATGGATAGATCTGATAAAACAGAATGTTGGATAATTGAAGGTCAGATATTTGGGACGCTACTGTATGATAATTACTCTAATGAGGCAGGGATGTGGAAGGAAGCATTTTTAAGGTAATCTAACTGGATTTGCATGGAAGGAGAGTGGAAAACCATTTAGGAAAAACCACCCTCACTAGATCCGACCAAGATTTGAACCCTGATCGCCTTCTCTTCAGCAGGCCAGTCTAACACAAGAGTGACACCTTAGACCATTCTTCCATTAAAGCGGCTCTTAAGTTCTATTAAAATTTTGAATGGAAAAATTTATTCTTTACCAGATGTAAGGTATTTGTTTCATTGGGAGGGATATCCTGCTAAAGCCATGGCCCCTAAAGAGCTATGCAACAAGAAACACAGCTCTAGACTAAGATATAAGCAAATACAGGTGTACATGATGTAGTCAAAACCAGAAACTAAACTAAATATACTAGTCTCTAAGAATAAGTTTTTTCTTATGCCACTTTTGTTCTTTGCAAAATACAAATGTTTCGACTCAAAATTTGTTAAAATATGCAGATTAACTTTATTCCATAGGATCCAGGTACTCTTTGGATACTGTACAATGACCAACCACCTAATGGAGGTGTGGGAATTGAATTGGGTCACACAAAGGGCGTTGTAATGTCACAGTCAAATGGAGGGTTTTGGTTGATACACAGTGTACCCCATTATCCTCCATCCCCAAACAAATTGACACAAAATTCCTACAGTTACCCTCACACAGGTCTTCACTATGGACAGAGTCTCATGTGTATTAGTCTGGATGTTAAACAGTTGGATACAGTAGGTGAGAAATTGGTAATTACACTACTATACTATTTTAATTATAATTAGTTAGGCTTTGGCCTTAGTTAAATATGCTGTTCTTCGAATGCTGACCTACTACCTTTAAGAGACAAGTTCAAATTCCGTCGGCTAAATCACCACTAGTGTGTTTGAGACATGCCCTACTCTTTGGGTCAGTTTTGTAGTCAGACTGAGTACGCCTCAAGTGTGGCACTACACTAAATATATGACGACACCTACCTAGATCAAAATGGAATGTGCCAGTTTCATATTCGAAACTGGCGCATTCCATTATTGTTTTTCTGGAGCTGAGGATGTTCTTATCATCCCCCCCTCCTCTCCTGTTCAGCTATGCACTATGACTATGCCATCTGGAAAGAGTGATTCAGTTTCCACAATGCGTGTGGTACCAGATGCTAATAAATAGTAATAATCAACCCCATATTCATTAAAGTGCCTGTAAAAACTAAATAGAAGGATTTCATACCACAGTTTGATGCTCTTGGCCCAAATCATGTTAATTCTGGTTCAAATATAACAATTTTTCTAACCATTAAATGCAGAATAGAAAATAAAGGATCAATTATTGACACATTAATCAGTATTTCTTCATTTGTTAGTGCTTACAATTAATATGATAAAGATTACTTCTAAAATTAATATAGTTTTAAGAAATTTTACTTGAATCCCTAGGGCACGAAGGTGTGCGCCCCCCATCCCCACAAACCCCCAGTTTCTTTTAAAGTTATTATTTGCACTCTCATGACAATTTTATTTTGTTATAGTTTCAAGAAAAGTATTTTTTCGGTTTAAGTAATAGCAGTAAATGGTTTTGAAATGGCATAGTCAGGCGAGCGGCAGTCAACGCCATGCATTGTGAAACCAAACCCTCCCATCCCCTCACCTCGTCACCAAATGGCATAGTCAGGCGAGCGGCAGTCAACGCCATGCATTGTGAAACCAAACCCTCCCATCCCCTCACCTCGTCACCAAATGGCATGCAGTCAGGCGCACTGCGGTCAGCGCCATGCATTGAGAAACCAAACCCTCCCAACCCCTCACCTCATCACCAAATGGCATGCAGTCAGGCGCACTGCGGTCAGCGCCATGCATTGAGAAACCAAACCCTCCCATCCCCTCACCTCTTCACCAAATGGCATGCAGTCAGGCGCACTGCGGTCAGCGCCATGCATTGAGAAACCAAACCTCCCCTCCCCTCACCTCGTCACCAAATGGCATGCAGTCAGGCGCACTGCAGTCAACGCCATGCATTGAGAAACCAAACCCTCCCATCCCCTCACCTCGTCACCAAATGGCATGCAGTCAGGCGCACTGCGGTCAGCGCCATGCATTGTGAAACCAAACCCTCCCATCCCCTCACCTCGTCACCAAATGGCATAGTCAGGCGAGCGGCAGTCAACGCCATGCATTGAGAAACCAAACCCTCCCATCCCCTCACCTCGTCACCAAATGGCATGCAGTCAGGCGCACTGCGGTCAGCGCCATGCATTGAGAAACCAAACCTCCCCTCCCTTCCCCTTCACCTATTGTTCCCCTCCTGCTACGACTAGCTAGCCCTGCCTATGCTTCATGTGAAAGTGCACTCCCTTACACGCCCTAGGATTGAAAGCTTGTGAGATAATGTATATAGCGTGAACCAGCAATAATTGTTGTCAGTAATCCTGCGTGTTCCTGCATCTTGAGGCTGTGTGTGGCGTGTGGGTTTATAATAATATTATGTAGGGTTATTTTAGGACAGTGTTTATTTGAGTTATATGTTTTAACATTTTCCATAACTTAGCCTAGTATGAATAGTTCACTTCAGGTGCTTAAGACAACAAATTCTGCAGGATTAACTCTTGAATTTGTATGGAACAAATTGAAATGAAGAAAAATGAAAATTGAGTTTTTAAAAGGCAGCTCAAGTCCAAAGATGCATACCAAATAAATGGCTGGATTTGTGGCTGTGATGTGGACAAATCTTTATACTGTTTCCCATGTATTTTATTTTCTCCCAGAAACAGTAGTGAATGCTTGTGGATAGTAAAAGGTGTCAATGATATAAAACATTTAACAGAAAAAATTAAGAAATACGAAGTATCTGTGAATTACATGAATAGTGTCGTTGATCTTTCTTTATTAGGCAAAGTAAAGTAAACATATCATCTAATCTATACTCACAATACAGAGAAAACGTTAAAAAAAAAACAATACTCACATTGACAAAAATAGGCACTTATTAAAAAGGTTGATTTCATATGTTAAATTCGGTGGTGTTTTTGAATTAACTCTCAGTGGTCATGACGAATCAGCATCATCTTCAAATCCTGGTGTCTGCAAAGGTCTAATCAATTATACTGCTGAGCTGGATTCTGCAATGAAAGACCATTTAAAATCGACCACTGTATTCAAAGGAACATCGAAAATCTTACAAAATGACATACTGGACTGCACGCTTAATGTCTTTAGGGAGGAAATAAAAAAGCAGATACAAGATTCTGAATTTGTAGCCATCGAATGTGATGAGAGAACTGATGTAATGAACCATTGTCAGATGGTATTATTTTTTAGGTATGTATTTGAGGGGTTGGCTTGTGAGAGGTTTTGGGGGTTTCTTATTCCTGAAGAAAGATGTGCAGAAACCTTAGTAAAATGCATAATGGAGCACATCAAAACTCTTCTAGACACTTCAAAAGGAAGATTAATAGCACAGATGTATGATGGTGCTAATGTAATGAGTGGCTGTGTTGGGGGTGTACAGGCCAAGATTAGAGAAACATACCCATTTGCCTATTTTGTACATTGTTACATTCATCAGCTAAATTTGATATTGGAAAAAGCAACCAGTGCAAACAGCAAAGTTCGAGTTTTTTTCTCAAACATTTATGCCATTCCCACAATTTTTTCGCACTCATTTCTACGATCTGATGTTTTGGAGCAAGTAGTACAAGTCAGACTACCCAGAGTTGCTACAACAAGATGGAACTACAACATTCGAACTGTTAACGTTGTGTACGAAAATAGAGATAAGTTGGAGGAATGCTTCAAAGTTCTTGAGGAAAAGTGCACAAACAAACTTACAGTTAACAAGGCGAGTAGCCACAGAAGGGCTTTTCAGGACCCAAATTTCATTTTCTGGTTAACTCTTTTCCACAAAATTTTACTTCACATCGATATATGTACCAACAACTACAAACCAGGAACAGAGACATTGTAGTGTGGCAAAATGATATTTGCATTTTTGAAAATGAAATGCAGAAAGAGAGGGGTCGCGTAAACGAAATGGAGAAGTAAATAAACGAAGAATTCCCTGAACAACCAAGAAAAAGGACAAATAATGTTGAATGTAGCACCAGAGTGGGGGATGCAAAAGAAGTGTGTGATGTCATTACAACTCATGTAAAAGACAGATTTACTTTTACTTGTCATCTGGAGGCAGAGTCTTTGTTATGTAATGAGTTTTTTTAACAATTTTCTACTTGCTTTCCAGAAGAAAAACTCATACGAGTAATCCAACACTACCCTTTCTTAGAAAAAGAAAAACTCCTGTCTGAATTGGGTCTATTATACAGACGACTGGACTTTAACATTAAAGGAGCAATACAACTATTGAACTTCATGGAGAAAAATAACATTATTTTAGTTTTTAGTGAGGTGACGAAGCTTCTCAAAATTATCATAATAACCCCAATGGCGTCTGCTGAATATGAACATTGCTTATCAACACTGAAACGAATCAAGACTTTTCTAAGGAATATAACAAATGACAGACTGGATGCTCTAGCGATGGTAGCCATCAACAAGGAGATTATCCAACAATTGATGGACTTCGTGTATAAATTATTTATTTATTTATTGAGTGCTAAGTCATTTCTTGCAAGTATAAATAATATAAGTATTGTGTATCCTAAATATTAATGTTGTAAGCTTGTGAGGATATTGAACATACATACCTATATATTTATGCACATTACACAGCTGCAGAGTCTCTACAACAGATCCACGTTCTTTGGGATGAGTTAATTTTATTTTTATATTTGCATGTTGTTTGTGATATTAATTTTTGAGTTTAAATAAATGAATATTTAACAAAATATATTCCGAAATTTGTGTCTTCTTTTAAAAATGTATTATTTAGAAATAATTAATGAACTAAAAAGGCCGCACCCTCCAGCTTCTAAAGTGACGAGCCGCCAATGCTTGGTTTTAATTAGGATGCAAAGCATTAATTATTTAACAACTTAATCTGGGTGGTAGGAATTAAAAAAATAATTTTAGCAGGTGCGCACTTATATTGTCATGGCGAGATAGTGGATAAAAATAACTTCCAGTCCAATCTGCTGAGATCTAAACCTTGACCTTACCATCAAGTGATAAAGTCCAATGCGAGTCTTAACACTTTGTACTGCATTGTCACTGGTAAGGTTAATTTTTCTTTAAAAAATTCATGGTCCATTTTAGAATCACAGTTTAAACATTTTTTCAACTCGTGTAAACAATGTTAGATTATTATCCAACTCTTTTGAGTATTTAGTTGGTGTAAAACTCATGGTGGCTACAGACAGGGTAAACCTGGAAAAGTCAGAGAATTTTTGAATGGCAGGGAAAACAGGGAAATGTCAGGGAATTTAACTAAAAATAAGGAAAAGTCAGGGAATTAAAAAATATGTCTAAAAATCCCATTAATTTCGCAACTAAGCACTAAAACAAAAGTTAATAATACCTAAATAAAATAACATTTTAATTTTTAAAATAACTGATAAAACTGTTTATGTTTAGTAGATACAAACTTTTTTAATATGTGATCAATAATAAATAAAACACCATTTAAACTGGAAAAAAGTAGTCAGGGAAAATTGAAAAATTTTGCCTGGAAAAGTCAGGGACTTTTCTAAAATATGTTTTGTAGCCACCCTGAAAACTGCTCCCTCGTTGCAGGAATCCAGCTGATGTACAACGAGCCTGAGATATACAGTGTGAATACTCTAGGAGTCTTAAGAAACTTGTTCCCTAATTTGATGGCAGCGGCTAATAACACAAGAGTACAGTCTGCCCCATGGTTCCGTCAGGCACAGATTAACTCACTTCAAGGGACTAAGTTCTCCTCTTTTGCCAAGGCTTCTCATTTTCATAAAGGTATAAATTTAAAAAAAAAAGTTAATTTTGTGGAAAACACTAAAGTTTTGAAAAATTCAATTAACAATCAAAGAAAATTTACAAATTTCACTAGACACTGAAGGTATTTTTACTTTTGAAATGGTAAACCCTTCCATTGTCATTTCCTTAGAAAAAATATCCATTCACATTCCAAAAAATATTAAAAAACAAGTTTAGAACAGGCCTTTTTCAAATATTTCTGGAAATAAAATAATCAAACACTAGGATTTTAGATGAGTTAAGAAAACCTTGGATATTGAAGGCTACTAACTAACCTGGTAAACCCAGAAAAATCAGTTTTTTTGACCTTATTTTTTTAAGATGAGTATTCCAAAAAGAAAACTAATTCTTGCTTCTTTTTTTTCAGATTTGTATGCTGACTGGGTTGCCGCCACCTTAGAGACTGACCTTGTGGTGGAATCTTGGACTAATGGAGTTGGCCCTTTGCCTTCTGAGTGCTCTAAGCAATTCAAGTAAGATCTGAATAATCATCTAATCAGACCTTAAGAGAGGGATGCATTCAAATTTAAAATTTGAAACATAGCTAGACCTAAAAATTTAATCAATCTCTTGCTAAAATAAGAGAATAATGTGCACATATCTTATATTCGTCAACCTCGGTGGTCTTGGGTTAAAATGTTTGCTTCAGGAACCGATGTTTGTGGGCTCAAACCAACCAAGGTTGACGGATTTTTTTTAGCGATAAAAATTCATAGTACAAGGGAAAGTAAAGCCGTTGGTCCCATGTCAACTGTGGCCTGTGAAAGAACCTTGGAAGGTTTGTGAAAATAACTTTACCGGCAAAATTGTTAGGCCTTTTCGAGCACGCTCATAGAAATTCAGTGTGGGAGGCAACAAGGAACCACCACTCTTGCTGAACTCCCCTAGCACATGGAATATCTACCAGATGGTGCAGGCAGTCCCAATCAGTCAAAGGGCTGAGTGCATGCCCAGCTCCGGATAAATAGTAATCACATCAAACAATTCTTTTGGTTGTTTACTTGAGAAGAAGACCATCTTATATTCTGAAATGAAAGGATTCCTCTCTAATTTTAAATATATAAAATAAAGTTTCACGTGGATGCTTCACAGCTTGGATCCGACTAGGAATTAGCCACAATCTAATAATACATCTAGCCCTCAAAGGTGTTTCAAATATGTTTATATACTTTTGTCATTTTATGGGTCTAAATTTTTGCTTATAAGTGGTGTATATTTTATTTAATACACACTTTGAACAACTGAGACTAATTGATTATATTGAATCTAAATCCCTCTTAACTTGCCTGTTTAAGTTACACTTAAAATACCCAAATAGACAGGCGCGGATTCGGGGGGGGGTTCAAAGGGTCAGTTGACCCCCCTGTGACAGTTAGAAAACTAATACAAAAAAAATAAAAGTTCAAATTTTAGAAAGAAAATAAACACAGATAAATTATACACTTTTTTTTATCTGTTTACACGCAGACACCTCTTAAGCCGGGTCCACACATGTGTTATTCATCCAAGTTTATTCACTGTTTGATATGACTAACGCAAGTGTGGAAAAAATATTTGTTTCCATGTACTAATATTTGTCATGCATAGCGAGTAATGAACATTGCTCCGCATAGAGACGGTAGACTACCACACATCAAAGACGACTAATAATCGCCTCAACTCTGGTAAGCAGGGTGGCCACAGCTCAACCCTGGGAAGCAGAGTGGCCGAAGCTCAACCCTCTTCTTAGAGTTGTGACATAAAGAATGAAAGTATGTTTATCACCAGGGATCTTTAATTTTTCTACTCTCAAAGATACCAAGCCCATGTGTCCTGATCATGCTACCTTAACATTAGAAAAGTTGAGAATTCAATAAATTACGTCGAGGAAGTTAGGGTAATGCTAAACGTTGATGCAAAACAAGAGCATTGAATCAACATCGGCTTCACGGCTTATTTATTTTCAGTTGATAAGATTAACTTTAGAAATAAAAACATAGTAAACTTTAAAGTTAGCAACCAGAGCGCAAGATTTAACAGAATTCAATATACAAAACTTGAAGTAATATATTCATAAATATTCATGTATTCTAAACAATATTCAAAATTAGCGACCAAGTCGCATTTAACAACATCAACATTTAAATAAACTTTTATAACATAATTAGCTCGTATCTAGCACTGCACATAATCTCAGTCAAAATATCAAAGTAATTATGTCTACTAAACAAAATTCAAAATTAATGACCGAGTCGCATTTATGAACATCAACATTTAAATAAACCTTTATTACATAACTAGAGGAGATAAGGTCATATCTAGCGCTGCACATAATCTCAATCAAAATATAAAAGTATCCTCTAATAACATTAAATATAAAACTCTGATCTAAAGTATTTCCAATAACATTTATATAAAAAGCATCAATGAAAAATATTATTATTGAAGCACGGGCTCATTTCAAAATAACATGTATAGAATGAGAATTAAATTGAACCATAGTGCTCAAAGATCAAATATAACAACTTTGACCAGAAAAGTAATCATCTTAAATCGGATACAAAGGTTTAAGATCATAAAAATGTCATAATCCCCAACAAGTATCATTAGACATTAAATTCAATTAAACAAAATATATAAATCTGAATACATATATCCATGGATGACCCGAAAGAATTCCTACATGATTATAACTAAATTTAACCCAAGCCTAGCTTCCAAAAAAAAAAAAAAAACATCTTCAGAATAATGATAACTTACATTTAGGTAAGTCCCTGACTGTTATCGGCATCAAAGAGTGTTTGCTCCATACTGGGTACTTGCTTATATTCAATTTAGCACAGCGGGGAAAATATGGGAAGGAGGTATTTCAAGTCCAATGATGTAATCTTCAGCTAGTCAGTGTGTGGTTCTCTCATTGGCGCCTGCGCACAACGTCGATAGTCCAACTATACGGGGTAGGGAAACACACGTGATAGCACAGAGCACCTCTTTCTCCAAGTTTTAGTGCCTGCGCAGCGCCCGCCACTAGGGGAAAGCAAGCCGAATTACATTTCACTCCACGGCTTCATTCTTGTTTTATCGTCTAACGTGAACGGCGAACAGTGATGTGTGTTGATGTGCGCGGAAGATTCATACACGGCACTGGTTTCCCAGTAAAACGGGGTAAGTGTGTATGAACTTTTTTAGGTGGCGGAGGTTGGGTGGCGAAGATGTTTGTAGCCACGGTACACACCTGAGAACAGTTCATCCACGAATACAGAATATAGAGTATGTGTGGACAGCAGGAGCGACAGAACTGTGGGGGACTCTGCCCCTTGGAAATAATTTGTCCCTCCCTGGAATAAATTCCTCCCTTAGATATATTTAAAATCCTCTGATATTATTGAATATGAAGCTGAAAGATGGCCTTAAATCAAACTCCAAATGACTTCTAGATGCATTCTATTGTCAAAAAATTGCTGGAGAAGACCACTTCAAATAACTACTAGACTAGAGCATTTAATTGGCACAAAAAGAAAGGAGAGGAAAGCTCCAAATAGCTTCAAATAACTACTAGACTAGAGGCATCTAATTGGCACAAAAGTCGGGGGGAGGAAAGCTCTAAAAAGCTTCTAGATGCATGTCATTTTGAAGAATTTTCAGGCGAGGACACCAAATAGCCTAGTTTCTGAAATAATTCAATTTTCAAAATTTTGTCAGTGGAAGACCACTTCAAAGATTATCTTCTAGAGGTATCTAACTATCGTAAAAAAAAAGAATGGGGTAAAGATCCCTCTAAATAACTTTGAGGGGCATCCAAATTTCAAAACTATCTGGGTGAGGAACAATTTAAATGGCTTATAAAATAATATAATTTTAAAAAAAATCAAGGCGAAGACTACTCATAGCTTTTAGAATGAACCATTTTTCAAAAAATTGTTGAAGGAGGGCCACTCCAAATGGTTTATAAAAACTATATAATTTTAAAAAATTGGGGAGGATGACCACAGTTTAAAACATACATAATATTAAATATGAATGAGAAACTATTAAACGGCTATATACAGAAATTTAACATTGTAAGTAACTATGTTATTTATAATAATTATGACCCCCCCCCCCCTATGAAAATGATCTGGATCCGCCCCTGCAAATAGATAATTTTCTGACACTGAATTAATCAGCAGCAAATTCAAGTCACAATAAAAGGAACTTAGTACATATAAAAATAAATGTAGTTTGGCCACCATTAATAAAAGATCACCTACTTATTTTACTTCTGCCAAAATTTATATAATCTGTCAAAAGTAGCAGCTGCAGAACACATGGATTGTATAAAATGAGAAATAAGTTTCTTTAATTCATAATCTTGTACCAAAACTTTAAAAGAAAAGGATTTAAAACTATCTTTTAACAATAAAATGATAACGTATTATGTGTTTGAAGTAGGTTTTTCTTTCCAAAAGTGCTGCTTTGTCATTGTTATAGTCTTGAGAATAAAGAAAAGGAACTTCTTTAACTAGCCTGTCCTGGGAATTTGAAGCGATTAAAATTTATCCAGTCGTGTTGAGTCAGACCACCGAGAACGGGGAGATCGAGGTTCGAATCTCGGTCGGGTGAACTGGGGGTGGTTTTTCCTATATGGTTTTCCACTCTCCCTCCACGCAAATGCGGGTTCACTTCCCCTATATTCAACCTTCCCAATTCCTAATCCATTAGTGTAATTAGTACTTAAGCGTATAACCCGAATGGGTAGTAAGACGCGGTGCTAAAATTAAAAATTAATTAAAATTTATCATTTATGTTTTAGGGTTGAGAATATTGAATCTGTTAATGTGAAAGTGGCTGCCGTAAACTTTAGTTCACATCTGGACCACTCAAAGTGGGCATTGTCCGTCGATAACCACACCAAATCCTGGGTTTGTGTGGGAGACATCAATAGAATGGTAAGAGAAAACTAGACCGTTGGGTTGGATTTGAAATGTAGTTGATCTAAGGTTATAATCCACTTCAGTGGTGGAAGGGTCTAAGCAGTAGCGTGAGAGGGGGTGAGGCTGTTATGCACTGGGTAATATTGGTCAAAGAATGTCTTAGAGGTGTCATTAAAAATATAAGCAAAAGAAATTTAAATACATTGAAAAAATATTTATAATAGTTAAAAAATATATATTATTAATATTTTAAAAAACATATTGAAATCCCAATGTTATTCATTACTATACTCTGATTGTAAAGTATTCACTTTAAATCATTAGAATATAAGTAAGGTACATATTTGAAAGATGCGTCACATTTACACCCCCCCAGTATCGGCAGATAGCAGCTCAAGATTCCCAAGCTCTTCAGAAAGTTCTTATTAAGATTCTTATAAGAATTTTGTTTCTACACAGGTGTAGGGAGTGCCAAAATCGAAACCCACCCCGGGCATCGAATGCCCCTCCTACGCCACTGGGTCTAAGGCATCTCTCTCGCATTAGAATTAACTGCCGATGACAAAGCGATCAGGGTTTAAATCCCGATTTAGTGTATAGAGGGTGGTTTCCCACTCTCAGTACATGCAAATGCAGTTA
Source organism: Timema podura (assembly GCA_033556935.1). Taxonomy (NCBI): domain Eukaryota; kingdom Metazoa; phylum Arthropoda; class Insecta; order Phasmatodea; family Timematidae; genus Timema; species Timema podura. The sequence goes on along the minus strand of JAVRXN010000002.1, from coordinate 25,743,700 downwards.
CACTTCCTCTAAATTCAACCTTTCTCATCCTTAACACATCAGAATTAGTTCATATACGAGCAACCCAAATGGGTAGTAAGACACGGGGGATATTTAAGGTAAAGTAGCTTGATAAGTTTTGAGACTTTCCATGGCCAAGAATGCACCTGTTTTTCCTGTTAGGTCACACATTCACACATTTTCAATTAAATATTTTCAAATAAACAATATCACAGCCATTCCCTAATATTGCTTAGTACCTTTTTTTTTTTTGTATAAATGCAACCGAATATATATATTACCTATGGTTCTTTTAATGCTTCCAACTTTGCATATTTGCACTGCTGCCTCACTCACACACAGGCGATGGACAGTAAATAGGACCATACTTCCTGAATCTCTCATACTCACCCAGCTTTCACACCATGTGACGAATGCACTCACTGGGAATCAAACCATCATCTCTAAGATGTATTTAGACCTTAAATGAATCAATAATGGCTCAACAGTTTTCTCAATAATTGTGGAAACCATTATATTGGTTATTTCTTAGTTATAGATGAGATTAAAAAATTTTGTCATCTACTATAATTGTATATTTTTCATCATGCATTCTTGTAATCATGTAGTTGAATCAGCAAGGGCAGAACCTCATGTAATTTCAAAAAGTCACTAGGCCTACATTTATGTAACAATATACCAAGTTAATCTACAGCTGTTGTCCTTTTGTCAATATTGGCTGTTCTAAATTATTTGTTACTTCTTCCCAAAGTTTCTTCCTATATTGATTCGAATTATAATAAATAGTAATCACCTAACTTTTAAATTCATTTAGCCAACTTGTGTTTTTTAGACGAGTCAAGAAGAACGTGGGGGAGGTACTGTATGTATCAACAATGCCAAGCTCTGGTCAGCTTACCGAGGAGTTGTGGCAAGAGTCTCTCCATGTCAAGCCAACACGACACAAACATAATTATTATATAATACTGTCCAATTGATTGTATGTAACGAAGAAAATATATGTCTGAGCTGAGTTGTGGCTTAACTCTTTATAGAAAAAAAAGGAATTGGGACTTTATATTTTTATAAAAAGGTTAACTTTGTATGCTTTATGTTGAAATTGTCTTAGAGAAAATTAAAAACAAGTAATTCATCAAGTGTGAACTATGGAGCATTTTTCTAATTATTTTGTGTTTTGTTATCCTTATTCAAGACGGACTTTTTTATTTCGCCAATGGTTTTCAATAAACACGATAATAGCTATAATCATTATTATAAAGAGGAAAAATCTCCATGGCGTCAATCCACAAGTGAGCTATACTGACAGAGCGGCCGCCGTATGTTGGAAAAATAGTGTCAACATTTTTGGATAGAGGGGATAAAACCAAAATTCCAGGGTTCAAATTCTTGCACAGATCACACTCAATCACCATGTTATCAGTAATATTAATGCCTCAAATCAAATATTCTTTGCTCTTTTGATCAAGTTAAAATATCCAAAAGGCTTGCATGTCACAGCTGCCAAACTTCAAGTGTTTCGCCAATGAGTGTCAGGGTTGACAGTTTTTTATATATACACACACACACACACACATACATACACATATACACACACACATACATACACATACACATACACATACATGGTTACTGGTTGATCCTTATAGGTGTTCTTTCATGTTGATCTTTAATTATGGCTCATCTAAATTCAGTTGCGCCTGCTTGTGTGACCACAATAGCCAATGCCATCAACCATTCTAAATTTGTTTTGAAGACTTTCATGGCCAGTATTTGAATTAAAACGTATGTTTTCAGGCTTAAGCTGTGTTAAATAAATAGTAATTTGTGGCATTTTGGCTGTAGTTAGTCACAACAGCTCTCTTTTGGGGTGATGAACTTGAACTCATTTCAATACTCATCCCAGATAGGTCCCCAGTAAGCTTCTATTGCAAGTACTTGCAGCCTAATCAACTCTAAATGCTTGGGTTCCATTTTAGTAAACAATTTGTTTTCAAACAGTCCCAATTATTTGTCTGTGTTTTGCTCAAGTTTTTACGTTTCACTACGCAAATACCAATCACTCACTAACTTATATTTCTAGTGAATGTTAAATTGATATAAATCCCATCTTAGAGCCTGAAAACGTTTTTAAATCTATTACATTATCTTGTATCAAGCCAATTGAAAAACAAATATGGGTGGACTAGTGTGTTCATATAACTTTATCCTTAACTTTTATTGGTTGAATATTTCATTGTAGGTGATTACTTTTGAGGCAGAAAACAAACAGCTTGTCTTATCAGTAAAGATCCAACAAGTTTATTGTCTAGAACAGTGTTTCTCAAACTGTGGTACGCGAACCCCTAAGTGTACAGGAAGGATTTGAGGGGCCACGCAATACACCGCTGAGTTTTATTAATTATTAAATAGTTATTAATAATAGTGCTTCTGCTAAACAAATTAGCGCATATTTTGACATGATATTATGGACTTTTATAAGCCTTCCTTTCCTTCTGTCGTGGATTTGTTTAGCTTATCACAAAAAGTAATATAAAATTTGGAAAGACAATTCGTGTATCTACAATATAATTTTATTAAAAAAGACTGTTGATAATACCATCTACAATAGTCGGTATTTTTTTCATTTTTTTTATTACAAAGAGATAAAAAGGGTACTTTGATTAGGCAATTGCCCCAAAAGGGGTACATGACTGGAGAGAATTTGAGAAAAACTGGTTTAGACCAGCGATTCCCAAACTTTTTGAATCGCTTACCACCCCAAGAATGTCTGTAATTTTGAAAAGCTCTAAGATAATTCTGCATATCTACTATTTTGGTAAATTTTTAATGGAGCCTCATTTACTGTGCAGTTGTTACCCCACTAACCACTGTTTGAATCTATTTTACTTTTGGTTAAGACTTGGTCATAATATATTTATAAGATTTTATCAGGCCCTATCTTTTTCCAACTTTAATTTGCTTGTTTTGTTTGGCTTCTCACGGCGTACCACCGGGAATAATTGTACATACCATAGCTGTATTATATTTGGAAGGTACAGGAAAGGTGGATAAAAACATATAAAAGGGACGAACACAATATGGCTTTTACAATGAAAAGAATAACACAGTTCACACTTTACATTGCTGACATTGGACAAAAAGGTAATGGTTGCCTCTTAAAGAAAATAGATCATCACTGCCCAATCCCCCCGACCTAGGTTTCATGCTTTCAGAACTCATCAGGGAGGAGTGTGAAACGCGCAACGCAACTTCCTAAAAGAGGAAACCAAAATACACAAAAGGGAGAAAATGGAAAATTGTAAAGAATGATAGGACACTTAGATAGGAACATGTAAAAGGTATAACATAAAGGACAAACACAGGAAAAGGACATTGAATGCAAATATATAATATATCTCTATAAGGAAAACCTCTTTTCGCTTTATGAGGTAATTGTATTATATAATATTGTATATAATACATATATAAAAATATACTTTAATAGATTGTCTATGTCTAGACCAGCAGTTCTCAAACTGTGGTACGCTTACCAACCATGGTATGTATCTCTATAAGAAAACCTCTTTTCGCTTTATGAGGTAATTACCTCATAAAGCGAAAAGAGGTTTTCCTATAGAGATACATACCATGGTTGGTAAGCGTACCACAGTTTGAGAACTGCTGGTCTAGACATAGACAATCCATTAAAGTATATTTTTCATCACTATTGTTCACTTTACTTTCAAATTGGCTTCAAATCAAAGCATTCTAAATTATTTTGAACTTTACTTCTCTTTGCAAGTATCTTCTAGCAACAATACAGACAGTTTCTCAGAAACAGTAGCACCATTTATTGGGCTTAGACTTTTTTAAGTTAGTCTAATCTTTATTTTTTTATTTTTTTATATACACAAGAAATTTTGCTGTAATAATAAACTAAATGTTTTCCAAATTCAAAAATTCATGGAAAATTACTACATTAGTTCCTGGGTATGTAGATAAAAATGCTTGAAAACATGTTTTTATTTGGTGATTTTGTTGAAACTATGGCTTGGGACATGTTTTGCCTCTTTAGTTTGTAAAAGAAATACAAATAATTGCTTACTTTATAGTTATTTACTTTCTAGTGGTTTGATGGTACAAGCTATTAGGGTTTTTGTAATAGCTAAAAATTCCCTAGTATATTGTTTACTTTTACATTTCAAGTGTTTTTTGTGTGTTATTTCTCAAAAGTTTCTTGAATGTTAGGTTAAGTTGTTTTTTCACTTAATCTATGTATCTCGTTAGGTTGTACACATGTACACTATGGGACAGGGATGTGGAGGTTATGATATTAGAGAAAATGTACCCCATTTTTGTGTAGGAACAGTGGGAAACCATCATCATCCATTATTGTTTCCAGCCTGTGACCTGGGTCAGTTTTTAATTCAAGCCATATATTTTCCACCACCGGCTTGCTAGGCCTGTTGTAGCTTCATATGCCTTATAATCTAACTTAAGACTAGGACAGGTACCACATCCAGTCCCCGGCCGTTGATTTATTATTGTGAAAGGGTAAACCTATATTTTCATCAATGATAAAATTTTCGGCCATGCCGGGAATCAAACCCAGGACTCATCTCAGTAGGCAAACACGCTACCGACTAAGCTAAGGACTCAGACTACACTGGAAAACCACCCTTAGTACACTTGTCTGGGATTCTAGCCCCAATATACCCATCACTAGCAATCCAGAATAACACAAATGTAACGTACTAGACCATGTGACCACTGATGCAGGTCATGTGTTAGTTAATGCTACAAAGTGCCACATGTATTCTTAAAAGTTGCCTCTAATGGCTTATCGTTCCTGCCGTCTTATGAAATAATCACCACTAAAGTATTAAGTTGAATAAATTAAATAATCACTTTTAAATGTAGCTTTGTACTAGGTAACCAACCTTTCCTAACTTTAGAACATAAAAACTTGAATAATTAACTCATAAACACAAATTTAAAAAACAAATCGGGGAAATTGAATATTGAAGCATGAGCCTGAACATTCTGCCCCATTAAGAAAATAAAAATGTTCATCAACTAGTAAACATTTCTGTATCTGTTTAGCAACTAATTAAAGTTAGCCCACTTAAGTCGGGGCTTGATTAAGGGAGGGGGCCATGGCACCGGGCCCCATGCTTGAAGGAGACCCTAGGAAACCATGCACACTTTTTATTATAATTGTTTTATATCAATTGTAGCAATCATAGTTTTTATAAACGACTAGTAGTTCTTCAAAAGTGCAACAAAGAAATAAGACGTATATTCTATCTTTAATTCCAACGTGCATAACCCAAAGCTGCCTTATGCTCATAGAGTCGAACAGAACCAATAACTGGAATTGAAAGTTATTTTTAAGAAAATAGAACCAGTTGAAGAACCCTTAAAATACCGTAAATTAAATTGGGACTGATAAGTGTTTTTAAAATTAAATAAGGTTCTTAAAGGGTTTAACTTTTAAAGCCTATTTTTAATAGACCTAATTATTGTAATTTATGTCCTCTGTTAATTATAATTTTAATTTCTTTTTTTCTAATTAGGCCTACAAATTCTAAAAAGGGTCATGGGACCTCACATTTTGCAATTTACACCCAGCACTTGAATTCATCGATCTGGCCTCGACTTTGGTGGTCGCATGGTTTAAGATGTCACTCTCACATTAGACTAATGTTGATGACGGAAAGACCGGGGTTAGAATCCGGTTCAATTGTACCGAGGGTGGTTTTTCCTAAATAGTTTTACAACTTCCAAACAAATTTGGGTACATTTCCTCTAAATATAACTTCCTCATCCCTAACAAATTAGTGTAACTAGTATGTATATGTACAACCCAACTTTATTGTAATGTGCAGTGCTAAAAAAAATAGACTACATCTACAAAATTTTAAATTATAAAGTGTATCAAGATCTTAAGAGTAATTCGGGCTAAACAAAAGCACTTTGAATTGAAAAAGTGTGTGCAAATCATGGAATAAAAAAAATATATATATACAGGGGCTAAGAGATTTAAAACTGCTCCCTATTCAATACGTACCAGTGGAGGAAATAACTTTATTGTGCTCGGTAGCTCAGTCACGCCTGTAGCTGCTTAACTTAACCACACTCCAAAATGGTAACAAACCTCCTATTTCTCAAGCTCTTAATGGGATTACAGAACGCCACACATTTACTGTTAATAATCTCAGATAGGTCTTGTAGCCACTCTATAGTTTGTAGAAATGCTTACTCGACCTTGACCTACATTTAGAAATTGACAAGAGTTAGGCCAGAATATATTTCTATTTTATAAATTGACTGTTTCCTCGTAAAAAAAATTGCTTTCATTTTTAACTCTTACCAATGATAGCATGCCTCACCACATTTTCGGCCATTTTGTTTTCAAAATGCAAATATTTGGGGTCTTATGCAAGGTCAAGATTATTGGGGTTCAGCTGTTGACCCACCTCTCAAGTGACTATGGGTCAAACAAATCCTGGAAGGTGTCAAAACTAAGTTGTCACAATATATTGCAAAACTGGGTTAGGTATAATATACGGTAACTTTGATTATGTTAAGAGCCTGTATAAACAATCAGGCCTTATTCAGAAAATAATATTTGATATTAAGATAAGCATTATTTTTATCAAATGTTTTAAACAACCTAGTTTTGTTAACATGATTAGGCCTAATTAAAGTTTCTGGGTTGTCAAGTTATATTTAAAAACATATTTGAACGAAGCCTTTACGGGTAATATATGAAACTGGCCAATGTTAATTATGCTCAAATGACCAAGTAAAAACTACAAAATGTTTTAAAAATTGAATTTTTCTAACATTAATTGGGAATCTTTAAAATAGATGTCAAGCCTTAGCTAACCCCAATTCTGGAAAAGTGTTTTTAGATAATAACTTAGTTTATAATCAGAGTAAACATTGAACCAAGCCTAATTTGATCTGTCCTAACCAAACCTCATCTAGCTTATCCCAGCTTCACCAATGTAAAGAGAATAGAAGGTAGCGCCAGATGGAGAAAGACATTTGATTGGATGATCTTGTGACGTCACTCAATACACAAAGTTATACGGAAGACCAACTAAGTTGTTAAAAATCAGGTCAAATTTTGAAACTTTAAATAATAAATAAACCTTTGTCATAACCACCGAGCAATATTTAAATATTTCTATTGACTGTTGTGTAAGTTGTATTGAGTTGTATAAATAACTCAATTGGACATACGTATGATCACTGGCTTAGCATGTATGAAGTAACATACTCAAGAGGTTGCAGTAGACCACTGACCATTCATAACAATGTTTAAACTAGCGAGCCTGAAAGGGGCCCATATCATGGTATAAAAGACCTTTACTTTTTGGCAACAAGGAGGGTCACAGTTCCATCTATCTCGCAGGCAGTCACACTGCCCGACACCTTATTGATACAGACGACATCTTCAGGCTCGTCGGAGCCCAGGGTCCTGGGATTGAGTTCTGTAGTAACAGTCAACTTGGTTCGTTTAAGTATTCACAAGTTAAGCCAGTTCTGCCATGAGCACAGGTGTCTACCCTTCTTATTCTTTATCTTAAGACCAACTTCACATTTTTAATCATCCTTTAGTATCTGCTAGTAAACCAAAATTCACAAACCTGCATATTATTTAGAACCGCGCGACACCTTTAAAATTCACACCAATGTCCTATTAAAATCATTACTCTACTTATTTTTTTAAATATTTATGCGTGGTTGTTTTGGTATTAAAATATAACTGCTGTGTGCTGGATGATGTAAGCAATGACATCCAATTTCTCCAAGTGGCGCTAACTTTACACTCTCTTTACATTGAGCTTCATCATTCATCACACGAGAATTGATATCAACAATAACAAGAGGCACCCAGCCAATGTCACTTTTAGAAAATAATGTATGAAATTGATTATCCTACAAATGTTAATTTACATTTTCCAATGAATATCAGTTTATATTAACAATATACAGATTTCAGATATTGGTTTGTTTTAAAATTGAAAAAATTATTATTATTATTTGTGTCAAATGTCAAGATATATATTTTTTTAATTAGATTATTATAATTTGGATAATGGTTTATATTATTTTAGTTGTGTTTTTAATACATCAAACTTGTTGGTTTGGACAAAATAATTAGTATGTTATCTTGACAGAACTAGTTGGTATAGATGACATGATTAAAACCTTAATGGAGGGGGTCGGGGGGAAAACATGATAACCCTCATTTTATGAAAAAATGTGTTAGCACGGATTTCTGGTAGTTTACCTATTGAATTAAAAGTTGTTTTATAGTCGGTCAAAACCAAGAAGATAGCTAATATCGATGAATATTTTATTTATTTTTTATAGCTAGATTTACAAATTTTATAAACATTTAAATAGTGAAAATATCCCATCTAAATCTGTGAAGGTTATCTATCATGTTTTTCCCCGACCCACTCAATTACCACTTTTTGTGATCTTTTGCAAAAAAAAATGTACACAAATAAGGCAATTGGATTTATAATAAAATAAGTTGTACAATCACTTATGTGTAGACATACTGTAATATAAGAAAATTATCTTGTAGAAACAAATACGTTTCTCATTCATAAATATTACTCTCCAACAATAACCACAAACTGATAACAATGCCAAGGTATCCTACTATAAATATCAGCTATTTTGTATGAAACTAATCAATAGGTTAATGCTTATTTTGGCTGAACCATTTCAGGTATGGCAGATAAATCTGACGATTCAGAAAATTTGGGTGAAAAACTAAAGAACGGTGAAGATAACGATAATGTTTTTCACTATGGAGGCATGGTACGTAAAAGAGATTTACGTTCTTTAAGTGTATCAACCCAAAAGCTGTTCCATCAGTAACTGAACATAATAATAGTAATAATAATAGTGAAGCTCCAAAACTAGAGGCCGCAACACAAGCAAGTATATTTAACAAAGTATCAGAATCTGTCAAAGATAAAGAAATGACAGAAACAACTTCAGGAAGTTGTCATTCCAAAAAAGTTGCCTATTTAGTTCAACCTAAAGCAGAAGATATTAATGTCACACCCACATCTATAGCTAATGTTTCATCACTCGAAGAAGGTTTGGCAGAAATTTTGGAAGACAGAGAATTTAAACATCTCAAAGAAAATCTTCCTCCCCAAGTGTTCTTATATCCTACAAAAGCTGGCACCCCAATGAAAATTATTGCAAAGTCATCCGAACTTACGAGACAAGAAAGATTTCTGGAAATTAAAAACATACAATGCGCTACAATAAAATCGTTACAGAACAAAACATTATAGCAGAGGAAAATGTGCAAACTATATCATCAAAACCTGGAGAGGAAAGTTCAAGCTATATTTATGTTGATGTATCTGCAAATGGAATGTCCACGAATAAAGATTGTGATGAAACAAAATCTATGGATGAGTCTTTATCAAAAACAAGTGAAAGTAAATCTACAAAAGAATGTTCAAAAATAAAAATATCAGACCCAACCCCACCAAAAGTAGTCCCCCCATCAACAAATCAGGAATTAAAATCTAAAATTGAAGACTCGCCCCAAAAAGAAAATAAATTAAGTAAAGCGGAAGCTTGGTCACTCCCTACTCATATTCCAGAGTGGGTTTCAATTAGGTCACTTAAAGATAATACTATGCATGATAATCACGCTAAGGAGTGGTATGTCAAACCAGGAGCTGTGAAATTAATAAATAATAATAGTCCAATGCAAGAAAGAGAACACTCTCATATAATACTAAGTGTTTCAGAACCTATAAAAACTGACGCTGTAAGATCAGCTTATTCAGAAAAGAAATCTACAGTCACAGAACCTAATTATGTCCAAAACATAAATAATTCAATAAAAGAACCATTCAATCATTCAGCTAGTGATTCACATTGGTTGGTGAAATCAAAAAAACCCGTAGACACTCCAAAAATAGAAATATGTACACCCCAAACAGGTTCAAAAAAGGCGGAAGATACAAATAAGGTTGTAGGATTTAAAAGTTTACTACCCATGAAACCAGAAACATTTTCACAAGCTCTGACACACTCTTTAAAAGTGGACGATTTGAAAAAAGCTCTCAAGCAGACAGTCAGAGCAGAAGGTTTAAGTCAAACTTTGAAACAAAATGTGAAAGTTGGAACATTAAAGCCTGCAGTGAAAAACACTTTGAGAGCTAAAGGCTTAGGAAAAGCATTGAAAGAATCTTTACAACTAAACGAACTAAAGGCTGCATACATGGAATCTGTAAATTTAAGGGGACTATTCTGGGGCCTCAAGGAGTCGTTGAAACTTGGAGACTTGGGACGTGCACTAAGGCAAACACTCAGGGCTAAAGGCTTAGGCAAAGTTTTAAAAACAAAATTGCATGAAAAACTTAACAAACTAAGTAAATTAATTATGAAAGCAAAGAAAAGAAGAATAAAGGTTAGTATTCCAAAACCAGATATTCTTAAGAAAGGCATTGAAGAAACACTTCAAGTTGTAAAAATAAAACCTTTTGTAAAGCCGAATGAACATATAGAGGCACATAAAAATGATGATGTAAAAATTCCTGCTAAATCCAACATAGACACTACAGCCAACAAATAATACTGTAAACTTCTGCTAAATCCAACATGAACACTACAGCCAAACAAAATGATACTGTAAAAACTTCTGCTAAATCTAACATTGACACTATAGGCAAACAAAATGATACTTTAAAAACTTCTGCTAAATCCAACATAGACACTACAGCCAAACAAAATAATACGTTAAAAACTTCTGCTAAATCCAACATAGACACTACAGCCAAACAAAATAATACCGTAAAAACTTCTGATAAAGCCAACATAGACACTACAGCCAAACAAAATAATACCGTAAAAACTTCTGATAAAGCCAACATAGACACTACAGCCAAACAAATAATACCGTTAAAAACTTCTGATAAAGCCAACATAGACACTACAGCCAAACAAAATGATACCGTAAAAACTTCTGATAAATCCAACATTGCACTACAGCCAAACAAAATGATAGTGTAAAAACTTCTGATAAAGCCAACATGAACACTACAGCCAAACAAAATGATACGTAAAAACTTCTGCTAAATCCAACATTGCCACTACAGCCAAACAAAATGATAGTGTAAAAACTTCTGATAAAGCCAACATTGCCACTACAGCCAAACAAAATTATAGTGTAAAAACTTCTGATAAAGTCAACATTGCCACTACAGCCAAACAAAATGATACCGTAAAAACATCTGATAAATCCAACATAGACACTACAGCCAAACAAAATGATACCGTAAAAACATCTGATAAATCCAACATAGACACTACAGCCAAACAAAATGATTCGAGTCAATTAAAAGCAAAATCTATAGCAAATAATCCTGAGCATTCAAATGCCTTGAAAGAGAAACAAGTTTCTGACACAGAGAAAACATTAAAACTAACAGATTCACATGATAATAAAGATAAGTCTATGGAAAATGTACCTGTAATTACAAGCGAAACAAAAATAGAGCAAGGATCCAACATATCTAATTTGAAGAATAATCAAGTAACTGAAACTGAAAAGCAAAATCACAAAACCCCTGTCTCTGATGAACCCAAAAAGACAGCCAACTGTTCTTTAAAAGGTCATAAGATGATGTGTAATGGGACTTTACCACAACATTGTCTCTGCAAAAATTACTATAGGCAACACACCCATATACATTGTTTGACAAACTATTGTCAAAAGATGAGCCTGAATAGTGTAGTGAAACAAAATATATATTGTAATAATTATTATAAAAGTACTATCAAGGTTGCGTGTTATTTAAATTATCCTTCTATATTGAGATTTTATTTTGAAAATGTACCTCATACAAACATTAGTGCCTGTTTATTATATAGTAGGTTTTCTAAATCAGAAGCTTCAAGATCTGTAAAAGAGGTAAACAACATCATAGAAACCTACAACGTCATGTTTGACTCAAAAAAACTCCCAAATTTTATTCATGGTGCTAATTATTACAGTTCCAATTCAAATCTGAAAGACTCGACAAACAATTCTAAAAAAGGTAATAAAAATAGTTCAGACCAGAAAAACAAGGTCCCTTTAGAATCCCCTGATGGAAACCAAAAGGAAAATATGAACACAGATGGTTCCTCCAAGATCACAGCAGCAAAATCTAGATGTGATGTATGTTCAGGATTACCAACTTTGACACCCAAAGTTAAAAGTGATTTAGAGACAGAAATGACAGAAAAATGTGCTAAAGATAAATCTAGAGTAAAACAACTCGAGGACAAAATAAAGAAATGGGAGAGAGAGAGAAAAGAGACTGAAAGTAAAGCTGAAACAAAAAAAGTTTCTCAAGACACGAGTTTAGAAAATAAAGTCAAAGAAAATACTTCTAAAGCCAGCAAATCAATTCCTAAAATTGATTGTACTCAAGTAAAAGGATTAACTAACATTGTCAAGGATTCTTTAGAAAAGGGAGAAATTCAGCCTAAAATGTATATTGAAGAAATGCCGCAGAAAAATCACCCATTAATTTCTAAAGAATGTGAGAATTTAAAAAGAGCAGCAAACGATAATAACGAGAAAGTGACAAATTCAAATTGTGTTGAACTATGCAAAAAACGACTTCAAGAAAAAAGTGACAATACAAATGACAAAAACCAATCGTCAAAAACTTCCCAACCGCTTTCAAAACAGTCTTCTAGCGACGGATCTGGTTTATCAGGTTTCTCCAAATATTTCAATAGTGAAACTAAGTCTGGACGTGCAAATGTAAGTACTATACAAGTATTTACATTATTTGGAAATGTAAACATTAGTGAGGCTAAAATAACTTTTAAAAAACACTAATTTACACAATATATTGACACCACATTTTGAATTTGTTCTTGCACACTACCCTTTATTCTGATGCCAGTCTCATATCATTTCATTCATATTTCATTTGGAGGTATTTAATTTGCATTTTCTGAACCAAATGATTATATCAGCACACAATTTATAAACTAAATTAAATCCAGAACAGACACAACATCCAAACCCCGGCCATTATTTCATCACTGTGAAAGGGGAAACCTGCAATTCAGCAATAATACATTTTTCAACCATGCTGGGAATCAAACCCGGGACCCTTAGCTCAGTTAACAGACAGGCTGCTGACTGAGCTAAGTTATCAGACCCGATCTCCTATTAATAGTATCTTTATTTACCCAATATTATTGTGAGTTAGGTAACTATGTTGATTGTGTTTCTTTTAAAACCTTATTGCAATATTTATTTAAGAATAAAGTACCATAATTAAATAAATATAGACTAATTTTCATAAGAAGGGCCTTTGTATGACAGCTAGACAATTTACTATGTTTACTCTCACATATTCTTATGTCAGCTCATGGGATCTGAAACAATCATCATTTATTATTCTTATTCTTATTATTATTCTTATTATTATTCTTATTATTATTATTCTTATTATTACCGCGTCTTACTACCCTTTTGGGTTATACGCACTTACGCTAATGTGTAATGGTAGGGTGTTTGTGAGATGAAATGGAGGACCTACAGTTTAACGTGGAATCCAAACCACGGTGGAGGCCTGGCATTCCACACATTCACAAGTTGTGATTAATACACGTCTTGTCAGAGGTGAAGGAAGGGTTTGGCAATCAGATAAATCTTTGCCGGGACCGAGGATTGAACCCGGACCCCCAGCACAGAAGTCTGACACCTTACCCCTAGACCACCAGGTCACCCAACAGTCATTATTGATATTGTCAATACCTATGAAATAACACCAATAATATAGTGTGTTTTTAGCACCACATCTTACTACTTGTTCGGGCTTTACGCCTAGGTACTAATTATGCTAGTGGGTTAGGGATTAGGAAGGTTAAATTTAGAGGAATTACACACACATTTGCATGGAGGAAGAGTGGAAAACCAACTAGGAATAACCACCCTCAATTTCCCCGACTAGGATTGAAGTTTGATCTCACCATCATCGGGAGTCAAGTATATTGCCAGAGTAGCACCTTAATTATATTGCCAGAGTAGCACACACACACACATATACCTACACACACTAAAAGCTGGAAACGTTTTTAGTGTGTATATATATATCAACACACTAAAACTTTTCCACTAAAATTTAATTTTGGACTAATAGCCATTGAGTGTAGTTTATTCTATAGGGCTTATTCTTTTAATAATATTTTTTTACCTGCTTCAGTGGCCGCATGGTCTAAAGTAGCAGTTCCAAAGCTGTGGTACTAATACCACCAGTGGTACACATAATTATTCCCATAGGTAGGCCGGGAGAAGCCAAACAAAACAAGCAAATTAAAGTTGTAAAAAGATAGGGCCTCATCATATCTTAAAAATATATTCAAAGTCCAGTCAAAAGTAAAACTGGTACAACCAGTGGTTGTAGGGTGGAGACACTGATTTAAGAGTAATTAGAGTAATGTAGGTTAGTTCTGGGATAAACCAGTTATTAGGATTGATTAGGGAAATAATTAAATCTTATTAGATTAGTATAGATTAAGTTTAGGATTTTCTGCCAGTGGTTTCACTAGTAGGAAGCTGGAGCTCCATCTCCGATAGGGCGCCTCCCCAGGTGGTGGTTAGGGGAATGCTCACCACAGCTGGATAGTGCCCAGTGCTCGCTGGTAACGGTGAGCTCTGGGATTGCCAGGTGTGGAGGGTACCGGAAAAACTAAAAATACCCGGGGCGGACTGACTGGAGTGATAAAAAAAATATTTAGTAGAAACAAATTAGAACTTAGATTTAAATATTACTAGGATTCAATAATACCAGATTAGATAAATAAAATAAAAGGGATACAAGAAAATTGAGCAATTAACATTTGTAGAAAAATAGGACTCAGGTTAGAATTGTTAGAAACTGAGTCAAACAGTCGAGGTAAATAAAAAATAAAATTAATTTAAGATTAGACAGAAGTTGCAGACACGCAGTCTGTGTGATTATATCCCTGGTTATAATTAAAATTGTACCGAAATAGTAAACATTCAGCTTTATTTCGGTGGTACTCCAAACTACGGAAATTGATTGGGTGGTATGCCATTCAAAAAATTTGGGAAATGCTGGTCTAAGTCTTCACTCTCTAAATAGACTAGACTTCTGATGACAGGGAGATAGGGGTTACTGATTGTGGTTTTTCCTAAATGGTTTTCCTCTCCCCTTCCATGTAAATATGATTACATTTTCTATAAATTCATCTTTCCTTATCCCTAACTTATTAGCGTAATTAGTATAAATGCATATAATGCATATATAGAACAGGTAGTAAGATGCTGTGTTAAAATGAAATTAAAACTGCTGCATTTATAACTAAGGCTATACAAAAGTCAACAAAAGGATATTAAATTTCTAAGACAATTAAAGAGATGGTTCTAAATAAAAGAACTACATAAAATGAAATATTAAACTCTGCACCTAATAATTAATGTTTTATTTCCATTCATTTATTCTAGGTCGCAAAAGCAACATTTGCTATTGTTATCTTGGGGGTGTTATTGATGAAATTAAGACGTAAGAAAGAAGATGACTGACCTTTAATTTTCAGAAATAAATGGTAAATATTCACAATATTTGAAGGATATTTGTATTAAAAAAAAATTTAAATTTGTGATCTGATTATTTTTTTATAACAATGTTTTTACTAAAACCTGTGTACTGTTTATTTGCCAATAAATTATTATGGAAGAATAATTTTACTTCTTGCAGATAACTTAGGAGGCCATTGTTAAAATCAGAAGGGTATTTTTGTAAGTTTATAATAAACTCAATCTATACAGTCCAATTTTCACAGGAAGGACCTTTTAGAAAACACAAACATATATTTTCTGGCCAACTTTGATGACATTTTATTGTATTATTTATTTATCAAAAATAACAGCTACCCATCACATGACCTGATGGATAAATATGTGAATGTCTGTCAAATAAGACTCTTCCTATGAAAATTAGACTACACGTCTTGTCCTGTCAAAACAATGTATGGCTTTTGTTATTTTATTTTGTAAAGACAATGGACTCCCGGTGCCTGATTTATTATGTTATTTCCTGGCGGAAAAGAGGCAGGAAATTGATAATTCATTTCTCAACATGTCTGTCATGAAATAAGGATTGTTGGTTAATGAAGACATCTTTATATTGATAAATGTAAAGGAGAAGAAAAGTAGATAAAATATAGAATGAACTTTAAATTACTATGTTTGGGTTTTGTTGACACGAAGCACTGTTGGTAAAGTTAGTCATAAAACTTTTAATGACTATGTTTGGGTTTTGTTGCACGAAGCACAGTTGGTAAAGTTAGTCATAAAACTTGTAATGACTATGTTTGGGTTTTGTTGACATGAAGCACTGTTGGTGAAGTTAGTCATAAAACTTTTAATGACTATGTTTGGGTTTTGTTGACACAAAGCACTGTTGGTGAAGTTAGTCATAAAACTTTTAAGGGTGTGCAGTAACACATCAGCTTGTGCGCATAAGTTGACAAATATGAGGTTAATGACAGTTGACGGTTATATTGGATAATCACGACCAAGCCTTTAAACTCTATTGTCTGTCTAAAAAACATTTTCTTGCAGTTTAGTTGATAATACTTTGTGACAGCATTGAAGAAGGATATTAAATATGTTTTTCAATGGTAGTGGTTAAGGTAGGACTGTAGGGAACACAAGTTAAGGGTAGTATTTTTGTTATTTTTATATCAAAACTTTTTTTTTGTCAAAAGAAATCAAATAATTCTCCAGTAGAGGCATAAATAGTTTAATTTTCTTTACATATTAACTTCAACAGTTTGATGTTGTCTCTTGATATGAATTGGCCGATGATTTTTAATAAGATTTCTGGATTCATAATAATGGTTTTGCATGTTTGTCATCATTATTAGTTGTTTCTGTTTCCTGTGAATTTGATTTAATTTGCAACAATGGTTCTACATCTTGTGAAGTCAAAGTTCAAATGACCTCAGAATTTGGCTGTGTGGTTGTTTGTTTGAATCTTTACTAACGGTAGTTTTTGTGTTTAAGTTGTATGGCCTTTGCAACAGTTGTGTTACATTTTGGTGTAAAGTAGAAGTATCCATGGTGTCAACAGTACTCTTGGGTATAATTTTTTTTTTTTGTTCTTTTTCTTACGGAAGATATTGCTGAATCCTTAAAGACACAGAGGTTTCTTAGTTGGTTTCACCATTTCTGACAAACCCTTAAGCATTGAATATACTTCATTTGAAGTTCTATGGCGTTTTAGGTGTTTCTTAGACACGGCTACACAACACGACAGTTTCTATTTAATATTACATTGTAGTTATTTAAAATAAAACTTAAGTTATTAAACTTTATAATTTAGTTACATGCACTAAAAACTATATTTTATAAACAGGCAATAAGTTTTATACTATTAAATCTGCACGTGTGTTTTATTATTATTATTATTATATTTTTTATTATTATTTTATTAATAATTTCCTCAACAGTGTGCTTGGTTTGACAGTCTGAATAGTATTTAATCAGGGGATAACACGACATTGACAGGATGGCGCAATGGAATCCCAGTTAAAAATTAAGATTTTTGAAGCAGTTGCTTGACCCTATGTAAATATTAGTTTTTCAAAAATTATTTATCAACAACAATAAGATGTTACTGAATATCCACATTTATATTTGTTTCTTGATTAGCTTCTTTTACAGATTTAAATTTTATATTTTGATTGTATCATATTGTATATATAAATATAACCACTCTCATTCAAATGTCAACCTCTCCTTCACGCGGTACACTCTGTTTCCACTGACGAGGCTTTGGTAACCGAGTGACTACCAGGATAAATGGACGCCCCTCTATCAAGTGCCAATGGCCTCCTATGAGGGCCCTTGGAGTGGGAAACTGCTCCTAAAGGCAAACAAACCACCTGATGGACAATAGGGGGATGTGGAAGGCAAAGGAAAAACACTGCATTAAAGAATCATAAGAGTATTCCAAGTAACAGCAGCCTATTTAGAAGTATTTCTAGTGATCTCCAGGTGGAGAATATTAGGAAGGATGCAAGGGAGAAGAAGAATTAGAGCAGTAAAAGAATAAGCACCTTTAACATAAGGTCTCTTCTAAAGCGTGGTAGACTAGAGAATATAAAAATAGAAATGGAGAGGATGAAGTTTTATATTCTTGGAATTAATGAGGTGAGATGGCCAGATGGAGGGAACTTCTGGAGTGGTGACCACAGAATCATTCATACTGAAGCTCTACAGGGACAAAGTGGAGCGGTAATTATTTTAAATAGGGTAGTGGGAAAGGGATTATCTAGATGTGCAATCTGATGATCGACTGATAATGGTTAAGGTTAAAACCAAACCCAAGGTTACAATGGTAATTCAAGTGTATATGCCTACGTCTACTCGTGATGACGAGTAAATTGACTTTGTTTATGACAAGATTAGTAATCTCACCAAGAGTGCTTTAAGGGAGATGAGAATCTGGCTATTATGGGTGACTGAAATGTGATCATTGGTGAAGGAGAAGAAAGTGGAATGGTAGGAAAACACGGATTAGAAAGAAAAATGATAGAGGATGGAGGCCAATTGAATTCTGCACATGATATGAGCTCGTAATTACAAATACTTGGTTTAATCATCATTAATGAAGAAAGTACACATGAACAATGCCTGGAGGCAAATATAGGTAGGTACCTATCAAATAGATTTCATGACATACAACGATACATAAACCAGGTAAAGGACTCTTAGGAGCTTTCCAGGAGCAGATATGGGCAGTGACCATAATCTTGTTACAATGAAGTGCTGCTTAATATATTAAGAAATTAAGGAAGAAATGTGATAAGAAATGAAGAGTTGAAAAGTTAAGAGTATCAATGGCAAAAATTTAAAGAAGGAATATTAAAAGCTAGATAAAAAGTGCTGGAGCCAGTCAATGCAGTAGGAAGGAAACTATTGATCACTTATATGATGTCAAGAAAATAAATGAAAAAGAGCTTAAAAATTATAATAATGTAAGATGATACAAAGCCCTCAGGAATGAAAAGAAAGAGAATTATATAAATGTACTATGTCAGGAAATAGAGCTTGATTTTTAAAGGGTGAAAGCAGACATTGTTTATAGCAAGTTAATAAGGTTGTGCAGCAAGGATAAACCAAGACCTGGGGGTTTAAAAGATGGGAATGGGTTATTGTTTCTAGACACGGGAAAAAAGTATTCATAGGCGGAAACAGTACCTATGTAGAAATGCTTTACAAAGTGATAATATAGAAGAAGCTGGAATAGAAAAGTAGGAAAGAAGAAATAGGAGAAAGTATTCTGAAATGTGAGTTTGAGAAGTCATTAAAAGAATTGAGTAAGAAGAAGGCATGTGGAGTAGATCAAATTTCTGCAGAACTTTTATGGAATATGGGACAAAATGCTACAGAAATACAGAACAATATATGCAATCTTGGCATTGGGACTTTTAATGGAAAAAAGATTTGAAAAAGTAAAGCATATTTACATGGTCTTTGTAGACTTGCTAAAAGTGTTTGATATAGTGGATTTGAATCTCTGTTCGAGATGTTGAAAGGAATAGATGCTAACTACAAGGTTATAAAATTAATCAATGCACTATATGGAGAACAGCTCAAATAAAAGTGTAAGAAAAGGTTGTGTATTGTCTCCAGCTATATTTAATCCTTACATGATACATCCAATTTGGAGTAGATGAAGTCTGTGAAAGAATAAAAGGTCTAATAAAGGTAAATGGAGAAAAAATAGACATGTTAAAACTTGCATATGGCATAGCTACAATGGGAGAATTGGAAGCAGAACTTCAAAACCTCCCAGAAGAAATGGAGCGAGTGTTGCATCACATAGAATGAGTAGGTATCAATATTCAAAAGATGAAATTAATGGTTTACAGTGAAAGTGGTGTAACATAAGCCAAAATTAAATTGAGGGGAAATACTCTACAAAATGTAGATGAATTTATATATTTATAAAGCAGAATTACAAGAGATGGACGTTGTGCAAATTACATCAAATGCAGAATGCAACAAGGCATTTCTTAGTAAAAAGAGCTTGTTGACAAGAAAGAGTATCAATATAGAGACATAAGGAAGAGATTTTTGAAGACCTTTGTTTGGAGGTTTGGATTCTTGTACTATACAGAGGTAAAACGTGAATGATAGCAACAGCCAAGAAAAGGAGGATAGAAGCACTCGAAATGTTGTGTTATACAAGTGGATGAAGATAAGTTAGACAAAACAGATTAGAAATGAAGTTTTTTTTAATAGCTAGGAGTGTAAACCTTTTGTAACATGCTTGTAAAGACTGTACAGTCTGATAATTTTTTATTAAATTTTTTTTTTGTCACACACTGTCATTTTGGAGGAAAATTTAGTTAGGTTGCTTTCAATACTGGTGAAATTTTGGGAAACTTTCCCAATTTTTTAAAGCAAAGGAGGCTGTAAAGTGGTCAGGGTTTTAGGCCCTTAGCTCTTGACCCTTACATTTGTATATATATTTTAGTTTGCAATTGTTTATTTTGTTAAGTTAATACCATTCTTAAAACACCTAAATTCATTATTGATGTAATAAGCTTGCAAGTGCCCAGTATTTATAATATTCAAACATTTTTATATATCATTTTACCAAATTCCCCTCTTAAGTTTATTAGAAATCATGTTAACATTATCAAGATACTGAGAGTACCACACTTATATTACATTATTGTTTTCCAATCAGTTAGCCTATTTTGATAAATAGCCTTCAGCATCTTTAATATATTATTCTTTTCTAGGCCTAATTTAATCTCTTTATTACTAAATTAGTCAGTTCAAATGTTTAATCATAAGGAAGTGTGGGGTTTTATGTTATTAATTAGTCCAAATGATAATCAAAGCTGTAAACAATATATGTTCTAAATTTAAATTCATTAACTTCATTTTTAAACCTTTAACTTTTAAATATAGTAGTTTTCATTCTTGGTAAGTCTTTGTTGAAATTATAGCGTCATCTAAATTTATTACATTTATCTTTCACTTTTAAGCATTGTGCTATTTTATTTTATTTGTATCCAGAAGCTGTGAGATGCATGTGTCGCTTGCACGTGTGGCCTCACAGTGGAAAGGGGGAGGTTTGGTGCGAACAGCTAGCCAATCAGCACATAAGATTGTAGCATCTCTTTTCGATAATACTAAGAAGGGAAGCGTTAGACGCAACAGACTTACAGGTTAGCACGCGAGCTAGGAAGACATACTAAGAGGTAACTTACTTCATGAATAGCCATTCTTTTCGTATTGGATTTAGGGTATTAGAGACGGGTGGAAGAAAAGGGAGATCACCATGCGGCTAAATTATCACAACTTTAACAATATAAGTCTGTCTTAAAGTATTAATTAACTTTTTTTTTACATAAGTAGTGTTTAAAGATTGAATGTAATAAAAGTCAAGTGTAAACGTTAACGTTTCTTCAAAATAAAACTTCCGAATCAACCCCATCAAATTCAATCAAATATGTTCTCCAACCTCACCATTATTAACTAACCCCGAGAGGAATCTGAGAGGCTCTACCGAACCAACTGGCTGCCGTGTACAAAGACCAAGAGAAGAAGATGGAGAGGAGAAGCGACAAGTTAGAAATGTCAATCAACAGTGGGGGCCGATGTTTCAATAACCGACGAGTCACAAACAGTGTAAAAACTATCAAGAAATGAAAAAGAAATCCAGAAGAAGAGAAGCTGCCAGCCACCCTAAGAGATGAGGATCAAGGATGAAGATTAGTTTTAATAGCTGTCCCAAAATATATAGAATGTAATCAAAGTTATTTAATTAATTTAAATATGTGCTATTTTGTGATTACCATAATGTATAAATTGTGATGGTATTATTTATGTAACTAAATAAACGCAACGTCTGTGGCTTAATTATGAGAGGGGGTCTAAATTAATCAAATATTAGGCTATAACCCTTTTTTTTACTCATTCTTGAGCTTTTTTACATTAAAAAATAAAATACTTTATGGTACTTATTATATTATTTTCCCATAGATTTAAAAGTTATCTAATAGATGCATGCTCATTGTTTCCTTATAATAAACTATCTTACAATACAATATTTTCAAATACCTAACATTTTTGTGTCTATTGTACTCTAGGAAAATATGAAAATAATCCCCAAACCTAACAACTCCAAACCTAACGTAGCTTGGCGTAATAGGAAAATAATTTGAAGGGAAAATCCACAAATGTTAATTTTATTATTATTATTATTATTAGCACCGCGTCTTACTACCCGTTCGGGTTATACGCACTTACGCTAATGTGTAATGGTAGGGTGATTGTGAGATGAAATGGAGGACCTACGTTTAACGTGGAATCCGAACCACGGTGGAGGCCTGGCATTCCTCACATTCACAAGTTGTGATTAATACACATCTTGTCAGAGGTGAAGGAAGGGTTTGGCATTCAGATAAATCTGTGCCGGGACCGAGGATCGAACCCCGGACCCCAGCACAGAAGTCTGAAATGTTAATTATATGCTAAATGTTTCACTTCAAGATTTTGGGGATATTTTCATATTCTGCCCAGGTTATGTTAGGTCATGTCTAGCTCTGTTTGGCGCCCCCTAAAGCTGGCACCCTGGACAGCCGCCTGGTTTGTACGGCCCTTAGGCCATAGGCCACCCCTGCATAGAGTAACGCTGTATATTATTTCATTCATGATTTTTGATATAGTGTTTTTTACAACAATGTAGAGACCTATTAATTAATTTCACAAATCTTAACAAGTTTTTAGTAAATATCTATTTCAAGATAAAAGCGAGATAAAGTTTGTGTAGTGCCTTTACCTCTATGCACGAGTAGGTTTGTGGACTTAAATTTCTTAACCCTTTTTTTTAACTACCCGTGTGTGCGTGCGTGTAATTTCTCTAAAAAAAAGTCTTAAACTAAAATAATTTGATGAATATTTTCAGGGGATAGAAATAATAGCTTTGACACACATGCCCACCCTCCCCTAATGTAAACATCTGGAAGCCACTGAATTTTAATATCTTCAAAATTAATCCTGCTATAAGTAGGAAAAGGTCTTGTTTGTCTATAAAACATTAATAAAACTATTTAGATAAATCATTTCCCCCTCTTCTTACAAAACCAATGTTATACAAATAGGTTTTATCTAATCAACAAAAACTGTTAATGCAAATTATTTATAAGGTAAACATAATCAAGTCTACTCTATTAAAAAAACTTTTAACATAGATCATACAAATACATCACAGGGAAGATTTTCAATAACTCAGGTTTGGATGTAATAATAGTAACAAAGTGACCGACATTTAGTGTCTAGTCAAGGGTTTTACCTGTACATGATATAAATGAAGGGGGAGTAGCGGTGCTTACAAAAAGATGGAAAGATATATAATGCCAAAAAGGTTTTGGGGGGAGAGAGGTAGAGGAGCTTCCGATGACAAAGCCATCTATGAGGAAACGACTGAACTTTTTCAACAGCTTAGTCATGATTTAATTTGAAAATATCAAATTTTGTAAAAATTATTGTGTTATAAATATGCATCGTGTATGATCTTACTCTCTATAATAATATGATAACTTAAAAACTATATTCTTGTATTTAATGTTTGATTTAATTTCAATTTAATCAAAATTACATCTTATTGTAACAAAATAAATATTAACTTGTATTTTTTTAATTAATATAGTTCATATTAAATTTACAAGTTAAATATAATACAAAAAACCGCATGTTGTTATTATGTATAGTTTCTGAGAATTAGACTATACAATTTGATTGTTCTTATATAGTAAGTATTCATCCGAATCTTAAACTACAAAAATACACACTGCTATAACCATTCAAGTGACTATCTACCTTTGACCATTTCTGCTCCCTGGAATAGTATTTGTGAAGATAGAATACACAATTTATGCACAATATAGAATGAAGCTATAGCTTTTTATTTGTGGTGTTAGCTCAATTTTTTTAAATGACTTATACCGCTTTTGTTCTCAAGGGTTCAATATTAACTTATCATCATATTATATTTCACCTTAATTAAATGTGTACGGGAAGTTCTTGTAATTTTAAACTGACGCAAACATTTTTTTTAATGTGTTAAACTATTATTTGGATGTTTGTATTTTAACATTTATCCAAAATATTTTTTTAATCATATATTAAACATTCCACATGTTTATCAAACCTCACCATTGTCTTGTTAATAATTTTATATATTTTAATCAGTGTCTTTAAGAAATATTCAATTTTTATATTTTTTATATTGTCCACTGTACACCACTCGTACTTTCACTTTTTCATTTATATTTAATAAAAACTGAATTATATTCTATTGGCTTAACTTATCTAATAAGAGTGAAAAAAATGACAAAGGTTTGTAGGCCTTAGTAAATAATAAATATTTTTTATATAGTAAGAAACATACATTATTAAGTTGGGATGGAAAGGGGAGATGTGAGAAAAGGCCAGTGTTTTTGCAGTTTATATGGCAAAACTTTTTTTGGCCAAAATAAATAAAATATTGCTCCAGTAAAAACATAGACTTTAATTTTATTCACATGGTGACCTAAAAATTTCTTGAATATATATTAAGGGTGTCCTGGAATTTAATGACAACTTTTTCTCTTAAATTAAAATGTTTGTTATCTAATGGCGCTGTTCTCATGATGGATATTCAGGAGCTGTTGATATAAACTTATGAAGAAAATTAAACTTTATGTTTGTACTGGAGAAATATTTTATTTATTTTAGCCGAAAAAAAAGTTTTGCCATGAAAACTGCCAAAACACTGGCCTTTTCTCCTTTCCATCCCACCTTAAAGATATGTGTATTAACTTACGGCATACATTTATTGTTCCCTTTGTAACATTTAGTTCCAATTATTTTCCAAAACATCTAAATTGCCACCAAACGTCCAATGGTTGGTGACTCAACGTGCTAATGATCTGCTAAATAGATATTCTACTCACCAGGAAGCCTTCATTAACTCCGACCTACTAGAAGCATCAAGCAACAATATCATCTGATCTGAAGAATCAACCAAGCCAAAAGACAAGGTATACACCAGATCCAGTCTTCAAGTTAAAACGGTTGCACTCATTGTGAGAGCTTGAGTCCTTCAACATGGGGATCGCTACGTGCAGTCCCAAGTGTCAACGTTGTTATCAAGCAGGCATTTCTAAAAACAGTTCACTTTAGAGATGGTTTTATTAGAGACTAGGTAAAAATTTCCCTTCGGTACATATAATTGGCTTTCACAAAGCTAGGTTTAGGTAGCGGTCCCACCCACAACCACCCAAATAATTCTATTCAGAATACAATTACAAAAAAACTTAGAATACTATGGTCCTTTTTTTTGTTCAAGTGAATTATCTAGTTGTAAACAATCTTCAAATATTGTAGGCTAGTTACTTGTCTGAAAAGGGCTTGCATGTAGACCATTGTTTTTGGACCACCACCCTATCACAGTGAACAATTTGAAAGTGAGTTGCTTCTCTTGCATCCCCGCTGAACTGCATATACCACTCTCCAATGGCCAGGACTCAACTGCTCAAGACCGAGTGAACCATAAGACTAAGTGTCTGTGTATGCCTTGTCTGTGACCCAGCCCAATAAAGGTGGAAAGCAAAAACCCTGGAATATATTTCTCAACCCGAAATTAAGTATATATATATTCACTCTGGTATGCTATTCTTTCCCAAATTCGACTGTCTTGAGATTTTGTTTTATTGATTATTTATGATAGTGAAATATATTTTATGTTAGCTTGTAAAAATTAGAATTATTGTAATAAGGAAAGGACGTCCATAGGTAGGATTGGAATGTGTACACAATGAATTAATAATAATAACCCACAACAGTTTCAATAATAGTTTTTGTTATTGTAGTTTAAATATTTACAGTTCATTTAGTTATTAATTTTATTTAAATTGTTTTTGTTACATTCTATGTGGTTTCCTTCAA
Source organism: Timema podura (assembly GCA_033556935.1). Lineage (NCBI taxonomy): Eukaryota > Metazoa > Arthropoda > Insecta > Phasmatodea > Timematidae > Timema > Timema podura. Next base: position 25,717,674 of record JAVRXN010000002.1, on the reverse strand, counting down.
CTCTTGTAGAAATTTTGAGTACCTCATTGTAGTAAGTAGGGTAGTGTTATTATTATTAACATTGCATCGTCAAGAAAGCGTTCCCGAGCACACTCAGTGGTCTTGAGTGTTAATAGTCGTGGTGACACTGTTAAAGTTAGTCGAGCTAAAGGTTTTTTATAATTAAAAAAAATCTTCTCAGTATATTTACTAGAAGTGGCGCCCATCAAATATAGCTTAAACCCCCACACACACTAATTTTACCATAGTATAACATAATTATATACATAATTTTAAGGTAATCGTTTTTACCCATTGTTGTGTTATAATATGACATTTTATTAGAGTTTATTACGTTTCTGGGTAGACGGGGGCTACCATCCTGTTTGACTCCAGGATACTTTAAAAAAAACTATATTAAATTGGTTGAAAAGTGACACTTGGACACTGGATTGAACCAGGAACCTTTGGTCTGGCACGCCAATAATTTATCTCTGAGCTATTCAGGACTGGCTACGTGTTCAAGACTTTTATTCCCTCACAGCTTAAGGCTGAGTCGAGGGGTCATTTTCAACTAATTCAAATTAATTGAAATATCATAGTCCCCTCCATACGGACAGTGCTTCAATTACAACGATTTGCAACCTTTGTGTTGATATTCATTGAAATATCGCGTTAAAATAACAATATTGTATTGTGTACTTAGTAGCATAATAACCATCTCGAGTTGCAGATGACTGTGGTATTTGATAGCTCGCGATACTGTTGATCGTTCATATGTATTTAATGATTCCACACGTCCATTACAGACTCATCCTTAAACTTTGAGTGAAGAATTACTCTGATCAAGGGACGAACCCTGGATAGCTCAGTGGCAGAGCATTGGCACGCTAAGCAAAAGGTCCCGTCTTTTATTCCCGTGTCCAGGTGATATTTTTCAACTAATTTAAATTAATTGAAATGGGGTCCCCTTCATACAAACAGTACCGGGCTAAGGGCGAATAATGACCCTGAGCACAGGACAAATCCTGGATATTCCAGTGAGAGAGCATGGGTTTAAAACAAATGTCCCATGTTCAGTTTCTGTGTCAAGGTGTCATTTTTAAAATAATTTAAACTAATTAAAATGTGGTCCCCCTCCATGCAGTCAATGCCGTAATTACAATGATTTGTAACTTGTGCGTTGCTATTCATGTCATTAAAATGTATTTCAACTATTTCAGTGTAAAGTTTTGTAAATGTTATATCAAAAATCCTATACAAATAATCCCCTTTTTTTACTTCTTTTTTTACAAATTTTAGTAATTTGTAAATTAAATTCAAACTTAAGCTTTAACTCTTCTCTCTAAAAGTTATTGTTTGAGAGGTTAAATAATTTTTTTTTTACCTTGTTTTAAGAACGTTACTTGCAACAAATAAAAAATAGCACTTTATATTTAAATACTTAGTTGGTCACTCATTAACAGAAAATTTTGCATTTTGTGGATCTTGGGCTCACTTATCATTTAATTCATGTAGCTATAATATTAAACACTCAGTAATACCAAAATTTTATCCAATTATTTTTAAACTTAAGTATATCTATCTATATTCTTAAAGTTTTTATTTTTGGCGCTAGGAGCACTGGTTTATACTCACACAATTTTAACAACATGTGAAAGTTAGCCTTAGTTAATATATATTTATCTATTTCATAACTCTTGTGAAAAAGTTGTCTGCACTCTAAACCGTGTCTTTAACTGAATTAAAAATTCATTTTTCCAAATAAGTTTTAAGTAAGTAACTTTTGTTAAATTTAATTGTTGAATGTGCTTATATATCATTCCCTCTACCTTTTAAATAAATAAGATGTTTGATTGCTTTTACGGTGAAATTGATTTAATGTAATACTTAAAAATATATCAAGCATTTTAACTATTTATAGGGAGGGGATAGCCTTAACTTATTCAATATTTTTTAAAGAAATTGTTAAAATTATTGAAAATTCATTTCTTTATTCATTCTTTCGTCACTATAGCTGCTGTCTTTATATGGTTGGTTAGCCCCTATGTCATGAAAAGCTAATTAAATTTACTCTTACTATGGCTTCTGTTGCTAATAATACTACTTTACTTTTGATTCAAAGTGGTGCTTTATCAAAGTCATATTCTATTTTCTTAAGATTCGACTCACTATCAAATGAGTATGCGTCAAGTCACTAAATATTGGGATCACGATCAACTTAACAGCTTTAACTCTAGCAATACACAGACAATAATCTTATCAAAACTTATCAACGTATCAAAATGATATACATTTTTGTAAAACAAGGATTATTTAAGAATCTTTTAGAACCTTTATGAACATAAAATTATTTAATGGTTCCAATTCTGTTTCTTCAGATTAGTGTTATGATTCCGGTTCCTTAAAATAACTTAATTTCGGTTATCGGTTCCGATTTGACTCCCTGGTTCCAAATAAAAAAAGGAGTGAAGTAGGGGAGTGGTATTTCACCATTACTATTTGTAATGGTAATGGAAATGGTCATGAACACAGTGGCAGGGAAACTTGGAAAGGAAAGAATGAAAGCCATGATGTTTGCTGATGACTTGATGTGTGGGGGGGGGGGGGGAGGGGTGGAGAAGAGGAAGTATAGGAACAACTACAAGAATGAAATTAAGGAAAAGAGTGTGGAATGAAATTTAGCATGACAAAGTGTGAAGTGATGTTAATGACATGGAAGAGAGTAAGGCTTAATAAAGCTATATAAGGTTGTAACTTATGGAGTAGAGCTGAGAAAAGTACAGAACATAAAATATCTTGGAAGCGTTACTGAGAAAGGTGGAAGTAGAGAGGATTTAATGAGAAGAGGACAGCAGGGAGAGTAGTTATATAGGTGTGTAAGAGACCTGCTATGGAGAAGAGACTACATTTTTCGGCCAAGCCACAAATCAAACCCAGGACCCTTAGCTCAGTAGACAGGCATGCTACTGACCAAGATAAGGTGTCATACAGGCTTCACAACAAACCATGCCCACCTTAAATAAACTAAATGAAAATGTTGTGTAGCTCTTGGCGATGACAAAAACATTTCATTGGGTTGATAACACTTTTAGAGAAACACTGCTTAAAGTAGCCTACTTGTGTTGAATGTCACCATTTTTCACTTTTAAAAAAAGGCTAACAGTTGAACCTCTCTTTGAAAAAATATTGCAATCGTTTCAATGCATTCTTTGTTATTTTTTTTTTTAGGATGGCTGGTGATTCACATGTGGATGAATCTCAATTAAAGGGATTGTCCAAATATTTCAATTCAACAACACTAAGAGGAAGGGCTAATGTGAGTTTAAATTCTATTTAGGTTAAAGGGCCCACCCCAAAATGTATGCCAACTTTATAATTTTCACAGACAAAATATTTTGCCTATAAATTGATTACATTAGTATAAATATGAGTGTTAAATTAGAGGTATTTTATTAAAATCAACATATAATAACTCGCTTCAGTGGCCGAATTGTCTAGGGTGTCACACTCATATTATACTGGCCTGCTGATGACAAAGAGATTGGGGTTTGAATCCCGGTCAAGTCTACTAATTGTCATTTTCTTTTACGTGTCAGCTCATGCAGTTTTGCCATTGGGCACCAATAAACTCTAAAAGTTTAATGTTTAATACCACCAGATATCTCTTTGCCCATACTTTGGTAGTGAAAGTTGGAGACGAGTTAAATAAGAATTGTTTGATAAGTACTCATAGTTCAGGGGTTAAGACAATAGTTTAGGCCAGGGTTCAGCAATAGGTCAATCTCACAACAATTTTTAGTCAACCACGCAAGAAAACGACATCAATCGCATAAGAAAACTGCATCACAAAAAAGGCAAGCTTACCTTGCATTATTCCACTATGTTACAGCTCATAATATACGTCAAGGTAAGACTGCTACCTTTCAGGATAAACGGAGTGTACATTTTATTTATTTTATGTATTTTATAAAATGGCAGGGACATAAGTATTGGGGTAAATATTGAATTTAAGGAATAAATACAAGATGTAGAGAAAACAATAAAAGTAGAGTGGAGAAACGAAGGGTGATCGCAGGACCTTTTATAAAAGTAAAAGTTGATCGGGGCTAAAAAAGATTGCAGACCCCTGGTTTAGACCTACATTCAGTGTGAATATTATGTCTTCTCTATAAACAAGACATATTATTCATTTATTTAAGGACTGTTAATCTGTCATTAAATTTTGTTTTGGTTTCCTTCCTAAAATATACTCACATAGTGGCTTCAAGATTTATTCGAGAAAAAAAATTATATATGTATGACTCTTAAGGTGCGAGTGTAAGGAATACAAGTTAGAAGCAGTGATTTTGCAGTTTATATCAAAACATATTTTTGCCCAAAATAAATCAAATATTGCTTGAATAGAAACAAAGTGTTTAATTTTGTACACATGGTGATATAGACAGTTCTTGTTTATCTCTCATGAGCATAGTGGCACTAGATGGCAAACTTTTAAAATGAAGGAAAAGTTGTCATTAGATTCCAATACACCCTTGACAGATATTCAAGAACTGTTAAAAGTCCCCATGTGAAGAAAATTAAACTCTTTAAGTTTCCACTGAAGTATTATTTGATTTATTTTTACCAAAAGAAATTTTTTGTATAAAAAACTGCAATAATACTGCCCTTAACTCGCATTCCCTACACTCACACCTTAAACTTTGGCTTTAGGCTACAGCCAATAGAACACTTCCAATCTTAACATTAACACATTTCACAAGAAAGTATGATTGCAACAGCCAAGCAATCTAGTTAATAAAAATTGATCATATAGAATATAATCCTAGCTATGAAACATGTAGACTCCTTATTTAGTATTTACATTAAACTTGAGGCCTATTTAAAAATGAAATATAGATATTTTGACTGAAGACAAAACACACTTATAGTTATGAAGCTTATAAGTAATTTACATTACAATTATGAGATGGGAATTATGATAATTATTAATAAGCCATACATTGTATTTTATATTAGGATATTATAAGTAGCCTATTGTGTAATTTTGCATCATAAATAAAAAATTTTAAATATATTTTATATTCCCTAAAATATATGGCTTTTAACATGGACAAGGAAAAATTAGTTCTCAAAGCACCATTGAACTTGCTGATATAAACATAAAGTACTTGACTATTCCTAATAACAAAAAATATTAAATGTATGTTCACTTAATCTTTTGCCCTTTTGTTAATATGGTTATTAATAGCAAAATGCAAAAATGGTCAAAAGTTTCAATGGCATCTGGAGGAAGGGTGTAAAAACTTGCTAAAAACTCCTTGCACCCTGGCCACGCAAATCTTGGGTTGGTCAGCCAGACTTAGTCCAGCTAAATTGAACTACTTTTTGCTAATTCACAATTTTGTATAATTTTCATAATACATTGCTCTTGGACATTAAAAGTAATAGGCTACACTCTTATTTAGAGCATACTAATATATTTATTTGTTTATGTTTCAGGTGGCTAAAGCAACATATGCAACTATTGGATTAATTATTCTGTATTTCACTATGAAACCAAAAAAGAAGTGAACATGTCTCTATGAAATGATTTTATATATTAGTTACATTGCATAAATGTGAAACTGTAAACCTGATATGTTTGCGACAGTTCTGTAATTAAAGAAAATAATTGATGTTTGCTTATTATTTTGATACATTCATTTACAAAGCATATTTATTTTATTTGTCTTCTGTGTTGATTAGAATAAACTTTTCCTTGTTAGCATTGAGAGGAGATGGTGAAATTATCCTTCTTACACCCTGGCAGGATTTGAACCTTGACCTTTTGTGCAGAACGTTGCAGGAAGTGTTTGTCATTTTTAGGGTGTGATTGAAGTGTAATAAATGACTGTAAGAAGTTACATTGATATCATTTTTATTCATTTGTCATCTTATGGTTTAATTATTGTGATTTATACCAGCATTTCCCAAACTTTAATACACATAACTCCACGTTTTATAAAATGTACCACCAAGTTATGATACCAAACAAATATATTTTAAACAAGGTATGTATGACAAAACACAGATTGTATCATAGACTTTAATACAAGCCTTTCTTCCCATTTGCCCTGGCTTTGTTTAGCTTACCACAAAAATTAAAAGCTAAGACTTAGATATATTGTTCTCAAATATATATATAACAAATTAATTAACAAAGTTACTAAGTTGGTAGATTTAATAAAGTGATGTTGCAAGACAAAATATATGATTACGATTTACTTCTAGTAAAAAACATATGTCGTAATATGAACATTAACCATAAAATCAATAATTCATCATCAACTTGGCAACACATAAGTTAATGAAAAGTCTAAAATGTATAAATACACGTTAAGAAAGTTGTTAAAAACCTACAGATAAACTATATAGTATGGACCAAAAAATTTACTAAGTTCAAATAAATAATGAATTAAAAAGTATAAAAATTTGTATTTAGAGGTTAGCACTAGCCAAATTAGTTATAAGCAGTCATTAAGTATTATTGTCCAAAGACATTTAAAATATACAATATATAATTGAAAAACAATGTTGAGAATTCAAATATGTATTAAAGTAAAACGAATATAAAATTTAATTTTGAGGTTAAAATCTGCCAACAAATTTAAATGAAGTAGAGAATGTAGTGGTGTGCCCCCACACTCTCGACCCTTCTGGCGCTATGGGAGACAATGTCAGCCCCCGTTTACACCAGTGCTGATAGTAGGGGTTCGCGAACCAGACTTGGGCGCGGCATAGCAAGTCGTTATGCAGGGGTTGTACGAAGAAGGCACTTAGGATGTAGTTACTCAAGTCTTTATTCAGGGCTCTGATTCCGGTCGATTCAGTTACACAACTGTATGTCAAAAAAAAACCTCATCTTCGTGCCCACTTGTAATAACATCGCAAAGACACCGACGTGCTCTCAACAAGCCCAGAACCGAGAGTCCCGCAATGAGCTCGAGGTCTGAACCTCGAAGCCAGCCACATCTGCGCAGGGACAAAACAAACAAGCAGCACTGCACACAGACAAAAGAGTCGAAGAAGCTCGGCACAGTGGAATATTCTAAGCCTTAATCCGTTTTTGTCCCATTATTCCTTATGCATATCCAGCATTGGAAAGATGCTGGAATACTTCATTCTAACATGTAAAATGTTTCGACACTTATGGTGCCATATTCATGGAAAATGAGTCGTCGTGAAAAATACTATGTATTATTACGACGATGAGGTGTTTTTCGTGACGACTCATGTAAGTTTGGTTGTTTAGTAATTTTATTCCTTTTTACGAATTCATAATTGTACATAAATAATTCTCATGCTTAATAACTTCTAAGTTTTAATTTATGCTCATGATTCCTGAATTTTGTTTTGCAATTTCCATGAATATGGCACCATAAGTGCCGAAACAAGTCAAGAGTTTTGTTTCTTAACGTGTATTTATATATTTTAGACTTTTCATCAACTTATATGTTGCCAAGTTGATGATGAATTATTGATTTTATGTTTAATGTTCACATTATGAAACATGTTTTATACTAGAAGTAGATCGTAATCATATATTTTGTCTTGCAACATCAATTTATTAAATCTACCAACTTAGTAACTTTGTTAATTAATCTTTTATATATATTTTGAGAACAACATATCTAAGTCTTAACTTTTAATTATATCCACTCCTTACTTTAAACCATTTTTAGAATGTTTTCCAAAATGTTACCACTCAAACTTTGGGATGACCATTTTTTTAATATAAGAAGTGCTAGAAGGCTTATGTTTACTAAGCCATGGTCTGGAAAGGAGCACTGGCAAGAGTTTGAGAAATATAGACTTTAGACAATGAATTGACAATATACTTTACCTTTAAATGTATGATAAGTTGTTTTATAACATACTACCAGAGGTATCACTCATACCTAACAATAATATTGTAATTTAATCTTAATAGGTACACACATGTTTTATCAAAAATATTAATACATTTTCATAAATCTGTGTTATATCAAATAAATTATTGGAAATAAAATTATAATGGTATAAATTCTGCTTGATAATTTTTTAACTTTTTTTAAGGGGGGGGATGGAATCCTGAATGCTTGAATTTATCCATTTTCATAAGTTGCGGGGGACTATTTTTCTTTTAATTAAAGTTTTGGGTGAGAAACAAAGTGTGTTAATAGTGCTCCAACAGGTATAACCTACTTATCACTGTAAATCATTTTGTAGAAATTCTTCTTTGTTGTGTAGCATATTTGGGGAGGAAATAGTTATTTTTATTTGTTAGGTTCAGCAAAAGAGAGCTTAAAATATTTAAAGGAGGACATATATATATTATACTCTACCTTCTTTTGAGGCTTGGAAATGGGGAGTGAGGGAGGGAAGTAGCTTACCAATTTAAACCTTTTTTTGTGATTGTGCAGCTTCAATCTGTAAGTGAGCTAGGCATGGAGTTTATATTAAAGGAGTGTCATATCCAGATATTTAAAGGTTTCAAGCCTAGATAACATTTTGCAGCTTCAAACTTAAAAAAAGTGGACATTTAAGAGGTGTCAAATATGTTTTGTAGTGTTTTTTTACACTCTGCAAATAATTAAACATAAAATGCCATTTTCAAAAGAAATTAATGAAGTTAATAAAAATAAATTCCACCAATAATGCAATAAAATTTACTATTAGAGATTTGTTTGAAATGTTAATAATAATACTCAATTCGATAAAAAAATACTATTCACACACTGCTATCTTTTAATGTTTTTACTATTTATATTGCATTTAATAATGTTATAGCTTTTACAAGTCTTACCATATTGGTTTAAAAATCAATATAGATTTTTAATTTTAAAATTATTCTAAAGCATCATTTATATATTTTTCCAGTTCACATCTCTTATCTTGATATCTTGACTCATTTCTCATTAATCCCTACTTTTTTTGTTTGAATAGAAACAATTATATATGCCCCATTAACATGTGTGATACAGTTTAACCAAGTTGCCACAGTAAAGCCATGAGTTTACCAATTTTATAATACCAGTATAATTCTAACACCAAACTATGTGACTGGGCTGTAAGTATTACTACAGATAAGTATAATGACTATAGCAGAGCTGCATTCACACCATCACTTCAGAGTGTCACCACATTTCCTGTTCACAAATGAAAGCCAGTCTCCAGTGGCAAGGCACGTCATTCAGACCCCCGTTGATATGAATCCCGCCACAGTCGGAGTCCGGGTCAGTACCCAAGTTCCCATTGTCCGGCTGGCCAGGGTGTGACCAGCGATTAAACCCCGTACTTTCTAAAGGATGACCTGATTAAAAAAGAAGACATTTTTGGGAGAAATTTGTAAAAACTAACATTCTAAAGAAACATTGCATCCGAATTAATCAACATGGAGTCAAATCATGCATGATTATAGTCATTATTCAAATTTATTTATACAATACAGATATATTGTTTTATATAAATTAGGTAGGGCTAGACATGGTGATTACCATTCTGATCATCTGATTATGGATTGCACAATTGGAATTTTGGAGCCTTAATCACAACAATATTTTGAACTGTTTACTCTAGAATTCAGGTAGTGATGATTCATTACCAAGAAGGATTTTCTTTTAGGGTAGAAAGGAGAAGAGGGGAGTGTTTACTGGTTATGTTTCAAAGGACAGTTTGTGGTGACTCATACTTGAGATAGTACTCCAGGGTAGATTTCAAGGTCAACACTTTGTGAGGCCTGGACCAGATAAATAGTAATTATGTAAGATAATGAGGCGGTAGATTTAAGGAGTGACACTACCAACAAAAACTATACCCTATTTCATGAAAACTGCATTAACAAAAAACTTTTTCCCCGAAATTACTTATTTTGTAATTTATCACATTTTTTGGTTAATGTATATTATTTAAAATATGAATAATTTTTACCTACTCTTCATGGAAAAGATGAAAATACATAAACATAATCTTAGCCTTTGAATAACTTTGTGCTAGTTTTGAAATAATTACTATAAATGATTAATAATTTATTATCACATTTGAGCATTTTGAATGTTTAGCAAAGAGGTCTAAAACACATACCTTGTACAATACTACCCTTTCCCAAATAGTTGCCTGCAACAGCAATTATTTATTATGTTAATTCCATTTTGTTTATTAATATTTTACTAAGAATTTAATGAAATAAGAAATTGTGTTTATTCAAAAATGTGTGTATGTTGTTTTATATAGGCCTACTACTATCTTTGTAATATTTATTGTAAAGAAAATAAACCAAATGATAACCATCAGCCTAGTCGGTAAATAAAAACGGTTGATTGGCCCAGCCCTAAATAAATTAACCTGCTTTGCTGACTAATGGTTCAAAACATCACTCTTGCAATCGATAGGATTGGTGATGACAAGGACATCGGGGTTTGAATCCCATTTGGCTGAATTGAGTGTTTTATTGTGTTTTTTTCAAAATGGTTTCCCACTTCACCTTTGTGCAAATTTGCATATATTTTCTTTTAATTTATCTTCTTAGATCCTAAATTAAAAGTTTAAATGAACATGTAGTCATGGTGGTCTTGCTATCTGTTCATTTACTTTTTTTTTTAGCACTGTGTCTTACTACCTGTTCAAGTTATACACTTATGTATTAATAATGATAATGGTTTAGGAGAAATGTACCCATATTTGCATGGAGGATGAGAGGAAAAAAAATTGTAAACACCGCCCTCAGTACATCCAACCAAAATTTGAAAATTGATCTCCCCATCATTGGCAGTCTAGTCTACTTTGAGAGTAGTACCATGCGGGTATTTACACTATTAATATAATAAATTAAATCATTATAATAGAAATATTTCAGTAACATGCAGCTATGAGCATGTGGACTAAATGATAGGTTCATTTGGCCTGGTTTGCTAATGATGCAAAGGTTCAGGGTTTGAATCCTGACAGTGTATTGATGGTTTTTCCTAAATGGTTTAGCCTACCCTTTCTCCTCTTCCGCTTTAATATAATTGAACTGCGTGTACCCCAAATGGGTAGCGAGATGTGGTAGAAAAATTAAAAGTGTGGTGAAGATTAAACATTTTTTTACTATTACAATCTCATATCATATATATGAATGTATTAGTTCTGTTAGCAAGTCTATGGAGGCTAAAGATGTATAATGAAGACACGTGGCACAAGGAAAAGCTTGGAGAGATCAACAGGAATGGAAGCGGCTTCACAAAATGACTTGCAAAGGCAGAAAATGTCCGGTGATTATGATGACAAGTTTATTATGGGGACTTAGACTGCAAATTATATTTATTATTATTATTATTTTTAGCACCGCGTATTACTACCTGTTTGGTAATAATTACATTAATGAGATAGGGATTACGAAGGTTTAATTGAAAGGAAGTGCAGCCACATTTGTGTGGGGGCAAGAATGGAAAACCATTTCGGAAAAATCACCCTCAGTGCAGCCGACCAGGATCGAACCTCAATCTCCTCGTCTCCATTAGTCTAGTCTAACGGGAGAGTAGGGCGTTAAGCCACGAGGCCATCGAAGTGGGTATGCAAATGATATTAACTCTCCCATTAGAGTCTAGACCTAAGCAAAAATTCCCCAACTTTGGTCACAATCCAATAAACAAAATGGTGAATCGCCTTCAAACACCACATAATATTTACATTATAACAAACTAGGTATGGTACTCTAAGAACCACAAAAGTTAATACTAAATATTATTCAAATATCCCATGTTAACATTAAACTTTTTTAAATAAATAATTTTTATAAAACATTTAGATGACAAAAAATATACCCAACATCCAAATACTTTCTGACTTGTAATATTTTTTGAACAAATGACCCTCTTACTATAAGCCTTCCCTAGACTTGATTCAAGTTATAGCCCGTTTCATAAAAGAAAAGAAATTGGAATAGGTAGAAAGTTGATCTTTATAGGTGCAAATGGTCAAGATATAAGATAGTCTCATACAATGATTGATAGAGACCGGTTTTAAATGTAATTACAAATTTTAATCCTGCCATTTAGAAATGTGAAAATTAAAATGTTGGCAATTTAGATTGTTTTGGGACTGTATTTTCAGTTTTAGTTTTACATATTTTACTACATTTTTTTGAAGATATTACATAAAATTCCATATTCTGCTGTTCTTTTTTTATTGTATTATTTTTATATCCTTGGGGAAAATACTTTTAAATGATATTTCACTAATTTTCAGGAAACTTATACTTTCATAGAGGAATTTATCCACTGAAGGAATGGCACTAAGCAAAGTCCAAGTCAGCTTTGCTGGCTTGTCAAAGAGGAATACATTGCCAAAATGTAATCTTGTGTTTGACGTTTGTGTTGTGAAGGGGAGAGAATGCAGAGCTGCCAGATAGTGGCCTCAGCAGCACGTCTCTCGCACGGCGTGTCAGTTTGTAAACACAAGTTGATAAGTTATAAAAAAAAAAGATCATTCTTGGCTCTAATTAGCTCATTTACCTGTTATTCTTTGGTCGGGAGAAGAAACGGATATATAGAAGCAAGGCAAAGAACAAATGATGAAAACGGAACTCAAAATCAATTAAGGAAATGTAATTTGAAGTTTATCACAATATTATGGCTTTTTAAAAGCAAATAAGACCAACCGTGCCTAAACATATAAGTGTGATATTAATACCAGTTAGTATGTAGAAACGAAAATTTTAACTTCAGACCTAAAAAATTATTTCTAGGAAACTGAATTTTTAAAAATCTAGAATTGTCTGACATTCACTTGTTTTCAAAGAGCCGGTAATAGTGGAGGTTTCATCGAAAGTCTGTAGTGTTTGTATGATTTCTAAAATCAGTTAAATAATACCATTTATTTAATGGGAAATTTAAGTGGTGTAAAACAAACTAATAATGCAATACAACTCTTTAAAATAGTAGATTGTATGTGTTTTTCTATTATTTCCTTCAGAAATTTGCAGCCATAATATTAAATTTATGTTATTGGGGGGAGGGGGGATGGTGGTGAAGGTTTATTTATTGTTACATATTTTAACTGATTTTGCTACATGTTTATATAATTATTTTATAAGTTAATACTACATTAAAATTGGGGCTCTAGTGTTTGGTCTTTGTAAGAGTGTTGGCAAACTGAGTGTACTTGCGGCTAAAACCAAATTATTCACTTTAAATTGATTTAACATTTAATATATTTTGTACCCATTTCAGTGGCCTAGTGGTCTCACAATAGACTGGACTGCCTATGATGGGGAGACTAGGGTTTGAATCTCGGTCGGGTGTACTGAGGGTGGTTTTTCCTAAATGTGTTTCCACTCTCTTTTAACATAAATGCAGGTACACTTCCTCTAAATACAACCTTCCTCTTCCTTGACACATTAGCATAATTAGTACCTACGCATATAACCAGAACAGCTAGTAAGTAAGATGTGGTGCTAAAAAACAACATATTTTATAATGTAGTCAGAGTAAAAAGATATTGGTGTGAAAAACTCCAGATGTATAGTTACCGAATATGGTAATGTACTGTCCCTCAACAAAACGGTCATGGAAACCAATCATGGCGAAGTCCGAGTGGGAAACATTTTGCTTCTTGGGGTTTTGCTTGAACATCTGCTGGACAATCTTGGCCTCTGCCTCATTATTTATGATGGCGAGATGAGCCCCCTCTTGGGCGCAGACCTTTTTGGCTTCCTCCCAGGTGTGGCCCAAAGGGTGAAACTTGTAATACCCTTGTTCAGGTACCAGCTCGTAGTTAGGACCCGCTCTTGTTGGCGGAGCTATTCGGCACACAGCAAACAACTCTGTTCAGCTAATATTCCTCCCAGATACAAGAAGAAGAAAGGTTGTAGGGATGTGCAAGGGCCAACGTTGACATAAACAAGTTTGTAAAGATATATTACATGTTACTTACTTACTCTATGGCATTAGGAACTCGTAAGTTCATTACCGCACTCACAAAAGTACACCACCTATCCCTATCTTTGAGTTAATTCTATCAGTCTATCTCATTACACCCTATCTCTCTCAGGTCTATCCAAATGTTATCCTCCCAATCTGTGTCTGGGTCTTCCCAGCGGTCTTTTCCCATTGGGTTTGCCATTCAAAAGCTTGAACGCGATTCTAGAAACTCCCATTCACGCTGCAAGACCTACCCACCATAGCCTGCGAGATTTTATTACCCTGACAATGTCTGGCGAGGAGTACAGGGTATGCATCTCATCATTATGTAGCCTCCTCCACTCCCCACTATCTTCATCAATTTTGGACCTATTATCTTCCTAAGCACCTCTTTTTCGATTTAAATTTCTTGTCATCATTTAAGGTAAGATGATTCACATCTATAGAGAATCGGTAAAATTATGGTTTTATATATTCTGAGTTTGACATTTCTTGGCAGCACTGCCGTGCTTAGAAAGAAAGCAGTAACTATTTTTTTTTAATATATCATATATGGTATCATTGAATTCATCTTGAATTCCTTTATCTATGTCCAACCTTAAAAAGCAGTAAACAACTTTTTTAGTGGTAAAAATGAGGCAAAATCACTTACTGCTTTTTAAGTTTATTTGATCTCTACAGAGGGAGAAAGCAGCAACTGCTTGTATCACATACAAAAAGCAGTGACCAGAAATCATCTGCTTACTTACTGCTTTCTAGCAGTGTAAAACACTATTTTGTTGTTTGTCTCTGAAATAGTAACATCTTAAGCAAGTTTCTCTCTCATTTTTTTAAATTTTTATTGATTCACAGTATTTTCCAAGATAAGAACTTTTTTTTCTGTTTATTTCTAAATAAACTAATATTTGATTAGTAATTGATAACTATTGGTAAATTTGTTCATTTGTGAGGAATTATGATGAGCAAAATACATAGGCCTAACCGCTAAACTTAGGTTTTTGTTATCAAGATATATAAAACAAACATATGTTGTGAATTTATCTACAGAATGTCAAGAGGAAAGAAAATGTTAGAGTTATTGCATCTACAAGTTAATTAGTATAAATCAAGTTATAAACATGAGAATGATATAGATATTAGTCTAGTGAAGTGTTCAAACATTATTTGTGGCAAAGTGAAAATGAACCAACTCAAGACAGTATGGAAGAACTGTGGCCAGAGAACAGCAACCCCGATTCATTAAAATCAAATGAAGAAATTGTTGAAAACTACAATGTGTCTGACATAATAAGTAGTGATAATATATGTACTGATGAAACTATTTTATACCTAATACCAGGTTGAAAATGACAAGTTACAGCTTCTGCAGTAGATGGGGGAAGGAAGTCAATTGACAGTTACAGCTGATGGTAATACTACCATTGGAAGATGCAGATGTTATTTCTCTAGAAAATAATATAGAATTTGTAAACAATGAATATCCAATTTCAGAGGAATAAAATGAACACAACATTTACCAACCACATCTCTAGATTGAAGCATCTGCTGTAGTATCATCGAGCATTATAACAACCATAACAGGGGATAGTTTTCAGCAAGAATTAATAGAAAATAGGAATGACGTGGGAAAAATCAAAAGTAAAATAAAGAGAACATCTTATGATGAGACACCTCAAGAAAAGCGAAAGTTCAAACATCCCATTCAAGAAGCCTGTGGAGGAAAATGCATTAAAAAATGCACACAGCTAATTTCTAGCACAAGAAGAAAATCAATTTATGATCAGTTCTGGTCTATGTCTTGGATGGACCAACAAATATTTATTTTGAATACCTGCTTGAGGATTCCAGTAAAAAGAGGACCAAAATGTGTGGTGCTTCACAACGCAATTTCACATACATTTAAAAGGAGAAAATGGTGATGCGTTCATTGTCTGCAAAATGTTTTATTTGACTACACTAGGATTCAATAAAAAGAATAATAAGGTAATATTCAACATTCTGAATAAAACTGAGCCAGGAGCAATTATGCCAAAACAAGATGGAAGAGGTAAAAAGTCCCTAAAAACTAAAGTTGACAGAAAGTTGATTGTGGACCAATAGAAACATTTCACCCAACAATTTCACATTACAGGCGTAAACATGCTCCTTTTGTAAGATATCTGCCTAGTGATGTTACTAAGAAGTTGATGCATTAAGATTTTGTTGAAAAACATACTGGTACACAATGCTCTTATGAAACATACAGGAAAATTGTTTTAGCAGAAAACATACATTTTACTAAACTGGGACATGGGGTATGTGAAGTGATAGGCCTACACAATAAAAGGCATGGCAATCTAAATCCTGACTGTCAGGATTGCAATGACTGGGATGCACACATTAAACGGGCTGAAAAAGCTCTTACTTTGTACAGAAAGCATGCTAATGAAAGTTATGATCTAATTAGAGTATCTGTATCAGCAGATTACAAAAGGTGATTATGCTACCCTGAATAGAAGCCTTTAAGTCAGTAATATTTACAAACAGATTGCTTGTTTATAATGAGACATATGTGCCCGTTGGATCCAATAAAACAATATTGCCATTTGCTTGTGTATGGCATGAGATGGGGTGGACGAGGGAAGGGAGATATTATTTCTACTTTTATGCTTTTTTTTTTTAAACAGGGATACCGAGCACTTCAAAGTTTGGGTTGATAATTATTCAGCTCAAAATAATAATTGGGCCTCCTTGCTTTCATTGTCTATATTGTGAATTCCTCTTCAGTGAATGCTAAGACAATTGAGATTTTCTACTTTGAGCCTGGGCACACATTTATGTCTGCGGATAGTTTCCACCACCAAGTGGAGCTCTCGTTAAAACGACATAAAAAACCATTTGATTTCAATGACTTTGTAACAGCAGTACAAAATACAAATAACAGAAAAGTGGTAGTTAAACAAATGGAAATCGAAGACTTTTATGACTTAAAAGACTTTTCATCCACATACAAAAGAAATAACAGCCGTTTCAATCCTGAGAAAGTACTGTTAGCAAAATTAGTACAACTTCGGGCAATGAGAGGCTGCATTAAACTTGAGTATAAAACAGACTTTGATTTGGAAGAATTTAAGCCACTGAATTTTCTTCTCCATGATATAATAAAGAAGAAGATGATATCTGATCCTATACGGCTTGTGATAACAACTGGAATATCAAAAGAAAAACATAATGGACTTGTTTAAAAATTTTGCACTTAATGCCTAATAACAGGAGAGAGCGAAATCTCCCAACTAGTGTCTAGTAGTTTTTTTTATCTGTTCATCAAGTTAAACTTTATTTCGCATGTACTTAAGTAATGAGCAATAATTGATTTAAATGAATTAAACTTTGCAGTTCATCAATATGTTATATTCTTTCAATAAAGATATTATAATATCTAGAAGCTTTCTACAATGTTATTAGTCTGAAAGGTTTATTATTATTATTATTAGCACCGCGTCTTACTACCCGTTCGGGTTATACGCACTTACGCTAATGTGTAATGGTAGGGTGATTGTGAGATGAAATGGAGGACCTATAGTTTAACGTGGAATCCGAACCACGGTGGAGGCCTGGCATTCCTCACATTCACAAGTTGTGATTAATACACATCTTGTCAGAGGTGAAGGAAGGGTTTGGCAATCAGATAAATTTGTGCCGGGACCGAGGATTGAACCCCGGACCTTCAGCACAGAAGTCTGACACCTAACCCCTAGACCACCAGGTCACCAAGGTATATTATTGTACACTTACCAAGATAAATGTCAATTTAGATATTAATATTATTTAGCACCGCGTCTTACTACCTGTTCGGGTTATACGCTTAAGTACTAATTACACTAAAGGATTAGGAATTGGGAAGGTTGCATTTAGAGGACGTGAACCCGCATTTGTTTGGAGGGAGAGTGGAAAACCATTTAGGAAAAACCACCCCCAGTTCACCCGACCGAGATCCAAACCTCGATCTCCCCGTCCTCGGTGGTCTAGCTCAACACGACTGGCGCGCTAGCCAACTACGCCACCGAGTCGGGTAATTTAGATACTAAATGTATAAATTGTATTCATACTTGTTTTGAAATGGTTCCATTATCTGGTTAGGGATGCAAACAAATAAAGCATTATCATAATCATTCATCTTAACACGTAGTCGGGTGACCTGGTGGTCTAGGGGTAAGGTGTCAGACTTCTGTGCTGGGGTCCGGGGTTCAATCCTCGGTCCCGGCACAGATTTATCTGATTGCCGAACCCTTCCGTCACCTCTGACAAGATGTGTATTAATCACAACTTGTGAATGTGAGGAATGCCAGGCCTCCACCGTGGTTCGGATTCCACGTTAAACTGTAGGTCCTCCATTTCATCTCACAATCACCCTACCATTACACATTAGCGTAAGTGCATATAACCCAAACTGGTGGTAAAAGTGGTGCTAATAATAATAATAATAATAATCAGTAAGAAACCACATACTGCTTTTTTCACTGGATGATAAGCAAAATAGTGACATTGCAATTTAACTAAAAGGAAATATGCTTATTTTCAGGGGCAAAAAATTAGAATTTGATTGTTTTCTCAACAAAATCAAATTCTAGAGATAATTTTACATAATATAAGATATATTTATTTTTAGATACCGGTAATACAAAGTGACACGGGACACTTTAAAACTAAAACTCAAATTTCTCAGTTCCAAGGTTTGTGTATATACTACCTTTTTTCTAAGCAGGGCAGAGCAGGTGAGACGCCAACAACTTACTGAATGAGTAGTAACAAGCATTTCTCCCGACTATTCTTTTTCTAATTTCCAATCTAATATTGTTATCGTTAGTTAAAATCATTTCTAAATATTTGAATTCATTAAACCTATCAAATGATATGTTTGCTGTAATATCTAAACTACCGTCCTCAATCTGTGCTATCACACACGGTTATTAGTCTTTTCTGCGTTTACTTCTAAACCTATTTCCTTACTAGCCTCTAATAGGACATGTTAATTTAAATTAATTGAAAAATGATACCTAGACTTAGGGAATCAAGCTCAAGATATTTTGTTTAGTACGCCAATACCCTACCAATAAGAAATTCAGAATTTGTCCCACGCTTAGGGTCATTCTTTACTCTTTGTTTAATGTATGAATTCAAGACAGAGAGCTCCCTAAACAGTATTATATAATGTGCACAATCGTGATTGTTAATCAAATATATAAACCACATATGAGTTGGTTTGATTTGTGGCACAATAGTTTGAAAAATATCAACCAATTTTTTTATGTAACGCACAGTTGTGCTCCAGTGGCAGAAATTCTCTATCCTATGCTTCTGTTTTATTTATTTTTTTATTTTCATCTGCAGCACAAATAATAATTATGGCTAAACTTTTGGACATTCTTCAACCAGTGCAATTCAACATTTGCTAGTTAATATTTTCAACATTATCTACGGCCTACTTAAGGGTAAAAGAGTCAAATAGTTATAAATTATGAATTATTATAAAAGCTAAAATTTGACAATAACCCTGTTAAGTCAAAATAATTTCTCCCAGGGTAAAATCTTTAAAGGAAGGTTATAAAAGTTACACAAGTTATACAGTCCAACTTTAAAAGGAAGGGCCTTTTGGAAAATATCGAAATATTTTTGTCAACAATGATAAAATTCTATTATATTGTTAGTGTTATTCTTATAGGTATTCATACTATCTATATTAATAAAATGAAATTTGTTCTTCATGCGCATTGCGCAATATATGCTGGAGCAGAGGTTTGAAATTTAAAAATTAGTAGCTCCCTGTACACGACAAACATGTGCACCTCAAAGCTATAATTTTAAATTTTTTAAATTTATTATAAACTGGGTCAGAAGAAATAAAATGAAGATATTGTTTTTCTGTCCGTCTGAAGCAAAGAAAAGTTTTTCCCAGCCAACGCAGGGTGCTTCTGTTTGTATTTCATAAGTGGAAGCTGCGGATCCCTTGACTTATGTGTGAATACATGAGAGTAGATCAAGTAATTTTTCTAGCTGGCCTATGAAGATTGAAATGTATATTCTTACACCAAGTAATATGTCTGAAACTATCACTTTTGACCAATAGTATACATTCTTATAAAAGTAATACATTTATTATTATTTATTTATTATAAGTTCAAATCCTACCTTCCTAACATAATATTCCGTTAATCTAATAATGTAATTAAAGTATACCGATTATTTAACTCGCCTTTTTTTAAATGTTGATTTTTCTTGGATAAAATTAAACCTTGTTTAAGTGTGACAAGAAACTCACCTACTAGGTTGGCCAATATCTGAACAGTCTCCACTCCCCCGCAAGTATCAGTCTTGTGCTCTACTTCAAGGTCCCAGATCCCCGTCTCTTTGCTGTGTTCTTCTTCCAAGTCTGTGCCGTGCTCTAAACTTACCTGCCATCAGTTATTTACCATATTTAAAGACATACGTATTGCATTCAAATGTATTTTAAACTTTTTTTATTGGGAAAAGTTCTATATAATAAGACCTAAGTCAAATTTCTAGTTAAAAGTTTACTCGTCAAAGGCTATCAACTTTACATAGATTTTTATATTTTAGTGATTAATTTGAATCAAAAGATGTATTTCCCCCCTTCATACTACGATAAGAACTTTAAAACACCCCATCTCCTAGTCCTCTCTATTTGTTGCACCAACCAAACCACCCAAGTAAGAAGTGTATGTGTATATTTATTTGTTCTCCAAATAACAGACTTTTTTTTAGCCCAGAAGGTATCCCCTATTAAGAGATTTCACTGTTGATCACGAATCATGGTTTCCATGGTGATGTAAGTAAAGAATGATTGTACAGATGAGCCACTGCCCACAAAGAAGTAAAAGATAGAAAATACACTCGGAAAATTGGGTTTTAGTTTTAAGCTACTATTTTTGACAACATCCTGGAGCCATGACATTTAAAATGAATGTTTGGTTGTTTGTTTGTTTGTCAAAATCGGTTATGTGGAAAAATGTAAATTGGCTTATCAAATTATAGAGGCCTATAAGATAGTGTATATATGTATCTGGTACATTGGCTTAGTTATACTTTATAGGGGCATATCTCCATTTAAATAGAGTTGTCATTCTCTTTAACTAATCAAGATAATAGATACTGTATGTGTATATATAATATATATATATATATATATATATATATATAATTATATATTTATATTTGTACTATTGGCAGCATAAAGCCATAACTGAGTCGCCGATGGCTGTGATAACAATGATAGATCTTAGTAGTCGATGATACCTACACGTTCATCATAGACTCTGCCTTAAAATATGAGTGAAGAATGACCTTGAGCACGGGACCTCTGTATAGCTCAGTGGTAGAGCATTGGTGTGCTAAAACAGTTTCGATTCCCGTGTCCAAGTGTAATTTTTCAATTTATTTGATTATGAGTGGGATACAATTCATTGCCGTGATTATAATCATTCATCTCCCAAATTCGCCTTTCATATATACTATATGTTTGTTGCTTTCTCCCATCTTATTATGATGAATTAATTTATCAATATCCACCTTTTTATATATATATATATCCACCATATATATATATATCCACCATAATATATATATATATATATATATATATAAGGTGGATATATATCCAAATAAACACTAAAAAAAAAACTATGATGTTTTGTCAATTTACACACTCGACAACAATATAAGTTGTATAACATAAATAATTATATTTATAGTGACAAAAGGTTTATTAAGCCAAGTATTTTAAAATATTTTTTAAAAACTTTACTCCAAATTTACCAATCAAAAGAAATAGTTACTTAAAATGACTCGGTTTAAAATTCTTAGCTACCTATTCTTGACAGAATAGTGACTGGACTCATGAGGTTCACAAACGTCCCAATTTGTTTATATCAGTTAGAATGGCTCAACTCTCGAGCAGTGTGATAAGTGGGAGATGGTCAAAAAAACTAAAAAGTTCACAGCAAATAATTTACACATTCCCCAGGTTAAATCTTGCATTAGAGCAATTTAATTCTGTTGTGCACATGTGCATCAGCATCTCAAATGGAACCAATTTTTGCAACACACAGTGTTGCAAAACTGCATACAGCACACTTCATAGTTATCAAACATTACACCAAAAAAGCGCTAACCAAAATAGAAGAAAGTGGTCGCTTAGTGCATTTGTGCAAATGAACACCCGGTATTTTGATTAAAATTATAGACTTTTAGTTATAAATAATTAATTAGCCGGGTGTTCATTTACACAAATTTTAATATATTCAAAAATTTTGGAGGCTGTTAAAGAGAATCTTAAGTCTTGAAAGCTATTATGCTGAACAAATTTTAAGATTACAAATTAGCCATGTAACTGAACATGTATAAAATGAGGTTGTTTACAAAATTGCACATTATTAGTAGTTTGGTTATAAAATAATGCAAATGTGACTTACAAATGCATGTACCAATTAATAGTATTTGATGTTTTATTTATTTTGCAATATTATTTATATGGCTTTTTTGTGTTTCTATATAAAAAGGAAAACATTAGTACCGGTAACAATTTTTTTTTGTAACCGCTTGGATAACAAGTATTGTTTTACATAATCTACCTGGGATAACCAATGACCCGTCTGATTTCTGCGGCTAGTGATAAATAGCTTCATGGAACGTGGGGAGAGAGTTGTACATTCTTGCTCCACGTGAGAGCTATCTACTGCACGACATAACAACAAATCGACAAAGGCCCCAAGAAGCACTATGAGGATACCACGGATGCCCATGGCGCCTTAAAAACTCTTGAGCAATACTAACCTACTGGTAAAAAGCTCACACAACAGTCTCAAACTAGCATTATTGTTTGTGGTGACACATTTCCTGGATGTTTAGTTAGATTAAACTTCCGCTTTCAATCAACTCCTTATCTTAAAACTTTTGGCTCTGCAAACAACTTCAATTAATAATAGAAGTTTATTAAGGTCATTTGACCATCAACATTTTATTGCACAATTGTATAATTATAAGCTATAAATAGTGATGATTGATTTCAAATCATTATAGTTCACATGCTTTATGGGGTCAAATATTCTATTTTATGCTTTTTGCGTACCGTTAAGTTAACGTAATTAATGTATTTAAATATTTATGTTATTAATATTACAAATATTTCGTTGTGTACACCTCATGTGTGTGTGTCTAGTTATACTAAATTTCATGTCACCCACTTCGGTGGCTGCATGGTTTAAAGCGCTATTCTCGCAGTAGACTAGACTGCTGACGAATAGGAGATCAAGGTTCAAATCTCAGTTAAGTGTAATAAGGGTGGTTTTCCTCTATAGTTTTCCATTTTCCCTCCACACAAATGCAAGTACACTTCCTCTAAATATAGCCTTTCTAGCCTCTAAAACCACTAGCGTAATTGGTACAAAAACGCATAACCTAAAAAGATAGAAAGATGTGGTGCTAAAAAAAAAATCGCCCTACCTTTACAATTTTACGCAAAAAGCATAAAATATCAAGTTTGAGCCCCTATAACTCATGAACTGGTTGATTTGAAATCATCGAATCGCTCTAACTTATAATTATACACTTTTTAGAACTGTGCTATACAATTTTGATGGTTGAATGACCTTAAATAGCTGCTATGTATTTGAGGCTCTTTTTTTTTTTTGTCTTGGGAGTTCCTGGTTATATAACCATTAACTACCCCTAATCTACATGATAAATTATCACTATCGCTGATATACCTTCAATATTTCTTCATTCATATCTTAACTCCATCAAGTTAAGTACCTATAGGATAGTTCTTACATCTAGCAGCAAGGTATAGTTTTTTATGAATTCATACTGACCAGATGCTAATAACTTAAAGGTGTTTGAATATTCATTTTGATAAGGAGACACAAAAATTGGAGACAAAGGTCAAATAATAAGTCTCAATACCTTTAATAGATAAAAATCAATGATAAATAATTGTTAATAAATTATTTAAACAAAAATCATTTATTTATCAACAATATGTAATAAACCAAATTATGCCCATTTGGACTTTCTAATTTAAGACAAAACATACTTTTACAACTAGGCTACTCAATTTTCTTATTTTCTCTTTCGTGATATTTGTAAGCCCTGATGAGCTGTGCCAATACAGCCACATTCGCCGAGAAGAAAGCCACACCTTGCAGCCATACAAAGATGAACGTGTCCCTCCCACGGAACTCCAACCAATACGCTGGCAGGAGCCATGCCAGCTGAGCTGATCCCCACAAGGCCCCAAGTGCCACCCAACGGGATGTTGACAGGTTTATATTGGGGAATGATGGTGGAATGAGAGATATAAACCAGATAAAATACTGCGAAGTCATCACAGGGTTGTAGGTGACCATAACATAGGCCTGTGTGAGGACGCAAAACAGGAGGTGGCGTTTAGAACCATACACGAATGACAGTGCTAATAAGAGTAAAGCCTGAGGAGCAAACATGACAACCTTTTGCAATATACTATCAGGTGTATGCGAGTTTAGATACAGCATGTAAAAGTACACAGAGAAATTGTGACGGATGTCTCTTCGACCCAAATGGTATAGTAAACTTTCATACAAGAACTCATAGCCATACAACCAATAAAACACACCAGTTACAAATGCAAGAAACCCGACACAGGAACTCACAAGACAAATCTGGTCACGATTAGGAATTAGTGAGGATAGAAATGAGGTTTTCTTCTTAGCTTTGCTGCTTGTTTGAAGAGAGAGGTACATGGGAAGTGAAAAGGCTAACGGATATAAGCGAACATGGATAGCTAGTGCATGTACTACTCCAGCCAGTACCACTTTATTCTTCTGCAGTAGTACTAACGTTGCAAGCACTAGTGCAGCAGAAATGGAATCTGCATTGCCCCTTGTGGCAATTACTATAGCTAAAGGGTTGTACAGCCAGGCTAAAGCACACTTGACTGATAGTGTAGAATCATTAACTAAACTAAGAGTTAACAATGCTACGAGGACGTCTACTAAAGAAAAAAGTACTTTCCCCCAGACTGTATGGAGAAGTATGTTCGGGACTAGAACATATGCGAGGAGAGGTGTGTAGCGATATGTGTGTCTGTCATATGGGGAGTTTCCTTCTAGAATGTGACGAGCTGCATCTGTGAACACACGATAATCTACGTCTGTGTACTGCACGGCAGACATTTTGTCATGGAATGTACCATATATTATCACAACCAGACGTACCAAAACACCGTAAACACAGTGTCGTACGATGTCCACCATTTTTAATGTCACTCTCTTTCAATGTTTACTTTTGACTAGAAATACAAAAAATTATTGTCAACATGAATTAATATTGGAAGAAGTTAGTATTAAAGAAAGTGAACGCAGAAAAATATGTCATAAGTTTATTACTCTAATAGCTTCGACATAGTCACTATGGCAATGAAAAACCAACTACAAATGTTCACACATGTGTGATAACTATATTTTGATACGTTTTGCTGCAGCCTTCAAACATGATATGAACAACTGATATTCTTTCTCGCATTCTCCCTTCTTTACATTGTCTTTTTCAGCCACACATAATGCATAAGCAGCTGCAGGTTTCGCACACGTCCTAAACAATTCAGGGTACTGTCGCATTCGACTGTGAGCCTTTCGTACAGAGTCCATTGTTTAGTCAGAAACTGTAAAGGAAAATAAACAAATAATAATAACATAACAAATATTAAATACTATAAATACAATATATATATATGAGAGTTGTGATTATTGAATATAACTATTATTTTATATTGTATTAAAAAACGATGTCGCAATAACAGTAGTGTAACCTAGGGGAATTGGATTGGTGCACCTCCCACCATACTCTTTGCTGTACTGGTAAACTAAAAATATAGCCTAGCGTGTTTTACTTGTACTTGAATTAATTGAAAAAATGTATCTGAGCAGTAAGCATTATCAGAATATATATATACTAAATAACATTAACATTTTTATGAATGAAATTTATATTGGGGTTAAAATATAAACTAAGCCCCTCCCTCCTCCCCACAAGGTTTCTAGTTACGCCACTGGCCAATAGTAATAATACTTATATCTTACCATGCAAGCTTAGCCAGTATTGAAAGAAGTTTTTTTTTACAGTGACAAAATTATGTACAAGAGTTTATCTTTTTTTTTTCAGTGTGTAAATTTATATTATGAACAGAATAGTAAGTACCTACAGAAATTTATTGGTTTATAAAAAACCACACATGTTACAGGTAGAACCCATCATCTAACTAATGTGCCAGTGTGATTTTGGTTGACTGAAGGCTGACTGAAGGCTGACTGAAGGTCCCCTCCCTAGACCATTTCAGTCAACATGGCAAGAAGGCATCCCAAGCAATGGTCAGGATAAATCAATTAATCTAAGTGAAACTATATACAGTAGTTTTAAATTTTAAGAAAAAAAAAAAAACTATGCTATTCTAAACATTTGCACCTACTTCTTACCTTTTTTGTGAATGCCTCTAATTTGATCGATTGGTGCAGGTGCAAAATCTGGTCTGAAGAATATGTCATAAATAGGTCGACTAAAATAAATGAGCAAACAGACAGTTGTGAATACACCACCAAATAGGCGAGGGTTTCGCTGATAGAATGGTCTGTCTTTAAGCACTTTACGCCGCACTGTTTGCTCTTTCATGGTTTTTCAGGCTGCGATGATGACTGAAAATTAGTAAATCAAATTTCACACAAATATTTAGTTGACACACAAATGCTAAATACAAAAGTAGAGAGAATGTGAAACTAAAGTCAAAATCACATTTTTAAATTGCACCGAACTGGATTCTCTCTCAGACTTTATTTAGCCACGTCTTACTACCCATTTGGGTTATACGCTTTGTACTAATTATCTAGGGTTAGGGATGAGGAGGGTTGAAGTGTATCAGCATTTGTGTGGATGAAGAAACTATTTAGGAATAAACCACACTCAATAGAACCGACCGAGATTGAACCACAATCTCTCAATCAAGTCTAGTCTAATGCGAGAATAGCGCCTTAAACCATGCGCCCACTGAAGCGAGTAATCCCAGAGTTTCCTGTCAATGTAGACCAGGACACTTTAGATAGCTCAGCCCTTTTTGCGGTTCATATTAAGATATCTGATGGCCATACTGTGGCAAGAGTACAAAGTACTAAAACTTAGTCTGCAATCAAATAATCAGTTTTCTCACACCATTAAAAATAAAAATAATGCTGGAAAGATACAGAGTGACTGAAAAAATTTGGAAGTGTATGTGAAAAAAAGAAATAAGTTGAAGACTATCCCTATCAATATCCCTATCTAGTGCAAACAGCGGTGGTAAAGTTGTTCCACAAAGTATAACTTATGTTTATTAAGTCATTAAGAGTCTGGACACATTTGTCAAGTAAGGGAGACGGAGTGTATGTGTTTGTGCAATAGTAACTTATGTCTTGGCCTTTCCAGCAACGTGTGTAAAACCATCCTTTTTTATATTATTAGGGGTCTTTGATACTTAACTGGGGTCCAAGTGACTATTTCAACATGACTTTTACACACATGGGTCATTAGAGCAGGGGTCGGCAAATGGCCGATCGCAATCAACCAGTCGATCTTGCGGCAATTTTCAGTCGATTGTGTAAAATGACTGCATTGTAATTAAAAGTCAATCTTTGAGTATTTTTAACTCGCAAATATGTCAAGAAGTATTTTCAAATAATATTTTAGCATAACCAAAATTATCTTGATTGGTTATAATCGATATATACAATTTTATTTATTCAATATTTTTCCTAGATAAGTGGGGAAATTTTGAGAAAGGTTTATTTCTTAGGAATAATATAAGATGTATAGAAAAAAAATATAGCAAAAATTATTATTATTATTAGCACCACATCTTACTACCCATTCAGGTTGTACGCACTTACTTTAATGTGTAATGGTAGGATGATTGTGAGATGAAATGGAGGACCTACAGTTTAACGTGGATCCGAACCACGGTGGAGGTCTGGCATTCCACATATTCACAAGTTGTGATTAATACACAGTCTTGTCAGAGGTGAAGGAAGGGTTTGGCAATCAGATAAATCTGTGCTGGGACCGAGGATTTAACCCTGGATCCCCAGCACAAAAGTAATATCCTTAGACCACCAGCAAAAGTAGAGTGATGAAACTATGTGTGACTGTGGGCAAGACCCTTGATAAGTTTATAAGTCAATTGGTGACCAAAAAAAGTTGCCAAACCCTGGTCTAAAGCATCACTCTCTCAATATACTGGATTGCTGGTAGAGCAAAGGTAAGGGTTATAATCTCAAGCAAGTATATAGCGGGTGGCTTCTCTTAAATGGGTTTCCACTCTCACTTCACACAAATGTGAATACATTTACATTAAATTCTACCTTCCTCATATCTGATCCATTTGTGTAAAATGTGAATAGACTGGATTGATAGTAGGTAAGATACGAAATGCCTACAAAAAAACAAAATTAAAGTAGCCCCATGGCTTCCTTGGTGTTGACTGACAGCTCACAGCTGACTTCTGACAGTTACTAAACACATGTTTTTGCAGATCATATGGTTCGGCGTAGGAATACATAATTTGGTCTGGTAACTTTTCAGAGCTGTCAGCTGTGAGCTGTCAATAAGCACCAAAGAAGCCATGGGGCTACTGTAGACTAGTAAACTAGCTTAACTCTAAAGTAGATGAAGCATAAAATTCCCCAAACTAAATTAATTACATTTAAAGGGAACAAATTACTATGTTAGGATGTGAATCCAGGACTCTCAGCTCAGTAATAATATGCATTACTGATCGATCTAAGGATTGGACATTCCAACCAATCAAGTAATATGTTATAATAGAGCTTATAAGATAATAAGGAATAGCCTTAAGTGATCTAATGTTTATATAACTGGCAAAAGAAAACCTAATTTGAATCTGTGTTTTTCCAAATCGTTTAATAAATATTGAGTACAGTGCAGTTACTGAATCTCTTTATTAAAACTAGCTTCAAAACCAGTTAAATGTAAAACCCTGTTTTTATAGGAAGTCCACTTACAACCACCAACATACAGGATGAGAATGTAACTACATTGTAATATTTTATTTCTGCCATTGAAGCTCAACCGAGTTTTTAGTTTTTAAATAATTGGCTTCTTATGAAAATCAGATTGTATTGTGCCTGCTCAAACTTAGATTCAAACCACACAACCTTCAAAATGAAATAGCACTTCTTGTCATACTAGGATTAAAACTAACATAACATTTAATCTTGCCATATGTGAGAGCGCTGAACTGCCAGTCTCAAGCAGTCTTCAACCTGATTGTGTTTGAATCCTCATAAGATGGCTTAAAGTGAGAATTTATCTGGCAAGTTAAGTCTCACTTTTGATTAGGTGATATCAAATGCTAATAACTTAGGTTTGTCATCCTGATAATGATAAAAACATTACATTTGTCTTGATAGTATCTTGAGTGTTGATTCCACTGCAGCAAAGTGAGACATTTCCCCACTTACGGCAACATTCAACCATTTCATTTAAAACATCTTTGCACGAGTCCTCTTGATATTTATTTTCTGTTAAGCAACCAATGAAAGGGAGGTAAATGTTAAAATATTAAATCATTTAATATGGATTTCAATGTGATAAACAAGACGTAGTGTTGGTAGTTCCAAACTACAAAGTTTTTCCAGTGCTACTTCAACATTGTTCACAACTTTAGTGAATATTAAGTTATTTAAGGACACAGGATGAAAATAAATTTAAGAAAATGCATTGTGTTACCTTTTTTATACATATTACTATTATTATGAAGATCGCAAAACTTTTTTTAGCACTAGTTTTGTGTTGAGCTAGACTAACGAGGACGGGAAGATCGAGGTTCGAATCTCGGTCGGACGAACTGGGGTGGTTTTTCCTCAATGGTTTTCCACTCTACCTCCACGCAAATGCGGGTTCACTTCCTCTAAATTCAACCTTCCAAATTCTTATCGGCATTAGTACTTAAGCCCCTGTACCGCAAGCTTGTAGTCTGTAAGAGATCGAAAGATATGATAAATTTAAATTATGAAGGGAAAAGACCTAGAGGGAGGCCAGGAAATAGCTGGGACGAGAAGATAATAGGACGTGTGCATGTGAGAGGATAGGAATGGAAGCAATTAAAGGAATAATGGTGGAACGATGAAGGCATTTTACAAAAGTGACCCGGCCACAAACTGACAATAATTATGCATAGACATCATCATCAACTAAGTATTTTCCCTTACCTTTAAGACACTTTTGTATACGGCAAGCTTGAGGTTTACAAGGATCTGGCTTCATAAAATTATGCTTGCCTAAAACTGTCTTAGTTAAAGTCTTTTGATCAATTTGACTTTTAAAATATGGTATAGAAAACTAATTTTCTAGTTTTTACCTACACCAAAGTACACAGATTAGTGAAATCAATACCAGAGATAATCAATTTGTCCAATATAGTGAAACACTTCGTATATTCTGTGAGGTAAATAGTTTACCTTGTATTATTCAACTACAATGATCTCTATACTATAACTGGATGGACATCTGTGACTGATATTTTAGAGCTGTCGTCTGCATATCAATGTGTAAGAGAGAAGGAAATCTTAGGGTACTTCTTTCTTTTTCTCTCTTTCTCTCTCTCTCTCTCAAACACAATAAAGGTAACGGGGCATTTTGTCATAATTCACTAATTTGATTGAATATATTGGATACAACAATGTGTGATTAGTTAATTGAAATAAATTTATTAATAAAAGGTATGAAGAGCATAAAAAGTTCGAAACTCATGAATTTTTTCTTTAAATAAGTTGAGGTAGGCTAGTATATATTATTGTGATTTGTGAAGGAAGCTCGTTTGTAAGGCTTGATCATGTACCAGAATCCTACCCTATAGTAGTATTTAGGTAGGATAATAGACCGTCCAGATGGTACTTTCTATTTCCGTTCTAAATGACCGTTTATCGTAACAAAATAATAATAATATACAATAGGATTCTTATATGAAATACAATCTTCATATCAGGATTTTATCAAAATTAGGGTGTAGTAGAGACCGTACTTCATACAAGACTATAACCTAAATAATCGTTCTGAATGTAAGAATTATACACTAAATATGTCGTTCAAACAAAGTGTTTCGCTAACTTGTTTCATTATAGTTATCGAACTTTCAATATAATATGGTTTCTGATGCCGGGATCACGATCAACTTAAACTTAACTAACGTAACTTAACGTAAAGAACCTCCTTGTGTGTTTAAATGGAAGCGATCACGATGCACTTAACTTAACGTTGACTTGCAGTTAACTTAACGTAAGAGATGTCCTGGGAGGTCTTTTACTTTACTTTACGTTACTTGAAGGGTATCACGTGATCTAGCCAGCCAATCATTATGCGAGTGACGTCATCAGGGATATTTAGTAACTCATTTGTTGGTATTATGACTAATGTTTACTCTTTAGCGTAAGTTCTAGTGATCAGACATTTAAACAAAATAATTACATAAAATAGGAAAGCTAAATTTATAAAAAAAAAATTGTAATAGATATTTACTATATCGATTGAAAACTATAAACATTCACAGATGATCACTGTAAAACTAGTACAAATCACAGATCACACTTGAGAATGAAGATGTTTGGCTCGAGTTGTTACGTTAAGTTACGTGAATCGTGATCACACATACGTTAAGTTAACTTTAAGTTAACGTTACGTTAAGTTACGTTATGTTAACGTTACGTTAAGTTACGTTAAGTTAACTCTAAGTTGATCGTGATCCCGGCATAAAACCAATATACAAAATATGAGTCAATTTTTAACAAAACTGGTACTTAATTTAATAATACTTTCCACAAGCTTATAACTTAAATAATCGTTTGAAAGCAAGACAACTATACAAAGTTCAAATAAATGTAATCAAGTTTTAAAAATACAATATTTCATAATATTTATTGCATTTTCAATAATATAATATGTTTCTAAATCGAATATACAAGCTAATAGCCAAATTTATTTATATTGTAGTCTTGGCAGAAAGTAAACAACCTGGATGATAGTTACATATTTAAATATAGTAAAGATTTTATTTGTATTGTTACGGTATTACCTGTAAAACTGAATTGTATATCCTTTAATGTAAATGTTTCTTCGGCCAAGTGTGGTATAATACTTCATTATTTTATTGAAACAATAACACTTTTATTCATCAGAGACATGTTTTCACACAAGAACATTGAAATAAGCCGTTGAATCTGTCCCCCTCACAATGAAGCAGACGACAAATTTCTGCGTGGCGCTTTGGTCCTTTGCAAGAGTGTGTTTATGTCCATCCAGTATAGTATAGAGATCACTGTTCAACTATAATAAAGTATATAATTATGATTGAGTCATGGTCAAGGTACGGTTAAAGTAATTTTAATGAAAAACATTTTTTCTTGTATTGTCAAGGGTTATAACGATTTGATTGTATTGTTGAGGTTGTATGCATGGAGATTCAACCCTTGTTAATTGTTGTGTATCTTGGGGCACCTATACTTGATCTTTCAGATCGGTTAAAAGCATTTGACTGAATAACATTTTTCTTTGTATTATAAAAGGGTTATAACGATTTGATTGTATTGTTGAGTTTGTATGCATGGGGGCATTTAACCCATGTTCATTATGGTGTGTCTTGGGGCACTTATACTTGGCCTTTCAGATCGGTTAAATCTATTTGAATAACTTCTCTTTGTCTTATAAAAGGGTTATAACCATTGTATTGCATTGTTGATGTTGGGTGCATGGGGAAGTATTGATAACAAAATGTTCATTGTTGTGTGTTTGTGGTATATTTGACTCTGTCCTTCAGAACTGGTAAAGCCATTGTGATTGTTATTTCTTTTGCTATACTGTGTGTGATACTATGCTACTAATTTCAAGGCATAATTACTTATTGCATGTTAGCATTTCTAAATGATATTGTTGTGTGAGGCATTACACCTAAATTTAAATTTAGTCTGTTGACCTTTTACCTCCTTCCTCTATACAGACCGGCCATCTGCTTCACCAGAGTGAACCAACCAGGGGTCCTGAGATGGGGAAACTAATCCCAAAGTGTCTATTAAATGTTTGCCGGAATTCGAGATAGATGATCAAATATTTTAATTTTGTTATTTTTTTTACTATGAGGGGTATGTGGGTATCACAGAGTTGGTCACTGGTGCTAGCGTGAGCCGATACAGAGATACTAAAAAAAACTATTGCTTTAACTCTCGTTAGAAAGTCTTATTAGTGATTTAATTGTATAATATTGTTACGCTACCTTATCCACTTAATTAGTTACTTTTATCTGTTATCATCAATTTGAATTAAATGACATACACTGTACCTCAACATACAACGATGTCTTGGAATCATTTTATTAGATCAGC
Organism: Timema podura; assembly: GCA_033556935.1. Taxonomy (NCBI): domain Eukaryota; kingdom Metazoa; phylum Arthropoda; class Insecta; order Phasmatodea; family Timematidae; genus Timema; species Timema podura. Next base: position 25,684,325 of record JAVRXN010000002.1, on the reverse strand, counting down.
CATTATCTAACACTAGGAACGATTAGTCCAGAGAAACCACCACAAATTAAAAGCAAAGAAAGTACAAAAAAACCTTCAAACATATATAGACATGTCATATATAAACAGAAAAAGGCTACCTATATATGCTTTTAAAAAAGTTAGCATTGGGGCTATTATTTTTATCAATCACTTAGGAATATTTATGTTTACTTAACGTGGGTCACTTGCGAGAGATTTAAACTAAGTTTAGTAAGAAAACTTGACTTACAGGCCTATAAACTCTAAAATTGTAAATCAGGCTTGTATCGGTTTGAAACCCCGTCTACATAGTCCATAAGGTCCTTATCCGTATAGTACTTAAGTCCTTAATAATGGATATCACGCGTACACAGTTTATATATTTAATTGCGTGACCATCCCAACCAATGATAAAGTCGGAGTCTGGAGCAAGGCGCAGGCAGACGTGATTTGTGAAACAGAGATAATAAAGAATACAAATGTGAGGTTTAGCCCACCAAAGGGACGCCACTCTTTCTGAGAACTTGGTATCTCTCAGAATATCGTTTTTGAGATGCCACGCTTCCCGGGGTTATTAAATTCTCAGAAATGTGTTTCTGAATTAGCTCCGTTCGTAGAACTAGTTGTCATTAGTGTTCTCATTTCAACGGACGTGCACATACTTACTTTGCTATGATTGGTAGTCTTTAGCACTCCGTATTGACCAGTCCCTAGAATGTTAGAGTTGAGTCAACTTCTACGGAGTGGTAAGGACTGAGGACTTAAGGATTTGAGTTTTGTAGACAGAATAGTCGGTTAGTTTGGAATTGATCTCTTACGCACCTTATGGTCACAGAGTCTGTAGATGGTGATTAACACAGTATAATATTAAATTTAGCTCATACTATACTATGATCTACAAATTAGTTGTAACAAAACTTGAGATAAAATAATCATCATTCAGATTTACTTAATTCTTCTGTCGAGTGTGTTGTGAGTGTATTAAAATATTGGGCTTGATGCAGACGACGAGTTTGAAGATGATATTGGTCATTTAGTGCCTAGATTCAAGCTGAAATAAGTAACTATCCCTTGAGTGTGTGTATCTGTGATCTTCGGAGATTTGAGATTTTTTCAACTTTGGCTTTTGATTAAAAAAAAATTGGGGGGCCCACATGAGAATTTCCTGTCATTAAGTATTCTTACGCGTTTTTTGGTTTAGCTGTTACCTGTTTGCAAAATTCAAGCTGCCTAGGTATTCTGGGCTTCAAGAATATTTCGACTTTGGTTTTTTAGTAACCCCGCCATCTCGAGGGTCTTTCCCTCTGGGAATTTTCAGTCACGTATAATTCCTGCTCCCTATTGGGCTTGCTACAAGCTACAAGCTTGCAAAATTTAATCTTCGTATGTCTTCTGAGATTCAAGATTTTTTTTTTAATTTGTTTGTTTTAAGGCCCAGATTTTAGGAGCCTCTCTTAGGAATTTTTGTTTTACTAACTTTCCTATTTTGGGGACCCGCAATTGAATTTTCTTTTACAAACTCCTCTGCACACTTTTGGGTTAGGTGCTACCTGCGTGAAAAATGTCATCTTCATAGGTCTTCTGATCTTTGAGATTTTTTCGACTAGACAGAGGACAGAAAAATTATTATAGTGTAAATGGTTTTAAAAATTATATCAGAAAAAAATGCGAAAATTTGGAATCCAACTCCATTAGATAGATTTAGGGCCATATGCAAGAACTTGACTAAGTGGATGCTTTGTTGACACTAGCGTGGGTTAGCTTGTTTCATCATAGGTTAAGAGGGGAGCGATAGTGTATTAGGGACCACACTATTGGTTCACTAAGCATTTACTATACCTTTATACGTTCTTACATACCACCCTCAGTCCAATGGTCTGTACTATAAGTGTGCAAATTTTCAGCTTTATTGGTCATATAGACACTTCTAGAAGGTGTGGAAAGACACACACACATTAGGAAATTTTATACAAGGAGGTATCGAAAAATGTCAAGATTGGTTCTGTAAAATGAAAACAGGGTTGATCATGGGTATGCGTGCGCTGGTGCTGTGAGCTGTGACCTTAATTAATCAGTACGACAAGTGGCATCAATCTGTGTAGATCAGTGGCTGTGTTACACGTTTATTTGATGGCGTGCATGGGTGCATTTACGATTTTACTATGGACAACAAACTCAAGCAGAAAGCGCACATCAAATTCTGCCTCTTACTAGGAAAATCTGGAACGAACACCTTTGAAATCATGCAGAAGGGTTACGGCAATAAAGCTACGAATTGTCCGGTGTGTTTTGAGTGGCACTCGCGCTTCAGATGCAGCATAATTTAACTGAAAGAGGAAGAGCGGTCAGGGTGACCTTCTACGAGAAAAAACCCGGAGATTGTGAGAAGAGTTAGGAAACTTGTGCACTAGGATCGCCGAATAACCAATAAGGACATTTCTGACATCGTGAATGTGTCATACGGATCATTACGGACAATCCTCACGTCCATTTTTAACATGCACTGCATTGCCGCCAAGTTTGTACCCAGGCTTCTGACTCCCGAACAGAAGGAGCACCGTGCCCAAGTCTGTCAGGAACTCGTCAACATGCCCTGGATGACCCAACTTTCATGTCGAGGATCATCACTGGAGACGAGAGATAAAAATAAAAGTTGCGGAAAATCAATTAGTATTACAATAATAAACAATACAATACAGCGAAATAAACAATATATTCTAAAATGTTTATTGAGAAAAGATGAATTTATTAAAATAATTGTGATTGAAGGCAAGTAGATAGGATGAGACTTAAGTGAAGTATTATATTGTTGAATTTGAATTTTTAAGTTGAATTTATAAATGGGTATAATATATTTATTTTAAACTTTTCTACATTATTTTAGCTAAAATATAAATAACGTCAGTACAATATTATAAAGGGGTATTATACTACTGTCCTATAATGTACCCTTTTGTAATCTACTATTTATAATAGAATTTCTAAGCATGAATGAAGCTCTCATTTCTCATTGGTCAAAAATACCGGAAGCAATTTTTTCCTGTTTTGTTGCTTACACAAATATACGGGAAATTTTTCTAACAGTACCCAACGTGGCTTGGTAGAACTGTTAGTTATAATAGAGAATTATTTTGTAACAATATTTTAAATTAAAACTCAAAATGCCCACTGAAGAAGACATTCGAAGCCTAACCGAAGTTTTGCAAACACCGCCACATACTTCCTCTGAAGAAGGTGCTGAGTCTAATCATGTAGCTTTTGAACATAATATTACAGAATTTTGTTCAGAATGGTTAGAATTTTAAGGATTTAACGATTGTTTTCAACCGAAGTAATGCCACTAACATAATTGACTAGTGCATGTGACATTTTCTTGAATGTTAACAAACAACACTTGTTACATGGTTCATTAACTTTGATTAAAGAGACAATACAACATTTAAAATTATCAAATCAGTTGTTAAACTTCTTTCTTACAAAAATTAAGCTAAACTTGAAGGAAAATAGTTTCAACAAATTATTACTAGTGCTTTGTTTTAATGCAGTGTTGATTTAGGGGCATGACCACCTAAACCTGCAATCCATGTTGAAATTTGAAATATCTTTGGATAGTAAAGCTTGATGATTGAACAAAAGAAGCTTACAAGCATAAATAATTTACTCTGGGCTACCAACAAATTAAATTTTTCTATGACAGTGTTAAAGCAGGTACAGGGTTCCACCCCAGGTTGTTGACTTTAGGCCTAAGTGGTAAATGCAATTGTACATGTAATACAATGCTAGGAATTGATTTAAAGATATAATCATAAAATTATTCTCCTAATAATAAAAATATCACTTGAAAGGCTTCTTTATAATGGCCATGCTTTAGGACTATAACCTTGTTTTAACTTTTGACTAAATTGTTTTGTTGAAGTAAAACTTAAAAGCTACCAGAGAGAGATTGGTGCACCAGAAAGTTTCTCATTAGAATTGCCTGTTTTATTTATATAAAATGTCCTGCGCACCTGTATATTAACTAATTGTAAATTTCCCCAAAAATAAACTTAAAAACCCAACACAGCAAAACACCTGCTTACTAAATTTCATCTAGTTAAGTTGTATCCATCCCCCAAAATTATTTTACAACTGGACATATTACAATTATTTAGCACCGTATCTTACTACCCATTTGGTTATATGCTTAAGTACTAATTATCGGTACTTAATGGGCTAGTAATGGGAAATGTTGAATTTAGAGGAAGTGAACCCGCATTTGCGTAGAGAGAGAGAGAGTGGAAAACCATTTAGGAACCCCCATCTCCCAGTTCACCAGACCAATATTAGAACCTCAATCTCCCTGTCCTCTGAAGTTAAGCTCAACATGAATCTAGCATTTTAGCCAACTACGCCACCGAGAGGGGTGACATTATAATGACAACTAGAAAAAGTTACTAGATAGACTTTAATGTAATATTCAGCTCTAACTTTTCAAAGATAATACCTATAACACTAATAAAATAGTAAAATAGTTATCATCAATGTTGTCCACAGAAACAAAGTTTATATTTTTTAAAAGGTTCTCCAAATGCTTAGCCTATTGGTAAGAAAATTGTGTGTGTGTGTGTGTGTGTGTATATATATTATATGCCTATTAATAAACTCAGGTAGGCTTATCTACTTCTTTATAAACTACCTATTTAAATATTTTATACTTAGCATAGGCCTAATATGTTCTATATTACTTTAAAAAGGTTTCTAAATTTATGAAAATTTAATTTGTAAATTTATTTTGTGATAAATATTAAAGTGCTTACTCTTTCATTGTTTCCATGAGTGTTTTTCTATGAACAGGTAGCAATTGAGTTTTTGGCCTGCATAAAAAAAATGTCTTAGCCTGGTACATTGGTCTCAATATTCCCTGCTCAGAGCACTACTTTCGAGACCATCCATTCGAGATCTTAAGGGAAGGGAAATAGGGTGTGACCATAGATTATCTTAGTAAAATATATGCCTATAATTTTGTTTTAAACTTCCATAAACTGGGGTTTTATTTTCATTGAAAACTAGATATTGTTGGCCTATTTGCAAAGGCATGGACATAGACTAACACTGGTGATCTCACCGTATAAGACATCAAGCTTACAACACATTGGATTTTCGATCATGGGGAGGCCACTTCAAATCTTGGTCAAGTATTTTTAAGGCAGTTTTCCACATGTAATACATAACATGTTATGTGCTAATTACGTTAATGGGCTAAGGATGAAGAAGGTTGAATTTAGAGAGAGTGTACCTGCATTGCATGAAGAGAGATGATGGGAAACCACCTTCAATATAAACCCGACTGGGATAGAACCTTGATCTTCCCATCATTGGCAGCCTAGTCTATTGCGCGAGTAGCGCCTTAGACCATGTGGCCATTGGTATATCTTACTTTTAACTGAAGATATTAAATAAAACATAATGGACGATGAATATTAAAATACCCTTAAAAAAAAAATTGCATCTCAAAAACTAATGAAGGGAAGATTTTTAAATTTTAGATTTATCTTTGTAGGAATAAAAAATTTGCTAAATTTCGTCAAAATCCAGGAGGGTCAGGTCCAAAAGTAGATCAAATTTGGATCACTTGATATGGAATGGCCCACAAGGAGAGTGAGTTTGTTTGGAATGGAAAGATCATTCATGAGTTTAAATTTCAAATTCTAACTAACCACTGCAATTTCAATTTTTTCAGTTCTCCTTTTTTTGTAGGGAAACTTCAAACTCCTGCAGGAACAGCTTTCAAGGCTGTCCAGAGCAGAAAAATTATTGTCATAAAAAGAAACCCTAACCTAACCAATATTTCAAAGATAGAGGGCGAAGTCCCAGTTTCCAGGTATGTTCCAATAATTTATATAACTACTAGGGAACACACACTAAATTGACCTGACATGATTTGGCATCTAACATGCATCTTCAGGTTAAAACATTGTAAACATATGAGTCAACATCCACTGAAGTAGCACGACATAATGGTGAATTGACACACGCCACGTCAATGTCAGACGATTTCTGCATTGTCCACTTTTTGTCACATGCTACAGACAAGTTAGTTCAATTAATTAATTGGACATTGGTTTAAGATTAATAAAAGACTTTCTTTAAGTGATACACTTATACATTCTAAAGTTTGTATCCTGTTTTAAAATCGAAGGTTCAATTTTTGTTGGACATAAATGAAACATTTCTTTACTCGTGATGTAACATGACCGACATTTTTCTGGGTATGTATTTAATTCGTTAAAACCATTGAACGCATCACTTTTTTTTTTACATTTGCTCAGCAAAAAGGATGCACCAAATAGTATTGTTTACCGCAATCATAATTATTGTATCTAATAATATTGACCAAATTCAATAAGGCCAACACATCTTCATCATAAGAGGCAAACGTTATTACAAAATGAATTGCTGCTAAATCATTTTGGTGTACTTTGTCACACATGAGCAAGCCCTATAGAGTATCGTCACTCTGGTGGGTGCTTCGACTTATATTTGATTAGTAAGTATGGACTCGATTAAAAATAAAAATAAACACACTTTAATAATTTTCAATGAGATTTAAATATTTTAATTTTGTTTGCCATTTTAGCATTAGGCAAGTACCCATGGAGAGAGAATTGGTGAACATTGAGTCAAATGTGCAGCTCTCAAAAAAAATGTGCATGGAAGACAATCAGCGCAAGATGAAACCATTTCGACCTGAGTGGCTCAGGATGGAAATCTTTAAGGACTGGCTGGCCCCAGATCCGGACAATATGTGTAAGGCGCGGTGCATTGCATGTAACACAGCTCTCAATGCTGGTAAGAGCGAACTAGAGAAGCATGCTGTCGGCGCCAAGCACACCAACAATCTTGATGCACTTAAACAATCACTTGTCATGCAGCAGATGTTCACCAACGCTAATGCAGATGGTGCGTGTTTTATTGTAAATCTTTATTCGGATAAGGCTTTGCTTATTGTAAAAGCAATTTGCTTGGAGGTAGAGACTTTCTTAGCAGGTAGCGGCAAGTGTCGCGATGTTCACATAGCAAGAGGTATCTATCTAGTCAAGTCAATAACAGTTGCACTGCAGTGTTGAAATGCGTTGTTTCAACATGTCACTGTCAAAACTCTCTTAGCTAATTAATTTTACTAGAAAACATAGCTCTATAACTCGAGTTTATACCTAGTGAGTATAGATCTTGGTTGGTTCATGAATTTAAATAAGATACATATTTATTCTCCCACATTCTTCAGGCGTCTTTAGTGTCCCATAATGTTCTTTGGAATACAGCACTGATAAGCTTTTCATTAGCCATTGTTATAGATCAAATAATACACTGTTATTGTTAAATAAAAGGTTGCCGCCTGAGTACCGAGCAATTTTATTCGACAAGTTGAATCTATTAGTGAGCTCCCAAGCATGGGAACTCTTTACTGCTTCCTGTAGGGCCTATGGACATGTAGATTAAATTATATGTACACGTCCATGTCACACTTGTTAAACAAGCCTCTAACCTCCAAGCAAATTGCTTATTAAGATAAACAAGTTCTAGGGTTAAAGTGAACTATTGGAGGCATACTAATTCCTGGTTTACACGATGTGTGAAACTATACTCTTCGATGAGCATGCTTGGAGCAGATGATGTGCGTGGTGCTCGGCACGGAGCATGCGTCAAACCAGGACCTGTCAGATAATTTATGCTCCAAGCAAGTCGTTTCACATTCACGGCATTTATTATTCATCGATATTTTTGTGGTTTTGTGTTTTTTTGATGACATTTTTAATAACTATTTGACATGTGTCTGAAGAAAGGACTTGTCAGTTAATTAAATTATGTAAGGCAAAAATAGGCCCCTGGTAAACTTATTTCCCCTGATTACAGATAGAAACCAGTTCCTCACCCAAATTCTCCCCTCTGTCCCTATAGTTCTTGCAATTCTTTTGAAATGATTATTATTATTATTATTATTATCATCATCACCGCATCTTACTACCTGTTTGGGTTATACACATGCTAATATGTAATGGTAGGGTGATTGTGTGATGAAATGGAGGACCTACAGTTTAACGTGGGATCTGAACCACGGTGTAGGCCTGGCATTCCACACTTCCATCTTGCCAAAGTGAAAGAAGACTTCCTCTCTTTCTGGTAGGAGGGGAAGGAGTGTACTAGTGGAAACTGAGCAATATGTAAACACTTCTGAGCACAGAATTTGCATACAAGACATCAAGCACCGAGCATGTTTTTTGATCAGTGTCACACATTGTGTAAACCAGCCATAAAAAGAGAAACTTATTTTGATGTTTGATTTCAAGTGATATGTGAAAAAAAAGTAGGCCTATCTTTTTTGTAATGGGTTTATTGTAATACCCAGTAAAATTACTTACAGTTTGATTGCATATTTATTATTATTATTATTTTTATTATTGCGTCTTACTACCCGTTCGGGTTACACGCACTTACGCTATTGTGTAATGAAAGGGTGATTGTGCGATGAAATGGAGGACCTACAGTTTAACGTGGGATCCGAACCACGGTGGAGGCCTGACATTCCTCACATTCACAAGTTGTGATTAATACACGTCTTGTCAGAGGTGAAGGAAGGTTTTGGCAACCAGATAAATCTGTGCCGGGACCGAGGATTGAACCCTTGACCCCCAGCACAGAAATCTGACACTTTACCACTAGACCGCCAGGTCACCCATATTTGTTATTAAATTTGTCATCTTTAGATTTTTTTTAGCCTCGCGTCTTACTGTCTGTTTGGGTTATATACATATGTAGTAATTACACTAATGTGTTTAAAAGGTTATGAAGATTGAATTTAGAGGGGGTGGACCCACCACAGTTGTGTGGAGGGAGAGTAGAAAACCATTTAGGGAAAACCACCCTCAGTACATTCAACCAGGATCGAACCCCGTACTCCTTATCTTCGACAGTCTAGTCTATTGCGAAAGTAGCACCTTAGACCATGTGTCCATTGAAGAAGGTCATTATAAGTTAATAAGAGCAGTAAAAATGATTCTCCATTATTAGTTAAGTTAGTTTGTTTGTCGTTTGAAGGTTTAATTAGACAAGTTTTAAAAAAAATGTATCTGCCTAAATAAAGCATTTGAGTTTTTTTTTCTTAAAAAAGTTTTAATTAAGTGCTCATAGGAAATGAGATTATTGTACCTACTTCATTTTTAAACTAAGAAATATGTTTTAATACATTCAATTATATAGATTTTTTTATTGGCTTCAATAAGGTGCCACCTCTTTTAGTGGCCAAATGGTCTAAGGTGTCACTCTCGTGTTTGACTGACATACTGAAGACGAGAATGGGGTTTGAATTCCTGTCGTGTCTCTTGAGGGTGGTTTTTCCTAAATGGTTTCCCACTCTCCTTCCACACAAATGTGGGTAGATTACCACTAAAATGCTTCCTTCCTCATCTTTAACCCATCAGAGTAATCATATACGTGTATAAAATGAACAGGCAATGAGACGTAATGACAAAAAAAAAAAAAAAAAAAGTGTCATCAGACATCAACCACTTTGGTTTCATGTAAAAGCAAACAGCTTATATTGATTTTTCATACAATAAAATATGTAACTTATTTGTAAAAAATAAATTTGCCTATTTTAAGCCATCTTTGATAGTAATAAACAATTACAATGTTTATCTCTATTTGTGTTACTTTTTTTTTTATAATAGATGATGACCCAGAAGAATATGATGATGAAGACGATGATGATGATGAAGATTATGATCATTTCATGAATGTTGGAAATGCAGCCGGGGAAGATTCAAACACAGGGTCTGTTCAAATTATTATTATTATTATAACAATATACTTTGTAACTCTCTTATTATAATAGACACCGTTCATATAAAACTGTCAAGTATAAATTCATTTATTTATCCATTAAAGTGATTATGCAGACAAAGAAGTCAAGCATGTTTTGCTGATCAGAGAAAGGTTGGGTTTCAAATCTTTGTCTGGATGTACCGAGGGCATTTTTCCCCCCAATGGTTTTCCACTTGCTCTCCATGCAAATGGCAGGTAAATTCCACCTTCCTCATTAATGTAATTAAATTTGTTTAACCCAAACTAGTTGTAAGAGGTGATGCAAAAATAATAATTTAAGTTGTTAACGAGTGTTATATTTGTTTTATGACACTTGATGTTGTTTGGTTGAACAGCAATGGCTCTGCTGGTCGTATGTTTGGAGGATTTGCTTCAGAGAAACAGATGGAGGTATTGACTCGAATAGCCGACTCGATCGACAACTTGGCTACCATCACCTCAGCTGGGTTCGAAAGGCTCGCCCAGAGTCAGGATAGTTTGAACAAAACTCTTGCAGATTTGCTCAACAAATAATCGAGGGACTAGTGTTAAAGACACGCTTCAAGTGTTAATGTGTTCTGTCTTGAGGGGTAAAAAGATGACTTAGTATGAATGCATGCCTCCTTGAAGAAGCTAAGTATCTGTTGCAGTACTTGTTTTAGTAAACTGATGGACAAAACCTTCTTATGATGCAGCTATATAGCCAAGTAATTGTTTGTCCTTAGCATGTTTTTGTGTCTGTGTTGAACATTTTCATTGTGCTTGGATATTACAGATGATGACTCTTAGTTTTTTTTTCAGCGTTTTTTTTTTTTAACTTTCTTAGTAAGATCAACAGATACTATTGCCTTGTGCCCGTGGTAGATTTGTCAAAATAATTTATCATGCTATAATCAACATTTCAAGCAAATAATCAAAGAATCATGAAGTAATTTTTATTTGTGATACAATGCTCTTCTTAAGAAAAATTTAAAACTGCTATTGAGATATTTTGGAGATATTATGCCAAAGTGTTAACTGGAATAGGAAATTCAGGAAATAAACAACATTTTACTTTCCAAATTCACTTAATTAAATATTAATATTGTGTGTAAATACAAATAAATATGAAGTTATTTCAAAATAAGTTTTGCCTTATCACTCCAACATATTAAAACTTGAACCTATCTTAACAGTTGATGTAATGATCACAAAAACTATTATTCCTCTTTTGATGTTGACTAAGATTTAAGAAAATATGCAATTAAGAGAGAAAAAGAAAGAAAAACTATTACAACAGTCTAGTCACTAATTAAAAGAGTTCATGTATAGTAATGTTTCAATAAGATCTAGATCCTGCCATACTTTACAGATGTTAAATAACTTACTACCATTTCATAATATGAATATTTGCATACAACATGAACAGTTATTGTAACATGATATATATATATATATATATATATTATATATACACACACACACTAAAAATACATGAATACTACACAATGTATGGACCTAAAATTGGACCTACTTAAAGATTGTGATTATTTCTAGAAGCCAAGATCCAGAATCACAAATTTTGTAAAACATTTTAATTTCCTGTAGATATATAAATTTTTCATTTGAAATAGAGCATTCGACTAAATCAATTGTTTAAAGTAGGAAGTATAGTCATCAAATTTACTGAGTGATGATAAAATAGCCTAAGGTTTAGGATAAAAACTGTCATTGGACTGCAAGGTTGACTATTGGATTGCATTCCAACCAACAGTTTACACCAGTGGTATCCAACCTTATTTCAAATATCTTATTTATTTATTTTAGGTATAGAACGTGCCTTCTGAAATCAAATAAAAATTAAGTTAATGCTGAAGCTCTTATTGGTTATCCAACAATGGCAGAAAGCTAGCCGACTTAGAATACTATAACAGCCACGTGGTCACTCTCGTGTTATACTAAACCGCCGATGACGAGATTGGTTTTCAAATCCCAGTTGAGTGTGAGGGTGTATTTTTCAAAATGGTTTCTCTCTCCACACAAATGTGGGTACACTTCCTTTAATTTCAACCTTCCTCATTCTTAACTCATTAATGAAGTTAGTACTCATACATATAATCTGAAGCGATAGTAAGATGCGGGGCTTTAAATAAACTAATTGGTTAGATCACATTCAAAATAAGATACCGACTGAGCTTGTTGATTCTCTTCTGTGACCTGTTGTATTTGTTTATTTGTAATATAATCAATATTAATTAGAACCAGCATCGGTGGCTGTCAATCTCATCTATTCTTGCTTGCTAGTGATGAGGTCAGGGTTTGAATCCCTGGACTTTAGTTAAATTATACGCAGATCCGACAGGTAAAAGTAATATGAGTAAATCATATCTTAAAAAAACCCATTGGATTTGAATGCTTGGGTGTGTATCCAGGGGTCGTAATGGCCTTGGAGACAGAAATTGGGATCTAAGCCTGCAACAGGTTGGAACCCACTGGTTTACTGTGGATTCACATTTTCACCGAAAAACTAGCACAGAACAGAAATGTAGTCACATGATGAGCTTTAAGTCACTCACAAGATTTCCACCTCAACGGTGCGAGCTGTTCCGCTAAAGTTCAACTCATATCTACTTCATCTGCTCTGCCTGAGATGTTCGGCACAGGAAAACCAATCAAATCTCGGAACCAACCATCTCAAATCAGTGCTCGTGTGCATGTGCATTTGACAACACATGTGTGCTCTACAGTCAGAAGCTACCAAACAGCTTTGTTGGTTATTGTGAGGAGATTTCAAATAACCTGTTAATGTAAAGCATGTGTATTGATGTATTGGATTATGCCTTGACACAGCATTATGATTTGAAAACATCCATCGGAAGAATGATTCAAAATATATGTTTATCCACTAGAAAATAAAATAGGTTGCTAATCAGCTTTTAAGTCTACGTTGCAATGCATCATGGGTCAACATACAATGAGTGAATTGCTGTGATACTCAAGCAGATTCTGCTTTCTATTTTCTGCGAATGTGTGAATCAAACGTTACAATATGAAGTTGCTGCAAGCAACGGTTTTTAGATTGTATTTGCTATGTCCTGATAATGTTCTTATAAGATAGTTAACTCAATTTTTTCTTTATTTTCCTGAAATGTTTGTGAAATCATGATATTTTTTTTTTCTGTGAAAGAGTCTACATGAGATGTTACTGTGAACTGTAAAAAAGGTTAAATAGAAACAAATGGGTTTAATAATTCAACACAAAATAGTGAAGTTCACATCTTAGTCAGTAGTATGTCTTTCTACCGACTTGAGATGACATTATGGTCAAAAAAAATTATTTTGGCTGAAATGGGTGCATATTCTTTCACATAAAATAATGAGTGGGATAATAAGTGAAGTTGGATTATTAGTGATATAATCAGTTGGTTCAAAAATTCCTTGTTAAATCTAAAGTAAAAATAAAATAGTGACATAATTTTTTAAATTTTTTTTGTCTTCTGACAGCGTGTATTACTAACAATACAACACAGTGAAAGATAATATTTTGGCCTATTTTAACAAAAAAAATAAGGTATACAATAACATAATGCTGCCATGTTGTGTATTCGACAAAGGCTGAAAAAAGCTGGGATATAACACTTAACTTTGTCGGGAGATAGATAAAAAGAGATCTTATTTTATGCTGAATTTTCAAACATACTTATTTACAATTGCCCTCACCTTTAGAGCTCACTCATTAGTTTACTTTCTTTAATATACAGTAGTGTATTATTTTAAATTGATGTAAATAATTGATTTTTTTGTTATAAATTTGAATATTCAACTTAATATACTAAATGTAAGATTATTTACAATTTTGTTAATGAATATCATTAAACAAGGTGTAATTATTTGTAACTACAGGATTGTCCATGTGAAGGAGATCACAATTATATTAATTCAAATTAGTTTCAAAATGACATGTGAGCATGGGAGTCGATCCTGTGTCTAGGTGTCATTTTTCAACAAACCTAATTTAAATTAATTGACTTATTTTAATGTTTAATTATGTCTCTGTGACTCATTTATGCTTTTCTTTGTATAAATATTATGACAATGTTTTAAACTATGCTATATTAGTCATTATTCTACTGTTTTATAAAGTCAATATTTGTGTTCATACTTGTATTGGACTTTCTTCTTGAATACCCACCACTTACATTATTTTGTTTTGACAAAATTACTGTGCTTTCTAAAAATTACTATCAATATTATCCCTTTAGGGCCATGAACCAATCTGATCGGCTCCACCTACTATCGCTAAAAGTGCCATGATCCAATCTGATTGTCTCCGCCTACTACCGTTAAAAATGCTAGAGCCGATAAGTTCCTTATCGGCTCCCTAGATTTGTGCTAGCTCTCGCTTTACCTGATAGTAAAGTAGTGTCATATATCACTGGAAAGATAACATTTTCCTCTATTATTTTGTACAAGGTTGTCAACAAAAATTAACCATAAATAGTTATTGGAACTGGGAGTTTAGTACTTTTACAATGGTGGGCGGTCACATTCTCAATGTGCTAAGTGCAAAGCCGGTTTACATACGAGCTGCATGGAAAAACATAAGTGTGGCTAGCATTAATACTGATGTAAATAGTTTTGTAAACTGTATGTACGGGTTAAGCTGTTATGAGTTTAGAAAAATACACTACAGTAGAGCGTCAGAAATCCGGACGTCAAAAATCCGGAGCGTCGCAAATCCGGATCGGCGGTGAGAGCAGGTCAAGTCTTGTACAAAAAACAATTAAGGACTTTTTTACCCAGTAAGTTTCCATTAATTACTGTAGATTCTCGGGTTTTTTTTCTAAAAAGTATTGTAGAGTTACTAATTTAAATTACATAATGTACATATTCTTATTCAATATACTTTATTAAAGTATTTTGTGTACTGTATTTTTCGAACCCTTCAGCCTCTATTTTGCAATACAGTAGACTCCCGAGCATCATGTATCCTCTAGTCAATACATTACGTATGTATACAGTTAGTGAAAGCACATTTGAAAATCCGGACAATTCAGTAATCCGGATGGGTCCCGGTCCCGATCGATCCGGATTAACGACGCTCCACTGTATTTAGATTTCCATGTTATGTCATGTTAATGAAAAGATTTCTTTACCAATGTAAGTAAATAGGTGTGATAACTTTATAAATTTATATCAAATGTAAAAAAATATATATATATATAAAATTATTCATTATAAAAGGTTTTTTGAAAAACACATTCATTATGTGTAGGTCTAAATATTTATTCATGATGCAAGGTAAGCAATAACAGCCCTAAAATATCTAATGTAGGATATCAAATAAAAATTCCTTTAATTCCCATTTATAATCATATATATTCAAAACTTTATTTTATTGTATAAAACTAAAATGCACTACAACAAAATAATATTGAAATGTATATATATTTTAATTACTAGCCTTAGTTTTGAAAAAAATAAAGAATTTTAAAAAATCTCAAATTTAGAAATCAAATAATTTTAATTAACTTGTATTTATTATTATTATTATTATTAAGAAACAGTACATTCAGATTAAAATGATAGAAAAATCCAAATAATTGCTTCATGAATAAAGCTTTGGCGAATTTTTTTGCAAACCCTTACAAAAATGAGGAAATAACTGTGGCATTTTTCATACACAAAACCTAACAGGCCTTTGGCAATCTTTGCCCGCGAATTCTGGAATAGGCATGGTACTAAAAGAGTTAATAATTAACCATTTTGTAGCCAAGCAAATTTTTTCTTTTGCCTCTCTTCATCAAAATCAGATAAGCATGGAGAAACTAATTAAGAAGGGTGTGCAGAGGTCAATTTTTAAATGTGAAGCAAAGCTTTAAACATGCAAAGCAAATTTGACAGTAAGGTTTTTGTTTTAAGTTTAAATTATCCAACAAATGCCGATCCTGATTGGGTGTACTGGGGGTCGGGGGTCATACTCTTCATGCAAATGCAGGCAAACTTTCTCTATCAGTATTTCTTGGTTGCAGCAAATTCAAGGCGACTAAAACATTTTGAAAAATTTACCTGAACTACAGTAAAATATGTTATATTTGGTTTTATAAGTTTAAAAAATGTGTTCTTAGAATCCATATTTTATATTTGGAATACTTCATAATTTATTATAGGCTGGTTTTCAATATAACTTTTAATTACATGGTAACATTTCCAATAATGTTTAAATTCTCGGAGCACTATATAAGTTTAAAATATTTCTGGTCCAAATAAGCCAAATTTAAGATTTTGTAAGAAAACTGTTGATTTGCAAGTGAAAAGTCTAGGATTCAAAATGGTTTTTTTTAATGTCAAAAATTGTTATATGGCTACTCTTATACTAGGGTTTCCTCAGAAGCAAATGGAATTATTAGGGTTATAGCCTCTATATACAAGCAAGCATACAGCACAGAAACTTTTACTTAAACAGTGATGGTAACTTAAGCAAAATAACCAACAAAGTAGCATCTTTGAAAAATAGAACCCACATTCACATGCTCATTGTTGTTATATTTGTTCTGGGAATAGCTAATCGATCTTGGCAAAAAAATTGAGTGCAATGAATCAATCTTGGGAAGATCAATTCAACCACTAATAAAAAGATAATTGGCTTTAACTATGTTTCAAATATAAATGGGTATATATTATTTGGGAAAAAAAAATCCATTACATATCGGTATCTTTTCCTACCATGCTTAATTTAATCAAATGGTGATAGTCAATTAGTACTATTATTATAGTTTAAATAATGTTTATATGGTAAATTAAGCCTACATTAACTTTTCACATTATAAAAGTTTAGATATAACAAATTGTCAGTACTACTACTTGCTAGGATCAGAAGCGAATTTACACTATAGGCCCACCAGGCACGAGCCTAGGGGTGGCGGCTTTAGGGGGCAGCACATTTCGAATGATATTTTTACTTTTATTATAATATTTTGATTTTAATAATCACTTTTAAAAATTATTGACTAACTATTGAAATAGTTAAATTTAAAGTCAGAATGACAATATTTCTTTTTAAATAACTGTACTTTGCAATCACTTTATAATTGACATCAGTCTCCCCTTTTAAGCTACTGTTCAGGCCTGATTATCTTTCGTAGAAATCTTTTTTCAAATACTAACTTACTACCCCCACCCATCAAAACCTCTTTCCTCCAAAACTTCCTAAAGCCCTTAACAAAAAAAAATTGGGAAGGGGGGTGCATAATATAATCGTGCCTAGGGGCGCAAAATTTTGCCACTGGCTAGGATACTTTTGTGTTTCATATTATGTCTTTTGTAATCAATGCGGCTTACTGCCTGTTTAGATTCTATGTATATGTACTAATTACACTAATTAATTAGGGATGAGGAAGGTTGAATTTAGAGGAAGTAAACTTGCATTAGTATGGAGGGAGTTTAACACATTTAGGAAATACCACCTCAATACACCCGACTGGGATTTGAACTTTGATCTCCCTGTCATCGGCGGTCTGGTTTATTGAGAGCGTGACCATGACAATGTGACCACCGAAGCATGTTATAATATCTTTAAAGTCAATTTTAATTGATTGTAATATTAGTTAATATTTCAGGAGACTGTTGACCAACCACCACAGGGTTGCCATCTATCCGGCTTTTTATCATTTGTCTGTACATTCTGCAGGTATTTAAATTTCTTTTTAACTGTCCGGCTTTGAATAATATTCATATTTATTATGTAGTTTGTAGTTAAAAAGTTTTAAAAAATCAACAAAAATTATTACACGGGTCATGCATGACATGTGAATGATTTAGTAAATGAATATCAGAATATGACATCCTGCATTCCTGCGCCTCGCTCATTTGGCAACCACAAAGCATGGACTGCAGTGCTATGTGGATTCCCGCTCGGGGATTAAACATCTTCTTGATTTGTTCAGTGAGGCACTGATGTGTTTTGTGCTGTGTCATGTGACATTAAGAGTTAGTGTGCACGAACGTATGCCAATGAAAGAGATGTGATTTATTGTGTTCATCATTCTATTTACTCTTTTGTGTTATTAATTTGAATATGTCTAAAACTATAAGCGGTGAAACTGAAACTAAGAAAGGAAAATGTAAATTTTCTGAGAAACTGAGGCAAAATTAAGTGTGTTTTTAAGATGGTTGCAATGAAATTGCAAAATATGTGTTTATTTTGTGGCAGTTTGATAAATTATAAAGGTGCTGGTAATCCTGGATAACACATAAAAAGTGAAAAACATAAAAAATCAGGTGTGTTGGGAAGATTTAAACACAATATTGAGAAGTGTGTTTCTGAAAGTATGAAGAGTCCTAAATTCGTCTTTAAAGTTGACGATTCAACCTACATTAAGGAAAAGGCACAGTAGCTTGCTTACATCAGAACCATTCATAATGATGAAATAATCACACAGTTTTTATGCTGCAGTGAACTTTTTTTTTAGGTGCAAATATATTAAGTACTAAATTTTCACTTTTGTGTAATATTTACACTAAAAGGTGATTTTGAAATTTATTAGCAAACCGTTAAACACATACATTTTAATCATAACTTTCATTGATCATAATTTTGGTGAAAATCTTGAAAACTTCTCTGTAAATTTCCAGTTTTTATAAGAAGAGGTATATTGTTGTTTTTTTAAAAAAAAAATGTTTTTTTTTATTTTGGTTTAACAATATTCACTCAAAATTACATTAAATAAAACTAAGTTACAAAATCAAATGGCTAGAAATAACTTATCAGGTAATTAAAGTTTAATGTCTCTACATACACACACGCAAAGCTTAGTATAATCAATAATTGGATAGCGAATTATAGCCATATAATTTCTCCCATCAATTTTTATTTTTTCAAAGAAGTATTTTCCTCTACACATTTCCTTTTCTTTGATCCACGGGTATTATAATATTCTGTTAGGGCTCTCTTTTTTGGCAAAGCTTCTTCTTTTGAGTCATTTAGTATTGCTCGAGTAGATTCTGGCTCCCCCGGGGTCTTCACGCCATTTGACATATCACTTATTACTTTCTTCAATTGCACCATTTGTGCTTTCAGTTCTATTATTTCCTTTTCATGCTCAGCAGATATAGTATCGCGCTGTTTGTTCTGAAAAAACCCATCAAATCATATAAAAAATTATATCATCTTTTGACTGTTTCAAATCAATTTAAATGATATGGAAGTCATTCACAATTGTTACAGTGGTTCAGGTAGGTTCTAACAAGATTTAGACTCGAATTTGTGATTTAGAGGTAGAATGCAGATTCATATTCGTAAAATAGTGGAGTCGAGCCATCTCTAGATAGCATATAATTTATAGAACCGTCTTATTCATACAGTAAATATTTTGCATAAACATCACCAAAATAGGTTTTCTTAAATATTTCAACTGTTATCACTATTAAGGAAAATAAATATTAGTATAATATATTATGTAATAGTTAGTATAGATAAAAATAATCCACTCATTAGTCCCTTTTATAAAGACAATGTATTTAAAAAATTAATAAATAAAATTTAATTAATTAATTTATTTCATATTGTAATAGGGCTAAGCTGTATTTAGATTATTTTGTAATGACCGACCTAAATTTGCTTTTATTAGCTTATTAAATTCAATGTTACCAGTAATTCATTACCGCTGAATTTTCAAGTACCAAAGTGTGTGAGATTTGACCTTCCCCAAATTTAAAACTCTAAATCATTTGTTAAGAATTGTCATAATTTAATTAAGAAGGAAATCATATTTCAAACTTTTGTTTTGCAGTTGCTTTACTTGCAAAACCAACTAATGGAGCTTTACTGAGCCTTTTGAACACCCACAACTTTTTTTTAGCACTGCGTTCGGGTATACGCTTATGTACTAATTACTTAATGGTTTTAGGATTAGGAAGGTTATATTTATATAAAGTGTAGCCGCATTTGAGTGGAGGGAGGGTGGAAAACCATTTTGGGAAAAAAACTCGGTACACCCAACCGAGATTTAAACCTCGATCTCCCCATCATTGGCAGTCTAGTCTAATACGAGATTAGTGTGCGAGACTGTGCGGCCACCGAAGTAAATTTTAATAGAACTCTTGGGTGCGTTTTTATAGCTTGGTTAAATTGAAGGGCTTAGGCAAAATTATATATGAGTGGTGTTCAACATTTTTTGTTCATGTACTCCCAGATTAATTTCTCTTCTACTTTGTACCCCCAAAGATATTGGTGCGTAATGCAAGTTAAGCATTTTTTTATCATCTACATCTAGGATAGATACAAAACGGCATTCCCTGATCACATGTCCTTATGTTCGGGTCTCTTGTAGATATCCCTAAATCTGACCCTGATTATTCAGGGTTTAGCATGAAATAATCTACATGTATTATATTAGATTTTATGTAACTACCATCTAATATGTCTTGACGTACCCCAAGTTTAATATCACTATGCTACAAAATAGTTACTATGCAATTTTAATATTTAAAGGTTTAAAACAAAAGTAGTAATTTATAGAGCTAGATAATTCTGTTCCCTTGATTTGGTACAAAACAAACTTTTAGCTTAAAAAAATCAAGAAAAATAAGCTTTTCTGTACTACATAAGTATAGTAAACAAAACCAAATAAAAAATATAAATAATAACTGCTAAAGTTGTTGCAGCTTAACATATTATTACGCCAAGCTCTCTTCAATATTGTAAACAGCTCTGAACCAAGTAAACATACAGAACAAGCACAAACCTATTATTTATTAATGAATTTACATTTCTCACTTTTGTTCATCTACAATAATAATAATAATAATAATATAATATAATATATAATAATAATAATAATATTAGCACCGCGCCTTACTACCCATTCGGGTTGTACGCACTTATGCTAATGTGCAATGGTAGGGTGATTGTGAGATGAAATGGAGGACCTACAGTTTTACGTGGAATCCGAACCACGGATAGAGGCCTGGCATTCCTCACATTCACAACTTGTGATTAATACACATCTTGTCAAGAGGTGAAGGAAGGGTTTGGCAATCAGATAAATCTGTGCCGGGACCTAGGATTGAACCCCGGACCCTCAGCACAGAAGTCTGACACCTTACCCCTAGACCACCAGGTTACCCTTCAATATAATTAATCATGAGACTTACCCTGATGGCAGCATCACGAAGGTGCTTCTGGAAAACTTTAATAACTCTGTTTAGTTTGTCATTGGTTATTGGTGATACCTCACACAAGCTCTGCTTGGAATCTGTTACCAATTGTAATTGGGCTGTAAGTAAAAAAAAAATTTTTTATCAAAGAAACGTTCAGAATGTCAGACACTTTAGATGATGGATTTACTTTAATACTAATATCTAACATTTATAAGTTTGTTGTGTCAATAAAGTGTTTTGTATTATTTTGTTTTAGTTTTAACAAAAGTGGCTCATTTTAACTATTGTATTTTGTGATTTTTAATAAATACCTTATTATATAATGGAAAATGTCCTCAAGACATTTTACAAGTTTAACTTTCGTAATTTATTTTCTTAAAAGTCATTACTAAGCATGTTATAAACAAGACTAGCCTACCTCAAAATATTCTAGCAAATACATCATTGTTATATAATATGTTTTAATAATTTAAATATTTTTACACACACATTTACTTCTTACTTTTGAACTGTAATATTTAATTTGCATAGCTGGTATATTATTTTAAGGCACATTTATTTACCTCTAAATTTTGCACATGGAAGCCTAAATTTTAGGTTAGGAGCAATCTTTTCATCAAAATGTTCCATGGCCATTGAGGATAGATCTCTCAGCTCTTGAAGGATTTCATGTGTTTTAGGAGGAAATTCTTTGTTTTGGATGATGCGTAGAACTCTGAAAATTTCATCTAAAACCTAATAACACAAAATTGTTCAGTTATTAAAGGATTTTATGAGTCTTAGCCTAGTCCAATGTAATTCTAAATTATTATGTAGAAATATGTTAATATATTATATATATATTATAATCTCAGCCAGAGTCTTAGAGGTAATTAATAATTCTTTGTTTTGGATGATGCAGAGAACTCAAAAATTGAATATTAGAATCTAATAACACAAATTATCATTTAAATTGGTGGCTGGGAAAAAGCGCACAGCTTGGTCCACAGATTAAAACATTTCTCAAATGCCAATTAGTTTATTTAAAAAGTGCTTGAAAAACACTTTAGAGAAAAAAGAACATCTATTTCTAATATTAATTAGCTTAACTACTCAATACTTGACACATCAATTATGAAATAATCTATTTAGCTGGGATTTGTGCATACACACATTTAAAAAAGACAACACAGTCTTCCTACCTGTTCGAGTTGTGTATGTACGTGTCTTAGTTATGATATTGGCATGGGATGATGATGGTTGAATTTCAAGAAATTTACCCACATTTGCATGGGAGGAGAGTAGGAAACAATTGCATAAGAAAGCCCATAGAAACACCCAGCCAGGACTTGAACCTCCACCTCCAAGTCACTAACAAACCAATTAATTGCATGATTGTGTTAAAGACGCCTTCTTAGAGCATGTAACCCCTCATGCGATGAATGGCTGTTTTTGAGAGCTTATATGAAAAAAGTTGTAAATTACATATTATTAAGGCTGGCACAGACACTCTTTCTTATCTATTGTTTTACTTGTACAGTTGTAAGTTGTAATGCAAGACGGAGAGAGTGTGTTGCCAAGTTGGCTGACTTGCTTATTGCTTATCGTCAATTGCTTGGCATGAACAGAATCAACATCCAGTTGATTTTTCTGTGTGTGTTCCAACTTGCATGCAAGTAAGAAGGACTCTGTAGCTGTCTTTCAAATTTACATTAAGTCATTTAGTAGAAAATGAGTGACCTCAGGTTAATGTCCCGTGAGTTTATCACGGAATTTATTGATTTATATAGACAAAATGAATGTTTATGAAAGATCAAAAGTAGAGATTATTCTGACAAGCATAAAAAAATGCTGCATATAGCATTTTAATCAGTAAATTAAAAGAAGTTGATCCGCAGGCAAATAAAGATGCAGTTATAAAAAAAAAGTGAATTCATTAAGAATGTGCTTCTGAAAGGAACTAAAAAAGTATAATGCCTCACTTAGGTCAGGAACTGGTACCAAAGATATTCAGAAGCCAAATTTATGGTACTTTGACTTGCTACTTTTTCCGAATGATCAAAAAACCCCAAGGCAGGATTGCAGAGATAATATTGAAGACAAAATTGTCAGTCCAATTAGTGAGGTACATAGAAAATTGAGATAAACTAATATAAAAATAATAATTTTACCCATCCAAACTACCCAAAGATTTGCACTAATGCCTGCTTAGGTGGCTGCATGGTCTAAGGCATCATTCTTGCAATAGACTAGACTGCCGATGACGGGAAGATTAAGGTTCAATTCCAGTCGGGTGTACCAAGGATGGTTTTCCCTAAATGGTTTTCCACTCTACCTATATGCAAATTTGGGTACACTTCTTCTAAACCCAACTTTCCTTGTCCCTAACACATTAGAGTGATTAGTACATAGGTGTATAGCCCAAAGAGGAGGTTAGAAGCGGTGCCAAAAAAAAATTACACTAGTGGGAGGAATAAGGAAGTTAAGTGTCTCCGTATACTGAGAGGCATATTGTGTACAGTTTTGAATTAGTGTATTTTTCCACAACACTATGACTAGGCCTACACTCTCTCTATTTGAGAACGTCGGTGAAGTACACAGACAGCACGAGGCGAAATCAAACAGAGAGACTCGACGGTGCCAGCTTACCCCGTCTCTTTGAGAACTTAACCGCGCTTTCAGATATGATTGTTAGCTTCGACACATTTCCAGAATTTTCTGAGAAGTTTTGATTCCATATTAAAACCTCGTATCTCTTCGCACCTCCAGCCTCTAATCAGTTGCAGTTCAATCAGTATTCAGTCGGAATTCAAAACCAGTCAAGTCGTGTTGTAGGGTTATTTATTTATACTTGTGGTATGTGATTTTCAAGTTAAGTGTTTTTTAAAAATAATCAAGCCGATATAAATTTTCGGATCTTCTCTTTTGAGAATGAAACATGTGAACTTTGCAGATTTTTTTTTTAGCACCTACGTAGGGATTCAGAAAATATAATCGATTTCCTTTCAATAGATAGCTGGCTGAAATCAAGATCCTTAAAAGAAAAAAAATCTCAAACCCTCATTGACAATACCTACAGTGGCCGGCGATAAAGTACAAGCGTTTAAAAGAAAATCAAGTTTTGGGCGGAAACAACGAACAATTGAAATCTAGACAACTTGCCAATGGTAAAAGAATTTAGAGAACTATCTTTACTCTGACATACTTAGAGATATCTTAAATAAGTTTCATGTTCACCTCTTAAGTTTGTTTGATAGTTTCAACTGTTATTTTCCGAAAGAATTCCAAGAAAAATTAAAATAAAACTTTTTGGTTGTAAGCCAATGCATTGATGTGTTGGAAAAGCCACCCTGTTTGACATCGCAGCAGTATGAGTGCTTTATTAATTTTACACAAAATTCTGCGATAAAATATAAATTAGCAACGAAGAAGTCACAATCAGAATTTTAAAGTCAGCTAAGAGACGAATTTGAAGTTTTGTCAGATAAAGCAAATATAATTGTTCTGCCCTCTGCAACAACTTATTTAAGTAAATCAGGATTCTCTGTCTAGGTGGCTACCAAAACAAAATACAGATCCCATCTCAATACAGAGCCAGATATTAAGTCTCGTTAAAATCTAAGTTCTCTGTCTATACTTTATCGTTCTGTTTTTATGCCAAATTACTTTTTTTACATCTGTAA
This sequence comes from Timema podura, assembly GCA_033556935.1. Taxonomy (NCBI): domain Eukaryota; kingdom Metazoa; phylum Arthropoda; class Insecta; order Phasmatodea; family Timematidae; genus Timema; species Timema podura. Next base: position 25,659,684 of record JAVRXN010000002.1, on the reverse strand, counting down.
AAATGATTTTAAATACTGTACCATATCTATGTGAGTAACATATTGTGGAGTTACAATACCTGCTTTGAATTCGTTCTCAAATGTGTTTTGTTACTTTGTGTTTTTTGTGGCTGCTTTTCATTTATGTAGGTTAATAACATTTTGAATGAAATAAAACTTGATGTTTAATATGCCCAAATGCTTAAAAAATTGTTTCAGCCGTGAATAATGCTGTCATTCGGTTTAGTAACTATATAGGTGCTACGTGAAAATATTGTAGACCTTATGCCAAAGACACGTATGTAAAAAATTGGTGTTTTAAGAAAACGTTATTAAGAGTCCCAATTTTCAATTACTTCCAATGGGAAAAAATAAGCTTGGATTCAAATTCAAGCTATTTAGAAAGAATAAATCCTGCTTTTGCCATACGATAAAATATCAACTAACAACCTTAAAAATTCAGTTAGGTAAAAATATAAAAAAAAACACATATACATGACTTTGGCATCAGGGCAACGATAGTGCTCCGTGACGAATTTCTCTTCTGAAAAGTGCTCCGCGATTTGAAAAGTTTGGCAATCGCTGCTCTAGGTTATTCATTTTAGAGCTGAAAGCTCAACACAACGCCAGATAAGGGTAGGCATAGCCTTAAAAGAAAGGGGGTAGAGGGCCATCAGTGTGTAATGATAGTTTAAGACTGCCATTAAAACGTTTAGGAGGTTATTAATAAATGCTGAAAATTAATTAGGTAGGCCCTACATTATAGGGAGCTGATAATAGAGCTCATAGCATAAAAAATGTTTGAATGATGGCTGGTGGGATATTCCTGAATTCTCAACAAAAACTCAATGGCAGTACTGGACTGTACCTAATGTAAGGCTTACCTTGCCGGGTATGAAACAAGAAAGATCGGTTTCTATGTACTTGTTGAATGTCATTGACATCATTGAGATACGTGTTTCAATTGCTGACAGGATGTCACAGTGACGGGCTAGAGGGTGATTTCTTCTCTCCGACTCGCGGCGAGGTAGCTGAGATTTCATAGACTTCAAACATTTGTTTTCAAATTTTTCTGCAAGGATGAATCCTTTGTTCAAGCGTTTCTTGCAGATGTTGTTGAACTGCTTGCAAACCTGTCAAAGAATTGTGAAAAAGTTTGAATTTTTAAATAATTATATTTAAGTAGCCTACCATAGGACCATCTCTATCAGTTTGATAAATATTTAATCTATTTCAGTCATGATAAGATTCACAGCTAAATAATCTATTATTCTTTTTTAGGTTTAAAACATTAGACTCAAAGCCTTTGAAAGCTAAAGGTAGGCTTACAAGTTTGTTTGTTTGTTTGTACGGTTTTATTTATTTGTAACACAAAAGAGATGTAAAACATGTAAAACATTTAACATGGAAAATACAAATAACGAATACTAGCCCCCGAGGGGCTCTCGATCGTTGACCAACGTTGAACTTTATAACAATAAACCATGTGGCGCCCTGACGGGCTGATAATAGGTTTACAATAGATTCATGGGCGGGAAAATAATTTTTAAAAAAACACGCCCTATTGCCCATATGGTGTCGCTGAGGACCTTAATAACATACAGCAGTACAGATTTATAGGTAGGGAAAAGAAAACATAGATGAATGAGGGAACAGATGTGGACAAAACAAAAAGGAAAAAAGCGATACGAAGACCCCAGTGGAGCGAGTTGCCGGGGCCGATCAGAGAAAATAATAGTACACCACCAGGGCTACGATGACAATTCCATACGTAACCCTGGTGTGAAAATGGCATAGACTTTTGCAGTGGGCAGTATCTGCCCATCTGGCGTTGAAAGAACTAAAGGATAGTGTAAATAAAAATTACTGGTGGGGTCATAAATACTAGTACTGCCCACTACTTGTGGACAGACTGTAGAAAAACAAGGTAGGTACCAAATGCAGCAAGACAGGGATGAGTACATTAAGGGACCAACAGTATATCAACTGATGGAGTAGGACCTAGTGCATTCAAAAATGTACCTTGGGGGGGACAGAAGGGGTGGTTCCATACAATATATTGAAGCTATTATTTCTGTAACTATTTTTGGATTAGGAATTTTAGAAGCACTTTTATTATCTTGATATATAGGCTACCTTTTAGATACTAAGTCGTAAGCCTGCTTTTAAAATTTTGCTTAGGCATTCATTCCATCCTCAGTGCTTTAAAGAGTCTATAATATTGGTTTAAGAGATTAATAAAATCAGTTGGGGTCTTGAAGGAAAGAACAAGGGGACAATTAATGATCTTTGGGTACACCACTGAAAAGATTGTCAAGTGACAAGTTTGTGTAAATTTTGATGGTGTGTGTTAAAACACTCATATTGGGCGGTCACAACTACGCAAGGTCCTAAGTTTTCCCCATTTGATAGTTCAATCCACCAAGAGCTTTAAGACACTTTCTTGATGGGGGAAAGAATGTATACTTTGGCAGAGTTTAATGTTCTCCATTGTCTTGATCCCCTTTCTTTGACAAATATGGTGGATCATTGCAAACCTGGTGTATCATAATAATAGATTTACAAAAATCCAGTTCACATAACCTTTTAAATATCAATGTATTTCAAAATTAAGCTATCTAATAATGCAGTTAATATGGTTAACAAAGATGTCACAATGGTTAGTATGAACATTTGGAGGGCTGCGAGTTGATCTCAATGGAAAGACTAAGCTGGTTGATAGTACTGAATATGCTGTGATTCTTGTCTATTTGTCATGTTAGGCTTGAGCTTCACATATGCATGGAAATTATATAGATAATCTAATACCAGATTTGGCTGTATGACGTATTCAATGTTCGCCTATTCCTCAGCAGCAGAGTATTACATAATATTCCCGTCTAGGCTTATTTCAGCTTAAAAATGTACTCAAAAATTTAATTCAAGATTTTGTGATTGCCATTAGGTACAATGTTACTAATACAATGTTACTAATTCACGAATATATTGACTGACATAATTAGGTCTATTATAAGATCTCAAACCAAAACAATGTGACAGATGAAAACCATAGGATAAATTATTGTAAATTCAGTATGATAGGCCTACTCATGATTGGTTTCTAGTTTATCTTTGACAATAAAACGAAGGGGTAGTAAAACGTGGTGGTAATAATAATAGTTTGTCTTATTTTTATTTATTTTTTTAGAAAAATATTCAAATCTACTTACAACTCTTAGTTGTGCGGTTTCGTCATATGTTAAAAAAGAAAATACTTCATCAAGAACAACATCTGGTAGAGCCAATAAGGTAATCATTTTAATAAATACGCCTAAACTTAATACTATATTATATTCTTGTCTCGAAATGTCAAAATAAGAATAATTAGATTTCAATTAAAGTCGAAATGATAACAATACCAAGCTTAGATAATAGCACTAATGATTGATAATAGTTACAAAACTAAACCAATACTCGAGAACGTCAGTCGCAAACATTGATCAAATCAAATACCAAAGACGTCACAAGTTGTATATTTCATCCATGATTTTAATCAACCCTTGCATTTTTCAAGATTCACAGTATAATAATTATATTCCATTCTACGTTGTCACTTTTAATGATATTTATATCTTTCATGTAAATACAGCTAGTTTTGGTTTTAATCATATCAATAGGAGAGGCTGTTGGTACCTCACCACAATAGAAGATATGAATGAAATGATAAATTTAGGATTAAGAAATTTGAGAAAAACATTAAGGGTTGGGACAAAAAAATGATCCTGGATTCTCTTCTTTAAAGGTCTAGCTACCTACTTGCTTACTAGTGTGGATTTCTACTAAATAGATCAACACCTGATCAGATTTTTATTATTGGGCAAAATTATATTTAATAAATTGGGAATACAACAAGACGGTTAGTCAATTCTATATAGGTTTTAAAAAGGCCTATGATTCAGATAAAATAAATAAATTATATGAAATTCAAGTTAAATTTGAGATACCCAAAAAAACTTGTCAAGCTAATTGAGATATATGTTTGACTGATACGTGTGGCAGGGTACGAGTTGGTTTTCACTTATCAGATACTTCGAAATAAATGGGTTGAAACAAGGAGCTTCACTTTCACCATTACTTTTTAATTTAGATTAAAGTATGCTATTAGTGTAATGCAATAAAGTAGGGAAGAGTTGACATTTAACGGTACAATGCAGCTATTAGAATAGGCAGATAATTTAGATTTGATGAGAAATAGTAAGGAAGCTATTTAAAGAAATGCAAACTTTGTAATGTATACTTTTGTAAATCCTTAGATAATGGTTATTCTCCCTCTCTCAACTAGTAAATATGCTTCACATATTTATTAATTTATCTTTGATATGTTTAATTCACTGTGTTGTAAATTTGAATCGAGCGGAAGTCTTCAATCTCCGCTAGAATATTGTTTTCTCTGTGGTGCATGTGCATTCTTTGTTCGTGTTTTTTTGTATTGTTTTGTTTTGTTTACGCGTCCCTGACGCCAATCCAGTCTGGTCTCGAGAGATATTCGGTCACCATGTTTCTTTTTTCTCTTTTCGGAATTTTAATATGAACAAAACAGAACATTACAATTGTGGGGAAATTATTATTTAATAAAAATACTTTGATGACCATGTTTATTTTACTTTTTTCGGAGTTCGACGACTATGAACAAAACATTACAATTGGCGCCCAACGTGGGGCAAGACTTTTGGACTTTTTACGACTGCCAAATATACGTCGGGTTGTATGTTGTATTGTGACGCCAACTTGCGGATTAAATCGTTAAGTAAGTGAACGGAACAATCGGGGTCAACTTAAGATCCACACCCAAGTGTACAGTGCAATGTGTGTAAGCCCATCAAAGTCTGAACTTCACGACCCGAGATGAAGAGTGCTTCGCCCAATAAAGTTATCTTACAGCATGCTCTGCCACAAGGACAAAAGGACACTTTTACAGGACACTTCAATACAACAACAAGGACGTTTGACCACGCAAAGGATACTTCAACTAAGTAAACCTATTAGGAAGGATTCAACACGAGGATTCTTTTACAGAAGGACACTTCATTAGAAGGATTCAACACGACAACCTGAGGATTCGACAAAAGGCCACTAAGAATAATAACGACAACGATATTCAACTTGAGACAACTTTAGAAGCAGTAAGGGTGAGAAAAAATAAATATGTATTTTCAGGAAACCAGAATCCAGGACCATCTATGAGAATTTATTCATGGTGTATTTTACGCGTCATTATTTCTGGTTTAGAGTTAAAGACAATCAGTCTTCGTTTTAGATTATCAACAAATTAAATTTATATATTTTACATGCTACACTAAAAACTATACTCCATATAAACATTACTAGGTCAACACTTGGTTCTCTTTTTGTATAAAAATAATTTTGAACAAAAGTACAGGTGCTACTATAAAAACAACCAGACTCTATGTTTAAAGTTTTCTTTTCAGATAAACATTTGTCTCACGTGCTACACAACAGCAAAGGTTTAAAAATATATATATAAATAAAATAATAATTAAACGCTATTACACTTCATGTTTCTGCCCAACAATTTCAATTTAAATTGCTAAAATAAAAAAATAAAAAAAGTCAATTTACATTACATGCAATACGCATGAATAAATAATATTGAAAACAACAGTATGTATATCACACAGCACGATTTCAATTGGTTATATGTTACAATGTGTTAGTGTTAAAGTCTAAGCAATACTAGATGTCATATCTGTTATATTGTCAATTTCAGGTAAATATTGCTATTGTGTTTTAACAACTATATTTGAAGTTCATAAACAAGTTAAATAAGATTTTGTCTACATTGGTATGATTATTAATTATATACACAACAATTGAACTAATAAATAACACTGGTATTATGTACTTGGGTAGGCAACACAAGAACACAATGTCGGGTCGGGAGAGTGATGCTGAATGCCAGATGGAGTTTAAGGGTTTTGAAGGGGATGTAAACAAACAAGCTAGGATGGATTATTTGAACAGTGATAAAGGAAATAGATTAACGCTTGATGACTTCACAGGCGATAGTAATGATGAGGATAGTGCTTCAGTGGTAGTAGGCCAAGGTGGCTTAGTTGAGATGACTAGTCAACTGCCGGTGGGAAATGAAATTTTGCTTGCCAAACCTGGAACAAGCCGAGTAGTAGAGTTAGGTAATCAAAGTTTAGAAATGGAAGTAAGCCTAGTCATTGATAACAACAACAGTGATGGTCAACTTCTAGTGGAAGACCATATTTTTCCCGCAGGAGTTTGTACTGATCTGAATGTGGAAACTAATCAAATTAATGGTAATGAGAAAGCAGGCCTAGAGTTGGAAGGTGCGATTGTTGTCGAAATTAATCGCCGACCAAGTGGGTTTGAATTGGATGGAAAATTGGTGGGAGAAAGGCGTGAGATAGAAGTAGGCCCAATTTTACCAAGTGTCCCCTCTGAATCCTTACAACCAAACAATCCTGAGATGCAACGGCTGTGCGCAATGATGTTATCTGAGTTTAAGGCAGAGTTTAAGGAAATTCACTCAAAATTTGAGAAAGCCGATTTGAACTTAAACTCTAAATTTATGGAGGTTAAGGAAGAGATTAGGGAAGTCAACTACAGGCTGGAAAAAATTGATTTAGCTTTGAATAAGAGAATTGATCAAGTTAGCACTGAGATAGTCACCCAAGGCCGACACCACAAAACTTTGTTACTCGAGAGTAGTCAGAAACTAAAAGGGGAGATAGATCAAATAAACCAAAGCTTAATTTCAAGGATTGAAGCAGGGCAGATATCAGTAGAAAAGAGAATACAAGAAAGCATTCAGGCATGTGAGAAGAGATTCAGTAACGTACAAGTGGAGGTTGATCAGTTAGGACGAGCCGAGGAGAACATCACAACACAACTGACTAAAGTAGATGAGAGGCTGGTGGTGTCTGAGGTTAGGCAAGGTCAATTAGAAAAAGAGCAGGAACTGCTAAGAAATACCCAATTTGAGATCATGAAAGAAGTAAATACTCATAAGGAACAGGTTAAAAAATTAAATCAGGAGACTAAAAAAAATATTGGAGTAATAGAAAACAAAGTAATAGAAATAGACTGGCAGATCACTCAAGTGACGACGAATGCAGAGGCAGCTAAGCAAAATTTTGAAAAGGAAATTGATGACGTTAAATTAGCCATAGAAGCGCAAAAAGATATCAGTCAGAATTTAATTACGTCTCAGATTAGTAAAGTCAGAAAGGAATGTAGACAGAATGTAGGTCATGGCGTAGGCCTAAAAGACAAATATGAGGAGACTGTAACGCAGTTAAGCAATCGAATTGAGGAATTAACTGTAAGAATGAGACAGGCTGAAGTTGCTGGTAGACGGAATTTAAGTGGGACTGAAGGTCCGGAATCGATACCAAGAAGTTTGAGTGAGGTAACCATGTCTCTGATCCCCAAATACAATGGGAAAATGGGGAGCATCTCTGCAGCCCAGTACATAAAAAGAATAGATAGAGCACTAAAGGGCGGGCATCTTTTGGAACAACAAAAAATCGAAGTGCTGATGGTAAATTTGGAAGGTGAAGCCAGGGCCTGGGCAAGTAGTTTGGAAGGAGAGTGGGAGACGTATGAAATGGCAAAGGAGGTGTTCTTAAAAAAGTATTGGTCTCAGGAGACGCAGGACGACTTCCTCCAGTACATTTTTAACGGAAAATACCATCCCAAGTTAGGCTCGATGGGTGAATATTTCCGCCAGCTGGTGACTCAAACTGAGTATCTAGAATATCCTATGGGAGAGCAAAGGTTGATGGGACACCTATCTCGCCATTTCAGTCCAAATGTGCAAGATGCCTTGATGATTGCGAATAAGGGAAGTTTGAAGGGCATGGAGGAAGTGCTAGTAGGGTTCGACAATAGGTGGGAAAGAGATAGGGAGGTAGAACAGCGTAGTATGCAAAGAAGAGAGAGTGTTGACAGATCTCGACAAGGAGCACTTCCACCACACCATGTGAGAGGGGAGGTTCAGAACAGGAACAACGGAAACCAACCATCCTCTTATAATCCAGAACCAGGAAGATTCAATCATTCACAGCAACAGTGGCAGAGGGACAGAGAGTATAGGTCTAGGAATCAACATAACCCTTCTAGGACAAATAACCAAGGACATAGAAATGAGAATTGGTCAAACCAAAGAAATGACAACCCTAATCTAGCACAAACTCATTGGGTGAGAGCGCAAAATCTGCAACCTGAGACAAGAAACCGTATGCATTTGAAGACAGGTGTTAGAGAGTCGGAAAACTTGTAGGCCAACTATGCAATGGTCCGGGCATGGGAGGTAGTATGAACAAGATACGGACTATGGAGCAGTTAACCCATTTAGAGTATATGAACCAATATGTAATATTACAAGGCAGTCCCAAGGAAGATTTGTTACACGAGGGAAATAATAAATTTGAGCTCAGTAAAGTTATATCGCCAGAGATACAGGGGAGAGTAGGCAATTTTGTAGTAAAGTTATTGATAGATACTGGCTCGGAAATAACTGCATTATCTCAAGAGTATTACGAGCAAATAAAAGAAAATAATCCGGAGATGAAAATTCCTGTATTGCCTGTGAGTAATATCGTGATAGTGGGGGCCACTGGTGTGAAGAATAAAAAAGCAAAAACTCAAGTGTTACTTGATGTAGAATTGAGAAACGAAACTATGACTATTATATTTCTGGTTGTGGAAGGGTTAAATGTTCCAGCCATTTTAGGATCAGATTGGATGACAGGGTTTAGTGTGAAGATAAATTACCCTAAAAGACAGGCAGTGATTGATAGGCAGAAAATGAACATAGTTGTCCCTTTTGTGGAGAGATTAGAATCCAAGATGATGAAGCTGCAAATAGAAAGAGAAAAGGAGGTAGCCATTGAAGAGGAGGGGGAAGTAGAAGTAAGACAGGTGTCTATTAGCGAACCTAGCATACCTTGGGAAAGGATTGAAGAAAAGATTCACATGGCAGTGATTAAAGAGGGACAGCGGGAGAAATTATTAGAAATCATGTGGGTTTCTAAGAAGAAGTTAACTGTTGGGAATCTTTCGATTAATCTACGGAGAAGATTAGACACTTCAAGAAGTTCTAATCCCACTTTGGTATGGGAGCTGACCAGATATTGGAATTATGATGAAGATGAGAAAGCGAATAGACAGGTTCTGTTAAGGAAGAGTTGTAGGTGCATTTGAAGAAGTTATGTCAAGTTCAAGACATTTTGAGATTTTGAGACAGTTGAGGAAGTGATTCAGTAATGAGGACTTGGGTTTGAATTTGGTACAGGGCACACTGATTCTTTTAGACAAACTACGATGATATACTTTTTCTGAGTTCTTTTTGTGTCCAATGAGACTGTTGTTCGTTTAATGTTTTGATATCTGATGAGATGAGTAGTTTGGAGCTGTATGAATGGAGAGAGAGTTGAAGTGTCAAAACCCATAAGTGAGATGGAGTTCTGATGTGGCTATAATAATATATTATTAGAACTCAGAAGCTCAATTTTCAGTCATGAAGCCAGTGCCCACGATACCATCACCCTGATATATATCGCTGCGACATGAGATTGGAGGTTTGGATTTGATGAACTGTAACGATGACATAGAAGCTTTACCTGCTGCGAGGTCTCAGCGGAGATCAGTTTCTGCGATTCAATCTTAGAATAAGAATAGGCTAGGAATTAGTGCTGCTGGTAGGTAGTCGGTACTAAGGAGTCTCTGTGGATTCATCAAGCAGATTTGGTGAGGGGTAATTTTAATTATGATTCAGGCTACACTTTGTAGGTTGTATAGCCATGGAGGCATTGCAATATATAAGAACAGGTGAGGGACAGCCACGCTCTCCTGGCAAGTATATTAGATTGGAAATTTGATTTTTGTAAATTTAGTGTGTTTTTTTTATGTAAACATAGATATGGTAGAAGAAAAGTGTGTAATTAGGAATGTTCATAAATCCAATGTTATTGATATTGTAAAGTTTTCATTATATATACAAGAAGTACAATGATTAATTATGTTGTAAAGTTTGTGTTGTAGAGATGACAAGTTTTAGTATTGATTGTCTATTCTGTATTTTAACTCTACTCTTATGATAAGTGTAAACAGACAAGGGAAACAGACAGTATTCCACCCTTGGACTCGTATATACAACATTGCAACGTTTTTCTTTGTAAAAAAAAACTCTTCTTGTTTAGGTAATAAACTATAGGTTCAAAAGGTTATATAGCCATATATGGAACTTTCTTAGATAATGCAAATAATTCACATGGATAAGTGATTGCCATTACTGAGTATTACATTTATAGGCTAATTGTTTTCAGTGTTTCAATCATGAGGCTCTTTAATTAAGTAATTCAAGTAATTTTCAGGTTAGATATGTTCACTCGCTTGGCCAGAGAGGTTATCTGAGGTCGGACGTTGCTGCGCATGTCCTTCCCACAGATAAGGGAGGTAACTGTAATGTATACTTTTGTAAATCCTTAGATAATGGTTATTCTCCCTCTCTCAACTAGTAAATATGCTTCACATATTTATTAATTTATCTTTGATATGTTTAATTCACTGTGTTGTAAATTTGAATCGAGCGGAAGTCTTCAATCTCCGCTAGAATATTGTTTTCTCTGTGGTGCATGTGCATTCTTTGTTCGTGTTTTTTTGTATTGTTTTGTTTTGTTTACGCGTCCCTGACGCCAATCCAGTCTGGTCTCGAGAGATATTCGGTCACCATGTTTCTTTTTTCTCTTTTCGGAATTTTAATATGAACAAAACAGAACATTACAATTGTGGGGAAATTATTATTTAATAAAAATACTTTGATGACCATGTTTATTTTACTTTTTTCGGAGTTCGACGACTATGAACAAAACATTACAACTTTTATTATAGGTTTGGAAGTGAACACCGGAAAGACTAAGTTTATAACACGAAAGAGAATACAGATTGGGGTCGATAATTTAGAGATTACTGCCAACAACATATCTTATGACAGGGTTAACGGGTTTAAATATTTAGGAACAATTTTAACTAGCAATAACAATTTTAGAATGAAAATTAGGAATAAAATACAGTCAGTGAATGAATGCTATTACCCGGTCAGTAAGATATTTATTGACACTTCACCTGATATCAAAAAATGTAAAACTAAGAATATACAAAATAATTATTTTACTGGTTTTTCTTTATAGTTGTAAAACATGTGCTCATACCTTACATGACGAAAACAAATTTATGGTGTTCGAAAACAAGGTGCTTAGGAAGATATTTGGCCCAAAACATAATAAGGCTACTGGGGAGTAGAGGAGGTTGTTACATACTGATGAGCTACCTATACATACACTGTACTCATCACAATACAATGTTAGGATAATCAAATCTCGTAGATTACGGTGAGGAGGACATACAGCGTGAATGGAAGATTCTAGAAGCTTGTTCAGGCTACTGACTTGCAAACCCAATGGAAATAGACCATTGGGATGACCTAGACGCGAAGGGAGGATAACATTATGCGGGATTTACACGATGCGTGAAATCGTTCTATCCCTAGCATGGAAGGAGTATGCTCACAGCTGTGTGTGTGTGTGTTTATAAAAGCATTAAAAAAATTACAGAGGTCTAGGTGAGTATATTTTGAGTATGATATACCATGTCCATGTTTAAAAAATAAAAAGAGTATAGAGAAGTAAGTAAGAAAGGTAAATAAGAGCAGGAGAGAAAGAAAGAAGAGAGAGAAAAATATTTGAAACACAAAACACCCTTTCCATTGGTAATTCAGGATAGCACCCAAATAATATCAAGTCAAATTATACCTAAAATAACATTAGTTTCATTTTAAATTTCAAGGGACAGTTATTGATGTAAAAAAATTTTTGTACAGAAACATACATAGATTTAATTTTTTTTGAGGGCGATAATTAACTATAAGTAAATTTAAGAAGTTGGTTACTAATGACTTCAAATTAATACTTCACGAAAAAGTTTTAATAAAACTTAGCATTAAAATCAAAACAATTCTAGGAACAAATAATATGAAATTTAAAAAAATATCTTTGAAAAACGTAACAAAAAGAGCAAAAATTAGGTACTTTCTTACTTTCCATGGTAATTTATATACATTACATATCAGATGAACTCATGTTATCAATAAACATGTACATACAAATTTGACTGCTTGAATTTGTAAATAATACGTCTCAAAAAAATAAAACTCAAAGAATTTTCTTGCTCCAGTGATTTTCCATTTGAAATATTATTTTCTTTAACGAGAAAAATAATTTCTTTTAGTAGTACTTTTTGGTTAAAAGCCAGTTCCAATGGATGTACTATCGTCTATTATGTAGGGAAATAGGACATCGCACCCATGATTACACTATATATATATATATATATATATATATATATATATATATATATATATATATATATATATATATATATATATGACTTCCCTTGTGCCACTATCTGCTCTGAAATTTAAACTATGGTTATATTTTATGCCATATACATACATATTACAGGCTAAGAATACCTCCTTCAAAGTTGGAAAATATATAATTAATTATGTTTCTAATTATTTTGTTACTTCATCAAATATATTTGTATATTATACATTCAGGTATTATTATTTTATTATTACTACACCTAATAAAGGGAATTTAAATTAGTACTCTTGAAAAAGTAATTTGAAAACATGAAATATAAATAATAATAAATAATCTTAATAATATCTCGTGGTGTCCTCTGAATGTTTCGCTGGCTAAAACAATTGGAGAAGGACTGAAATTGGTAAGCGACCTTGCTTTATCCATCTCCTGAACCAAAATATATGTTACACAACCTCTCATTCGAACATGACCTCCCGAAGCTGCCTACTGCCAGAGTTCTCACTATTATTTCAATGAGCCAGGATGGATAAGTGTTGTATACAGGTAAAATTTCTTAACAATGTATGATTTGACTTAAGAATATATATGAAAATAATGACTTTCAATTTGAAATAGAAAAAATTACACATACTTCCAATAAAAACAAATATTTAACTTGTAAATTTCCCTACTTGGCAGAAGTCATGCTAAACAACAAATATATTCCTTGACATTTCATAATATTGTTGGATATAATACAGAATCTTCAAACATGAAAAAAAAAAAAACCTTAACTGAGCAAATATAATACGTTCAGATTGTCATACCAATATTAAAAATATTTTTAAATGGAATTTAGGACTATACATTTGACCTTAAGGTTCATAAAATAGTGATAATAAAGATAAATTATAGGTACAACACAGATACATTAAATTTTTCTTAAGGCTATAAAAAAAAAGTTAATTTGAAAAATATATAATTTAACAATGAAAATAAAGATTTAAAATGGATGCACTGAAATGTGAACACGTGCTGATAAATTTAATAATAATGAAGTAGCGGTGGATATGACGTCTCTGAAGTATCTATATCACATTAGCTGATATAGGTTGATGAAGAAACCATATTAGTTAATAAGTAAAATGGCTCGTATTCACTCGTATTGAAGTCTCGTAAGTTGGTTGTAAGAATTAAGTAATTAAAAAAATGTGGAATTTACTCATAATTTAGTAGAAAATAATCTTCAATTCTCTTGCTGTCCTCTTAGTAGTATTTGTCTTAATCTTAAAGTGGTTTATTGCGTTGGTCTGGTAATTTAATTTGTGGAAAAAATTTAAAACTCAGGAGCCAAGTCTCACGCATAAATTCTACCTATAAAATCTTTGGTGTCAATTCAGCAATCCGGATTTTTTTTGTCTTTTCCCGCCCAACCAGCATCCTTTCTGGAACTCAAGCTCAGCCATGCAATCAGAACTAAAGAATAATTTTGGGTAAAAATCGTAGAATTTGAAAATATAGGAAACTCGTAATAAAATAAATAAATCTCAATGTATAATGTCCACTGAACACTTTATTTAAAGTCTCTTCTTTAAGTCATCCAAAGGTCCAAATATCCGAAAGCTATTTGTTGACATAAAACATATGATTTTAGAATTACCTGTTTGAAATAAATATTCACTAATCCTTTAAACGCCTCTGACGTCAGCTTGTACCCCTTAGTGCAGCTCATCACTAGACACCAAGCTTATAGCTTCCAATGTTTCCTCTAGAAGTTGATGTGGTCACGTTGTCTTTCTCAGTACTCAGTGTTAAATAACTTGCCAATTTATCGAATTAATGGATCCCTTCCACCGCATTGGCCGACTTGAATTTATTCTATAAAATTAACAATACAGCTGAGCTATAGTCATTTTTAATTGTTAACTAATTACACAATCCAAAGATCTTGAGCTCCCTTATAGGATTATGGATTTATAAGAATGAAATTTTAAATGGATTTAAAAGATTGAAAGAGTTTTACAAATGTTTATCATGAAATAAAAGTAAAACAAAATCAAAGCCAAAAAACAGCAAAATATACAAAACATAATAGACCGCAGTACAATGTGACAGATTAGATAATTTTGAAATATGTGTGAAAATATTGATGAATACCGTACATTTTATCAATAAATGAGATAAAAACAATAAAAATAATAAATAAAAAAAGCGAAAATAACTTTGAAATAAAGATGAAAATTGAGGAAAATTAATTAGTGTTACAATAATAAACAAGAGATATAGGTATGTTCAGGGAAATAATAGATTCTAAGATGTTTTCTCTAAATTATAGGTATTTGAAATATGTGTGCTAGTATCGATTACTTAATTTTTCAATAAATGCGAGAGAAAAGTAATGAATAAAAATAAGTAGTAGTTAAACTAAGTATAAAAAATAAACAAAGAATAAGAAAATTACTATAAAATAAAAATGAAAATGATCTAATATTATAATCAATATTAGATTAATAAACAATATATTATGTAGGTACGTTCAGGGAAATATTCCTAGATTCCAAAATGTTTACAGAGGAAACATAAATTATCATAATTGTGATTGAAGACAAGTTGATAGTCTTGCTTTTTAAACCTTCCCCCCAAAATAATCAATAATAATTATTATTGAATCATAGGGCAACCTCACAAAAGGATAAATAATTGCAAGCTTTAACATAAAATTGGAGAAACACTTAAATTTATTTTCAGAATTACCGCTAGGAGCAGTAAATGACATCAAAGATATTATAAATCATGCATGTTAATTCTAGAATCTTTGTTAGACGCGTTGGCACCAAGTAAATCATAATTAACAGTGTAGCTAGACTAGTTGAGATTTACAAGAAATGATTTATCATTAATTAAATGTATGGTTGGTTTTAAATCTATATTGAATTATACAATATATCACGTTTTCTGGAGCTATTTGAAACAAAATGTGAACACAGTATTTTTATTCTATTCGATAAATTTCATTTAAAAAAAATTACGATTCCTTCACTCTTGTATTAGATCATTTTATTTAAAAAATATGTTTTACATCATTTCAATAAAATAAAATACTACCACTAAGAAAATATTTAATCATTGTAGTGGTAGACATGTTACTAAAATTATTGGTCTTTGATACTGCTGCCATCTATATAATGTTTTGAAGCTAAGCTTTCGGCGGAAGCGAACTAGTGTCTAGCGTGAGTGATTATCTTTGCGTGGTCGCGAAGCCGTTTTGTACTAGTGTCCGGTGTTTTGTTTTTGGATAATATTGATTTAAACATGTCGTTTAATGGTGATGGTCCCATAATTAAGCGTCAACGTACTGATCCTGAATCTGGGCAACACAGGGTGAGTTTACTAGTACCCACTTTTGTTTAGTTGATCATTACAAGTCTTTAGAATTTAATAAAATCCTTTGGTGAATAAGCGACCGAGTCTACCATGACGCGCTTTTAGTGTTAGGCGCCATTATGTTAGCTGTAGTAAAATTATCGTAAATGTATTGTTTTTCTTGTTTATATCAACTGTGGCAATTATAATTTCTCAAACTAAACAGTACATATTGTGTTGAATGATGTCTTAAACGGTAGACCTGCTGGTTCCTAGGTTAGCCAAGCCTTTGTGTTTCCAAGGGCACGAGTACCGACAATCATTTAATTTTTTAACCAAGTTCACATGTTCACTGCTTGCAGGTTTTTTCCAAAGTGATGGTACGCATATTAAAACATAAATAATATATATTAAAACTACTCAAAAGATTTATCAAAGCTAATTATTAGATAAGTAAACCTGCCTATATGTAATTAAAAAATAAAACTTGTTTCGAAATTGAAAACACCAGGTTTCCATTTTAACTTTGCAAAGATTAAACCCCTAATCTAATATTTGTATGTACATTCACATGGGAATGAAAAAAATATTTTATGGTGATGGTACTCGCAGGACTATTGAGCGTTTAAGATTTTCTTTCCAAAAATATCAATGTTTCATAATTATAAGAAGGGACAAACAAATTAATACTAAGGGCCTACTTAAATAAAATTATATTTTAAAATCTATGCTATCAAAATTAACAATTAACTCACAGGCCTACCTATCGGTCATATTATGGTCTGGAATGAGCCATTCGGAAATTTGGTAAAATATCCATTCATATGAATCGATTACTACAATGAAAAACTGATTGAGATTGTAGTACAATTATAATGAAATAATATGAAGTCAACAGGCACACATTCATTAAAACTTAAACCTCATGAAATTAAATCCACATTATTTTATTTTTAAATAAAGAAATTAGCCTATTTATGAACGTTATTATGTTATATATATAACCCGCCAACTTAATCAAACCTTACTTGCATTAATAAATTAAAATCTCAATTAATATTGATAAAATAACTTAAAAAGCTCGTATAATATTTTAATGCCAGATCGAAACACACAGGAACCTAATAGTACCATAATAGCCTGCTTGCTAACATTTATGTTCCTATGTGATTTTGACGAGTTTTATTTTAGTTTCATAACCATACAAACTTTTGAAGATTTACGTGGTTATATAATAATATGGGTCAGGTGCACAGTTGTCATATTGATTCTTCATTCACTGGATTTTCAATTAGCCTGTTCTTGGATTAGGCCTAACTTTGGCTACAACAAAGTTAATTAGGGCTCAAAATCTCCGATCACCTGACCACATATTTGATCAAATATTCAAGTAGGCTAAAACCAACATGGCAACAATGTAAAACACACTCTTTTTTTTGGGAAAATCTGACTTAAATGTCATAATTTATACATAAGGTTGGTTATGATGTATATTAAACTTGTCTTGGGTATCTTAGGCTGCTCTATATTTAAATATTTAAATAAATTGCAATTTTGGGCATGTTCCTTAAGAAAAATGTTTTAAACAATTTTGTAGTGATATTAATAGATAATATACACAGTAAAAGGCAGGGCTGTTTAGTCTGAAGCAATTTTGGGTGGAGTCTTTAAGTTGGTAAAAATGTACTTAGACTCTGGCTTCGAAATAAAAACCACAGCAATTCTGTGAAAAAGAGGAATAGTGGGTAAAAAATTATAATTAAAATTGTGATTAAGATGTTTGGCCAAATAAATTGTAGAAATACTATACTATTTGGAAATGAAACTTTTTTTTAGTTTAACATATTATTTTAGGTTATCATTTTTAGAGACTTGGAAAAGGAGCAAAATGGTAATTTAAACATGCCATGGTTGGCAACCTTTTACTCTGATCGTACAATTATTTCACTAAATGTGCATGTGGAAAAGATTACTGTCATCTGTTTCCAATGGAATGTTGAAGAGAGACATTTGTTGGTATGTTATTACTTTTAATATATCACAGATTGTTTGGTGGGTGTTCTTGTGTAACATCCGTTACAATAAATATACAAAAGTTTATTGTATCCCATATGTAGTAATTTGTTTTCATCCAAGACTTCCAGAAATAAGGATATGATTTTAACCTAACCTCAAACAATTTTGAAATTTTTTTTTGAGATATTTTTAAAGGAATAGTGTAATGGATGTTACATATAACGGACGTTACACATATTTTATTGAAATATCTGTTACATTTCCCACGTTTGAGTATATGACTTTCTATATTACCACATATATTTTTATATAACCTGTTAGTTCAGACACATTTTGGATTAATAGAAAACAAAGTGCTCATTGGCATCATTTGCAAGTCACAGTATTTACTTGCTGTGTATGGCACAAAAATGGTGTTGCTTCTTATGTTATTGTGAGTGATGTTGCAAATCATTCAAAAGTATCTTCATGGCTATTTTTGAAGATGATTGTGGCTGACATTCAAATTAGTGAGAATGTAGAACATCTCTTCATTTTCTCTGATAATTGCATTGCTCAGTTCAAAAGCAAACAGCCACAGCCACATATATACGTTACATGGTTTATGACCGACCCCTTATTAATACTGACCATGTAGGGGCCCTAAAAGTCATCTTAAGTGATAATAAAATAGAAGTATGTTGTAATAAAACAAAGAAAACTATTTATAGGCTACATCTATAACAATTTTGGATTCAATATTTTTGCTCGGAAAGCTTTTGAATAGAACTTAAATGTTAATAAGCTCTAAAGAGCTGTGCGACAGTAAGGTTTTCAGACATTTAAGCCTATTATTAAAAAAATATTAGTGAAAATCACTAATGGAAATTAGAAAGGCTGGTATGGTATTAGGATTGATGTGGACATGTATTTCTGGGAATAGTACACATTTTGTGAATGTCAAAACATGTTTCCTTTGTTATATAACAATAAAAAATTACATCAAGGTGCACAACACTGCACCAGCCAAGTTCTTCAGCATCTCTGCATATATTAATGATACATGAATGTATAGAGATGTAAATACCTGGGTATTTATAATTAATGGTAAATGCCCTAAGTTTTTACCCGGGTAAATACCCAGAATTCATAAATACCCAGGTATTTATGAATTTCCCTTGAAAACCTAGTTTTTTGTATTTTTCTTTATAGTTCTACAATATATATATATAATTTTACATGACATAAAAAATTGTTAATGCTCTTTATTATTTAGACCCTACTGCAAATGACAAGAGATAACCATTCACATTGAACACATTGATAAGTAATTGTTATTTTTGGGTTTCTTTGTCAAATAATTTTTTAATCCTTTTATATCAATCTTTTATAACTTCTCAGTTCTTAATCCCCAGTATTATTTACCTATAACTTTTGTATTTTAAGGCTTATGCAATCTTAAAATAAAAAGAAAGTGGAACTAACATTAACAGATAGAGAAGTGACTTTGAACTGTTTTTATTTATACGCTAGTGGTTAAAATTATAGAAATAAAAAACTTTCTAACTCAACTATACAGAAAAATATAAATACATTCGCTAGAAATATGGTGTAAATTAGACAATTTTTTTTATGAAAATTCATCATTTCTCCAGTAATATAATGTTATATGTATGCTATTACACATATATTGTGTTTAAAAATCCAATATTGAGATGCAAGATGAATTAGATATACAAATCCATTGCCCTCTTCAATCAAGTAATTCTTATTATTTAATAATACTTCCATATTTCATTCATCACTTTCACAAGTAGATGTAGTGTGCATCATATCCTCTTCCTCTGCGGCTCTTAATTGTCATTAGATTGTAGTTAAGTGTGTTCTGATGATATGCACTGTTTTTCTCTTTTGGTTTCTTTTCTTTTGGCTTGTTGTTACTGTTTAGTAATTTACGGTTGTGAGATAAACATGTTAACTTGCCTGTCCGGTGTGTTGTTAATCTCTTTTTTTTTGTGTGCAATGAATCCAAGTGAATGTACTGAATATTATTTCTGTGGCAGCTGATGTGACAGGGGCCCCAAGGATTCTTATTGCCACATCAGCTAACACACAAGCTCCTTGTAAGCCCCTCCACCATAACATTGGGTTTTAACTCATTATTCTGGCATGCCATCCCAATTAACTAACACAGTCCTTTATCTCTGTAGTCAGCTAAATCTTGCTGAATTTTTATAACATTCAACCCATGTGGTGATACTACAGATATAAAACTATTGCATCAATCAATTCTGTTGCTTTCAATTTGTTGCTTTGTGCTGCTGATTCAAAAGATTGGCTACCTGGTAGATTTGTCCTACTCCAATTTTTTTTTCCGTTCTGTAAACTTTGTCAAAAGCTTTTACTCTTCAGATTTTTGGAGTGGGGAGACAGGAATTTCTTTATTTAAGGTTGATTCTTACTCGTTAAATTTTGAATATACTTTGTGAATCTGGGGAGTGTTTGATTCCATCGCAGTTATCATGTCTACAATGGGATTAAAGATGTTATTCATTTATGTTATATCATTTATGAAGATAGTTATTTTAATAGGGCTTAACTTATATGATTTTGTAAGTATAAAATTAGGTAAATAATACTAAACATAATTTTAATATTAATCAAAATTTTATTATTTTTACATGCTAGGCTTAATGTACCTCTTCGATTGAATTAAACTATAAAGACTTATTTTAGCGTATACTTTTTTTTCAGTGCAACACCATATAAAAATTATTTTTGTAAATTAGCTTTTTTCTGCTTCTGGGTATTTATAATTTTTGAAATATTTTTTTAGGGCTTTTCAACATGGTTATGGTTAAATTATCAAATAAATAATATAATTTAATTTTGAAATGATAAATGTTTTACACTTCAGAGGATCATGGGTCAATATTAAGTTATAGTTAAAAAAACACAAGCCATCACAAGATAGTCAGATTTACATTTCTAGTTTCACTTGTGACTTTAGTAATTTCAGGATGTCTACCATCTGGGAAAATCAGGGAAAACGGGAATTAGGCGGGAATTTGGAAATTACAGTAAAAATTCAGAAAAATGTATATATTTTATAATTCCTAGTAAACAATGTTAAACCAAATTAAAAAAAAATATTTAATTTTTAAACTTATTATTATTCTAGAAAAGATTAATAGAAAAATGAGGGGGGAGGGGGGAGCATAAGGATGTGAAATACTTTTAGTCGGGAATTTTTGGAAATGATCAGGTGAAATCAGGGAAAAAGTCTGGAATTTTATTGGTCAAGCTGAGTAGACACCATAATTTGTTTTAATTTATATCACTGTGCTGTGAAGCAATAAGTCTGAAACAGGCTCAACTCAACTCATGTTGACAAATGAGGAGCTACTTGAAAAAAAAAAGGAAGGAAAAAAAAGTAGTGGTTCCTGTCTAGAAAACTGAGATTAATGACCAGAGGGTTCCTTGTGATAACCATTCCTTTTACATAGATTACTGTTTCCAATTGGCCTGGGTCAATATTTTATTCAAGCCATCCATATATTTTCCATTACCGACTTGTTAGGCCTGTTGTAGCTTCATATGCCTTATAACTTAAGACTAGAACAGACACAACATTCAGTCTCCACTCGTCAATTTATCAATGTGAAAGGGTAAACCAATATTTTCATCACTGATAAATTTTCGGCCATGCTGGGAATTGAACTCGAGACGCTTAACTTAGTAGGCAGACACGCTAAAGACTGAGCTAAGGTGTCAGACTCTGCTAACAAAATGGCATCCTCTATCCACGGATGTTGGTACTATCTTTACAAACAAACGGCTGCCGCTAGGTCAATATGGCTCGATTGAGGGCTGCCGCCATGGAGTTTTTAATTACAGTTTTAATTTGCATACCAACTAATCAATTCTGCTTGCATATTACATTAACTAAAATTAAATATTTAGTTTCACTAGAGGAATTTGGTGTAGTTTTAATAATTTCTTATATAATTTTATACCATGGTTGGATATTCCCGTTTTTAATTTCCTTGGAATTAAATATGTCTAAATTGATGTTTTGTTTGTTTCAGAACCATTCAGACAATTATGGCAGTTATGGAGATGAGCCTCGCAGAAAAAGGTAGGCAGATGTTTCTTTTATATTTAATTTAAAACAGTCCTTCAATTTCAGGGCTTGAAAATGGCACAACGTGATCTACACGAAGTCTGTCATAAAAATAGGGAGTTTCATTTAATAAAAATAAAGTGACCTTAATAATGCCACCCAAGGTCATACCAACCTTATCACCCCCACCCCTCGAACCAAACAAATTTTGTTTAAAATTTAAAATATATCTTTTCTATAATGTTTTGTTTTCGAGATATTTTGCTGGAAGTTTACAATAAAACATGTTTATATATATATAAAAATTTATATATATATATATATATATATATATATATAGTGTGTGTGTGACACGCACATACACACAGAGGCGGCCCAATGCATAGGCCAAGTAGGCATGTGCCTACGGCAGCAGATTTTAGGGCGGCAAATTTTGAATGACGAAAAAAACATTTATTTTTCTGCCGGTTAAAATAATTTTATGTCTTCATCGTGTGTGTGATTGTTTTGGTTTGTTGTATCTGCATACCAACATGACAGAATATCACCTTAATTCATTCACGATCGGCTAATTGAAGGTCACTTATTGGATAAAAGGGTCAGGGATCGAAGAGTTCGCTCAGCAGAAATTAAGGTGAAGATACTATAGACTATTTTCTTATTGTTACCATGCTATATTTTATTGTAGTAACATTATTATTCATTAGCACAGTATTACTACCGTTGGTTATACGCACTACAATCTACTAATGCAAACTTTATATTTTTAAATTATATATTACAGTATACTATGCAGACTTTATTTTTAAATTATATATTATTGAATTGTGTGTTGTCATAGTGTAAGACTGTTTATTTCAATTTTTTAAGTCTTTGCTTAGATTCTTACTACTTTTAAAACCTCACCATAATAAATAAATAAAATAATATAAGTACTTTTTATCTGTCATTCCACATATACACTTGTGTGTATGGGATATATGTGTCAGTGTATGTGGGGTGTTTGGGGGGAAACGGGGATTAGAAGTTTGAAACCAAGGTAGGAAAGTGGGCGCAGTTATCAGGGCTATGGGTGGCTGAGTTGTTAATCTGCCCCTGCGGTACACACACTTCTTAGCTAAGATTAAATGGTCCTATTCTAAACATCAATGATATGACTCACCTTAGTAAACTTAATGATAGTTAAATTTGATTTATATAGTCTACTTAAATCTAAGTTGTCTGGAAAACAGCTGAATTTTGTAGGCCTAGTAAGAAAATATTGGTAATTCTGGACATAGTACAGGCTGAACCAGCCGGAGGAATTTCTCCAATCTCCTGCAAAGTTAGGAAGACAATTCTAAAATTTGAACATCTATGGACACGGTTTCACTCAACGGAATTGTTTCCTCATCCTGATTGCTCAAAATACCCAATATCAAGAGATTGGCAATATATGCCACTGATTAACAGGTACAGTCACTATATTTATTTGGAAAACATTGATGTTTTATGCTTTGGTTATCGAATGGTCTTTTAGGTGTCATTTTTATAATGGGCTGGATTGCCATTGAAAGGCAGATCATTGTTAAAATCCCATTTGGGTTTACTGAGGGTTATTTTTCTTAACTGGTTTACCACTTCTCCACCACACAAATGTGGATAAAGCTCCTTTAAATTCTACCTTACTCATTCCTAGAACATTATTGTGGTAAATATGCAAACAACCCAAATGAGTAAGGATACGGTGAAAGAAAGAAAAATTGATATTCTTGAAATGTGTTATGTTAAATTTACAGTTTGGGACACTGAACAATGATTACATATTTTAAATTCCTGATGGTGATTTTAAATCTAAACTATGATTTTTACCACTAATAGTTTCTTTAAAAACCCCAAATTTGCCATTTTCTTTCAAGGCTGAATATATAATATTCTTAAATGTTTTTTTTTCTGACAGCATACATACGTAGATTATCATATTTTGATTGTGTTATAATCAATTTCCATACTATTTTTCTTTGTGTCACTGCCCATTTCTACTTAGTGACGTTTGCCCACCCTTACCCCAGGATAGGGATTGATGAGCAGCACGTTCGTAAAAGATGATAGGATGTAATGGGTTCTTTTCTTTGGACTTTTACTATAAAATAAGTATGAATTATAAAAGGATATCCAGTACAAGTTATACAAGAACTAAGTATGAACACTACATGCAAGTCTTTCTCACATCCTTCAGGGCCATGAGCCCCTTTTCCTGACCTTTTATGCCCTTCAGCCCCTACATGAGTGGTGGTAGCAGCCTAAAACCCTTAACATGATCTTTACCAACATGGGTAATTCTTAAAAATTGCCTGAGGTTGTTCCCTGGTAACTTTCAAATAAGTGTCTTAACACGATTGTTAAAAGACTACATCATGACTAGACTCTTACAAGACTGTAACAAACTATAGCAAGACTAGGCTCTATTTTGTTTTTATTTAAACTCTAATACATATCTACACTTAAAGAGACTTCTGTTTCTTGGCTAATATATTAGATGCCTTTTCCATCTGCTCTTTAGTTAATGTGTAGGTTCTTCCTGTTACAGTTGTTGGGTCCACATTGCAAAGTACGTAGTTTACTGGTACAGTAAGTACATCTGGTCTACTAGGGTATGAGAATGACGTTGCAGGTCCAGATTGTTGCAGAAAAGAGATTGTTAATTCATATGTTCTAATACTTCAGTTGATAATAAACATCCTGTCCACCAAGAATTATTATAAGAACATACCACAAAACCGATTATTTGTTCAAGTGGAACATCATCTACTTCTACGCAGACTCTTACACTATGTAAATAGTTTTTTTCAGAGGCTGAAAACACTCTAGTTTCTACTTTTTTTGCACACACGAGGAGAAAAGCATCAAGTTTCAGAGTTCCTGTTACAGCTACAGCTTCATCAAATCGCTTTTCTAATATTTTCTCTTCCTCTAGCTACTCATCATTAGTTACATAGAAAAAAGTTATCGCAGTGATATTCTTCCTTCCCCACTTATACAGCTGTTTAGGTGTCATGATTTAGTTTGACAGGGGTTTTTGAAGACTAGCTTTTGCTGCAAGCCTTTTAACGGTGCCACCAACACCATCACATACTCCTTTGCCATGTGCAGTGGCATAAAAATACCATTCTACAAGGATGCTGGTGACCTGGTGGTCTAGGGGTAAGGTGTCAGACTTCTGTGCTGAGGGTCCGGGGTTCAACCCCCGGTCCCGGCACGGATTTATCTGATGGCCAAACCCTTCCTTCACCTCTGACAAGATGTGTATTAATCACAACTTGTGAATGTGAGGAATGCCAGGCCTCCACCGTGGTTCGAATTCCACGTTAAACTGTAGGTCCTCCATTTCATTTCACAATCACCCTACCATTACCATTAGCGTAAGTGCATATAACCCGAATGGGTAGTAAGACGCGGTGATAATAATAATAATAATACAAGGATGCTATGAAAATCCGTACTGTGGTTGCAAAGATTTGAAAAGTTTTTTTTCTATTTTTGTACTGGGCTGCAGGCCCGTCAGAAAAATATAAAATTTTGGTCAAGTTTAGAAACATCTCTTTTTTTTAAAAAAAAAAATGGAGAAGTTTCCTTTGAAATGCATGCACTAAAATTGTATCATGTTTTAAACATTCTGAAATGAAATCAAAACTCTTGTGACTTACTTCATCATTTTACTTGTAGTAAACAACAAATGGGTGAAAAATGGCCATCAAGTTATTCCAATGAAAAGATTGTGCCTCGGCTTGCAAAACAAAAGAACAGTTTTCTGCAAAGTTACATGTCACTACAGCTTCATTTGAACTCATTGTACTTTTTTATCTGAAAAAAATGCAGATTGCTGCTTGGCAATAAAGTCGTGGTATTTCAAAGTTTTTAACTGGTTTGAACTCTCCTCAACGAAATCCTGTGTAGCTTTACAAAAAGTTTCAAAAGTACACCAATCAATTCATACCCACTACTTGTAGATTATATTTTCTATAACTTCTTCTTCAAGACTATTCAGTAAAGCTTCCTTGAAATCAGTGATGCTGGGACATAAATCACACTCATCTAAGTAACAGCTCTGTCCTGGAGGGTTACACATAATTTTCGCCAAACAGTCTTGGTATGTTTTTAACGGTTTCTCATCTCCTTGCAGAATCACTTTGTTCAAATTTTGAAAACCCTATCTTTTGAAGTAAATACTTGGTTTTGAAAAGTTCATAAATTTCTCATAGATTGGTCAATATAGGCCTCTTTTGGACTTGAATTCGAATGCCATCATTGTTTTTCACTGAAGCATAATCTTTCTTCCCGGGCATTTATCTGCTGACCTCATCACTGCAATAAAATTCTTTTACTAAAAGGACTTTCTTTGGCCAAACTTTTACCAGGCTTTGGGTCAGCGGTGGATAAAATTCCTTTTTCTTTTTGCAGTGCCTTTGCTTTTCTAGCAAAATAGTTTTTTACTCCAAATTCTTTTTCTATTTTACTGCATGGCCAACCTCTTAGTAATACAGTCAAAATTTGGAGTCTTTTGTGTCTTTAAACTTTTTCTTTTAGTTGCGCAATTACCTCTAATTCTGTATTGTTAGTGTGAGCATTATCATCATCATTATCCTCAGCATTAAAAATTGAATCCTTATAGGTTGTTTTAATTTTTCCAATTTTTCTTTGCAGTACTTATTAGAGCTGTGGATTTTATTCTTACACACTGGTGACTCTCCAAGAGAAGACAAAGAAACATTTAAATGACCTAGTGCAAAATCTTGATCCACACACTCACTATCATCACTTTGACCAGGCTTTATGTCTTCAGGATCAGGATTCTCTTTACCTAACTGCACACTGCATGATGTGCAAATTTTCATATGCCGTTCAATGCCATAATTTAATGAAATAATCCACTCTATAACTGTCCTCAAATTCTTTTTCATCCAATGTCCCTTCTTATTGTAAGAATTACAACAATAAATTGACAATTTTGTCGCCTTTCATTTTAGATTACACCTATTTTTCCTTTATTTTAGATTACACCTTCTTTGTTACACTTTCATTTAGATTACAGCCTTTCATTTTAGATTATGGTGAATATGCATCTTTATGTCAAAACAAAACTTGAAACATCACTCAAAATTCACTAAGGCATTACCAGTGAGGCACAATTTTAAGCGGCCACTTGGAGAACTAAACCAGAACTGAGCTTGAGCAGGTATGTTCTAGTGGTGGGCAGGAGGATTTATAACAGAGAACAAAGGAACTAGTGTGAGTCAATGCTTCTGCATTGCCTGGGATCAGATAACCTTATCTGCTACTACACAAACAGTTTAAAGGTCAAAACAACAGCCCTTCCATAATTTTTAAATTATCTGTTTATCACTTAAATATGCACATACTTGAGCAAGCACACATTTAAGCTTAAAGTACTACCCTAGGAAAGTATCATAATGTAAGTATGAACTAGTTAAAGGTTGTAACACCCACAAAAAAAGTTAAAGTTTTACATATTGCCATAAAAATACTACCTTGAAATTTGGACTACATGTTCAGAAACAATGTACAGGCAAAAGTGATTTTTTTCCGACTTAAATTTTTTTTGATTATCAAATTGAAATTTTGAAAATATGCATAGTAATTTTATTTTTTTCCAAAATATATCATGTTACATATAAAATGAAAGCTCCTCTAATAAGCTTTAAAAAGATCCTTTGCCAAGTTTGTAGCTCTCATAGATCCCAAGAAAATGGCTTTTAAAGTTATCATGAGCCAATGATTTTTGAACGTTTTGACACTTTAAAAAAAATCAAAAACTCAAAAATTGATGGTCCGAAAAAAATTTGGGTTTATTTTGGGGTAAGTTACAAACATACCAAAAAAAGAACAATGTCCATGATATCCAAATCCTAAAACTATTTTTCCATGGGTTGATTTGGACATGGACTGACCCACACACCGTGTGAGGTTGGGTGGCCATGTGGTCCATATGGGCGAGAGACAGGTATGTACAGAACATTTAATTGGGAAACCCTGAAAAAACAAGACCCCTTGGTAGGTTGAAACATTGCTGGAGGATAGTGTTGAATGGCGAGCAAACCCTGGCAGCCATGAACTTTAATTTTTTCTTAGAGCAGAGAGTTAGTATAGAATACATATACAGCTCATATATAAACCCCTCCAAACATTCACACTCCAGTAGAAACCTTATTTAACTAAGAAAATAATGTAGTGCCAGAGTGATTTATTTCTTCCAAATAGTAGGAAATACCTTATATAAACAATATTTATTTTCAACATACTAGTAGATAAACTGACTGCCTCCGATGTTTAGTGGTCAGATACAGAGAGAGGTCCTAGGTTCGGTAGCCCGCTCTTCTTGCATTTTTCTGTGAAACAATGGGCCTGGAACAGAGTCAAACTCAGCCTTGTGAGGACAAATGAGCTAGGCCTACTTGAATGTAGAAGTAGCGACTCTGGTTTAGAAAACTGAGACTAATGGCCAAAGGGTCATTGTGCTGACCATCTGACTGACATCTCTCTGCAAATGTCAGCATTCTCATCGCCAACGGTGGCCCTTGGTCGATATAACTCGTTTGTGGCCTCACACCATGGTGTAGATAAAATTAACTGACTTAACAGAGTTAGCTATAATTGAAATTAAATGATTGGCACTAACACAGTTTTTCCTTTATCTCCTATTTCCAAATAGGTCTCACACATTTTATCATGTTGCACTCAATAATGTTTATTCTCGTGCCTTTTATAGTTTGAATCGAAGGGTAATATAATCCCTACTCATTATTACCTTTCTGAAAATTTTATATTACCTTTATTTAGTAACTCCTAGTTTGATCGTATAAATACCGGAGGGGGGAGAGCTCTAGAATTTAACTTAATTTTTATTTTTCCTAAATAGCACAGAATATAATTCCATTATTTCGAAGGGTTTCATCTTTCATGCTCTATATTCACAAGGGGCCTGGTAAAAATAAGTTATTGCTTCCGTATATGAGTTTTAAATATGAAATGAACTCTTATCAGATGGCTAGGTTAACCTAGAAGCAGTGTGGTGGATATATATTTCTTACAACATGTTTCTCATAATTAAACATTTTATTGAATCATATTTTATGTGTATTAAATTAAAAAATTAATGGTTTGGTTGCAATGAAAATTATTTACGTAAATGGTTTTAAGTACCTGCTTGATATTGTGAGATTATGTTTATTTTATTGTGTTTTGTTAATGAAATTTGCAACATGTCTACTAGTCTACTCACATTGTAAAGAAAGTGTTAATTTTCCACTTTAATGAGGGTTTTGGTTTCCATGGATTAATGTAGCTAATGCTATTGTTTACCTTGCAGTTAAAAATATGGAAGGTCGGGTGTCATTAGGCTTCTCTGGGGTATATCTTAGTGTATATACAGTTTTCTAAGCAAGTGCAGTGTTTGAAGTTGTACCTAAAAAGCTGTCCCACATTTTTTTGGTGTTTGTGGTGCCTGAACAAAATATTGCTCCCGAGCACATGCATGCAATGCCGACTAAAGAAGATTCAGGTGATTGGTTTGGCGAGGAGATGAGCAATGATGAGAGAAAGGGGGTTGAAAAAAAGGAGCAGGATAGAGAGGTTGTAGATAAGGAAATGGGGACCAAAAAAGACGAGGTTGAAGTTTTTAAAGGAAAAAAGGACAATGTACAAAAAAGACATAGAGGGTAAGTAGAGTTGTAGAAATCTCTAGAGAATTATGCTTAAATGCACTGGCTCTCTAAGGTTCCATTTCTTAAGATATTTTAAAAATTCTTTTTAGAGACTTATGATTTAAGGATAGCATCTGCTTGGGTGCCTACTTTTTTTGGAAGTTTTCACTAGAATGTGGCATGGAATATACCAAGAATGTAGTGTATAGACTTACACTTTTCATCTATTTATATATTTTGTTTGAAACTGGTCTTAATTTAATATATTATAATTGAAGGTTTGAATAATCTTAAACTATTTTTAAGCAGTCTTTCTATTATGTTTGCTTTTATATTAGCTAGTGTAATTTATATAAATTATAATAGATAAGTCCCTCCTGAGTATCCACTCATTTTTTCTTTAGGTACTGTATTAATTTTCTATATGCCTAATTTAATAATGGACAAATTTAATCAGGTATATCCTATACATTCACATTTATTTACCTACATAGTATTTTTTTTTATACCAGGATTGGTGATCATATTGTATAATTCTCATGTTAGACTGTATTGTCATTGATGGGGGAATAGGGCAGGGTTTGAGTCCCTGTTGGGTGTTTCAAGAGTGACATTTCCAAAATTGTTTCTACCTAACTCTTAACATAAATTTGGGTACACTACCTATAGACATACCTTTCTACCCCTATTCCACTAGTTTAATTAATTTATGTTCATAGCCCGATTGGTTGCTAAGGATTGGTGCAGCGGGGGAAAAATATTAAGATTTTTTCCCCCACTAGTTTCTATATTTCTGAGTCATTCTGATGGAACTACACGCATTGAGTAGTAATGAGCAAGTTAGAATTGAGGAGAGTTACCCTTTTTGTGTGTAGAGAGAATAGGAAACCGTTTAGGAAAAACCACTTTCATTACATCTAACCAGTATTTGAACCTCAACCCCCTGTCACTGACAAACCATACTTGACAAATTTTTGTGTTTGCTCTGTGTGCCTGCCAACATGGGTTCTGATATTGATTGTAAAAATATATTGTGGGTGAGTAATATGTTAATTTTTTTATGTCGCAGGTCTGAAAATGAGAAGCCAAACCACGTGTTGTTGTTCACCGTCATCAACCCAGTGTACCCCATCACAGTGGTGAGTACATTCTTGTTAATATCATGGGGTCACACCTGCTGAGGTTTTGGCTTTGCCTGCACGGAGGATTGGGATTAGTAGTTTTCCTTTGGTTCACTATATTAGATGGATTTTGGCCGCATTTCAAACTATTCTTACCTTGTGTAAATCTAAATTGCAGTTTTACTTTTGCCTGCACAAAATTTTAAGTATGGTTTTTTATCAATTCATGGCTATTCAATATTTGTACCCTTTTGTATTCTAGCTAGAAATATATTCTGTACCAGTAAAATCAATCCCTTCTGTTTGTTTTATATGTATTTACACATCATATTGTTATATTTTTAGGCATACACAACTCAAATGAAATAGGCTATACTGGTTGACATTATATAATATGATTATCACATCATTAGTCTTATAGTTAATTCTCTAGAATAAACCAGGTTCCTTCCTTTAGTAGTTAATAAATTAATATTGGCAGTTTGAACAGTTGCTGAACTCAAAACTTGTTAGAAACTAGTTTTTACTGAAATCAATATTCCTGAAGAGGCCATCGTTACAAAGGTGTGTTTATACATTTACATTATATCCCTAGTTTGAACCTAAAACTTTCGACTTATAGGTAATTAAATAATTATTGTTACTCACCTTCATAGTAGTTAATGCTTACATTTGGACCATTCAGAAATAAAGACTTAAGTCAATAATTACAAAATCTCTATCTTAAATGCATAAAATAAAATATATACTTTATTACAACTTTATAATCAAAGTTATGGCTTGACTGTTTGGCTTTTGAACTGTCCATTTACACTTAGCTAGAGTTGAAGGAAATTTCATTATAAGGGCCCATTTCCACAAAAGTATCTATCAGCACTGCTTTGCTTGGTGATACATGACTTCAAATGGTAGTGTTTCCATAGGAGTCAGACATATGCATTCAATTCTTTCAACAGAAAGTCACGTGTTGTTGTGCTAGACTAGCCATTGCAAGGTTATATTAGATTATTTTAAAATTTCATGCCAACGATCCTTGGAGAGTTGAGATGTGGAGACTTTTATTGGTGAAATAGAGATGCTACAAGGCTCTTTGGGATATGAGATTATTATGTAGTAACTTACTATAAAGTATTCTACTTACATGCAAAAATACTTGGAAAGTGTGTTTTTGTTTTTCCTTATTTAATTAAATGATTCCACTGACATGAGAAAATACTTGGAAAATGTGTTTAAATCCCTCCTTATTTTTTTAAAATAACCTCTAGAATGGTCCTGTTTCAAGTCTTGTAGAAAGCAGACGATGGACCTAAGCCATATTTTAAAATAATAATTGTAATAAAATAAATGGTAGTACTTCACCATTGAAGTCCATTTTATTGTTGAAATCTTTGAAGAAAACATGGTTCAGTATTGGCAGTACTACTAATTAATCTCATGGAAATGGGCCCTAAGTAAGGAGTAAACTAACTGTTGCCATTCTTATGTGATCTGGTACTTTTCCTTCAAATAAGATGAATCTCCCAATGTGGGATCATCAATGTTGCTGGCATTTTATAACATCCATTCCTCCCCCATTACACCTATTAAATGTTTACATTCTGAGAAGTTACATAATTCTTCTCAGTAACAACGGTTAGTTAGGTATTTCGCAACTCGTGTCCAAGTTATAAACAGGATTGTTCTCCCCCCCCATAAGGTCTGAAGCTATCCCAGAAGATCTCGCCTATTTTATGATGTTTGCACCTCTACTACACCTTGTTTTTGCATCACTTCTGTTGTTTGTAGAGGCAGTAAACTCCATTCACTGTAGGAATTACTCTCTGAAAAGTCTTTTTTCCTACCAATATCCTACTATATAATAGATTTTTGGTAGGGAAAAAGGCCTTTCAGAAAACAATTCCTACGGTGAACAGACTATATAACCATTTCTTGACTTTGTATATTTCTCAAGCTCAAAGTTTGTTTTGATTCTACAGAAACAACATTAAAGGCCTGTTCCAGGTATTCATAAACTGCACGCTGTGTAAAGAGTTAACGCTATTATATTATGTGAGCATTATAGTGTTTTATTTGGTTAATTGGCAGGTTGAGGTACTATGTTTTCTTTCACTTGACTGTAGCCACAAACAACATACATGGCTTTTGTTTCAAATAAGAGCATTAAGGTTCTATACCTTCAAACACTTTCTAGATTTAGTGGCTAAATGGTTACCTGCAGTGGTTGGCCACAGGTCTTAAGGGATCCTGCTTATATCCAACTAAGCCTAGTAAATATTTTACTGCTAGGGCAGGCTGTGTGTGTGAATTATTAGATGTCACCTACTGTCAAGTAAGTTCGTAAACTAAAATATTCTCTGAGTTTAGAAATTGCACTTTAAACACTTTCTTTAAAAGAACTATAATATATGAAATCAATTAAGAAACAAGTGACTCAATGTTCTTTATAAATACAATTTTTATCTAATGTTAAGTACTTAAAACCATTAGACAATTTTCTCTCTCTCATGTAAATGTGGGTACATATCCTCTGAATTTGACCTTTCTCATCCCTAACACATCAGCATAATTAGCACATATGCTTATAACTTGAACTGTTAGTAAGACAATGCTGAAAACAATACACCTGAATAGCAATAATGAATCATTTTATGTCTTCATAACTTAGGCCTTCTATAATGTGTGAGTGTAGTTGTTAAAGCAACATCAAGGTTCTGACTTTGAGTCATTGACTAATGCTATATAACGGTTATATCATTCACACGGCCTTAGTTAAAGGGGAATGACACTTGGGGAGGTATTAGTTTTAATTAACTTCACACAGTCATCTAGTTTAAAAACATGTTCAAACTAGTTTAAGTTAATCACAGAAAAATTGCTATAATTTGTTTAATAACGTTGATGTGATTTTGGGACTGCTGAAGTAATTAGATTTTTCATGGCTGATTTGCATGATTTCATTTTCACTTGTCAAATTAGCACTATCCTTTAAAAAAACACCTAGGTAAATTTTATTCATCTTGAGCCTAGATATTGTTGATATAGGCCTTTTATTTATTAAATTTTTTTTTATGAAGTTCACTGTTCTTAACAATTAGTTTTATAAGCATTGCAAATAATACTTGATAAAAATATTAAAATGTATCTAATTGTATTTAATTTAATTCCATTAATACAATATTAATACCAAAATTGTTTGGTCTTAATGTGATGATTTGTTATGTTTGTAAAATTATGTTTTTATAATCTCATAAAATTTTAATATCAATAAAGCATTCTGTATTAATAATGTTTTTAAAGTGGTTAATGATGTAAGAAATTCACAATTTAAAATTTTAGAAAATTTTATCAATTGTTACTTTGCATTTTATAAGAAACAAAAGTAAATATGTTCTTTCAAATATATGGACTAAATTCAAATCCAGGATTAATGAAGAGTTTTCCTGACAGATATATTCATATTTTCATTTTTTACATGGGAAAGTCTGTTTAATAGTTCCTCCCGAGCTAACTATTTGACTGGGGAGTTAAAACCTTCCCCCGTCATATAATCAGCCTCTCACTGCAATAATTGATTGCCAGTACTCATTGAATGAGTAATTGTGTTTAATGGAGCTATGTTTGCCGAAATATGTTTTCTCATTTAGATGTGATGGACATTTTTACCCGCTTCGGTGGCCATACTTTCACAGTAGACTAGACTGCCGATGACAGGGAGACCGAGGTTCGAATCTCAGTTGGGCGTACTGAGAGGGTTTTTTCGAAAATTGTTTTCCACTCTACTTCCACACAAATGTGGGCACACTTCTCATCACTATATACCTATAGCGTAATTAGTACTGTACATAAGCGTATAACCCGAACGGGTAGTAAGACGCGGTGCTATATGGGTGTTTAGTAGCCGCTAGCTTGAACATTAATCGTTTATTTTTCACTAGTATTGACTATCCATGATCAACAATTCATTTAAGCATAGGGTATTTATTGGATATCCAGTTCTCATGGAATTTCTTTGTTCCTATTATAGAGTGATAATCATTTGCAGACCACCACGCTTTGTTCTTTGTTCATGTTTTTGGAACATTCGGACTTAAAAAAAAGGGAAAGTTAATTTCGTTACTAAAGTAACACCGCTTCCACGCCTACATCATCTCTACAGACAATCCACACGATAAATCGTGATTTATATTCTCGAGTTGTGACTT